>CM041782.1:12138618-12558347 GCA_023374045.1 Limonium bicolor | reverse complement strand
CCATCTTAAACACACATCTGATCATCGATCATTCCTCTTCCTCCATCCTTCACTCCATCAATTCTCTGGTCATTTACACAACACCTCTCCATACTCCATCTCCATACACATACACATATTCAAACACCACCACACATCGCTACAACCACATTTTCACTCCGATTTCTCCACATAAAAATCATACACATTACTTCGCACACACGCACACAAAACCTCACGTCCGGATTTGCGTCCGGATTTGTGTCCGACCCAACCCATCCGGACGTCTCACAAACATTTCCAGAAATTCCATTTTCGCTTCATTTCCATCAAGTTCACTTCATTGTCGCCAATTCCAACCTCCAAACCAGCATAGTGCAAGGACGAAGGGCGGAGCAAGCAAGAGGATCTTCGTAACAGATGATTTCTCCTAACTCTCTCTTATTTATGCTTTCAATTGCTATGTCTAGCTAAGAGGATTTACTCTGGGGGAAGGGATGTTGTAATTAGTTAAACTTTGCATTATTTTACTGCTTAAATTGAGACTAGTTGGATTGCTCAGGTTAATGCTTTTAAGTGCTTTTAATAAACGTCATGAATTTATTATAAGCCTTCGAATCGTGTTATGATCAGATAAGGTGATTAGCATTGACGGTCCTATTAACCTGTTACCCGTGATAATTGCAATCAGATAGATTACATTAGCAGTTAGGTGCTTTAGTCCGGTCCAAACCAGACTAGTAATTCTGTGCAATAAAACCATCTAGATATACCCGTTAATTCTAGATTAGAGCTACGCGTCTTGTCTAGATGAGCTATCTGGAATTAGGACTTAATACAAAATAGATATTTGAGAATTACAAGCCGATCCAAGTCTCCTTTTAAGTAGTAGGATATGCAGAACCTAGCTAGTGAAACAACTCCCTGAACCTAGAGTCCCGTTCATACTTCCTATCTATCGCTTTAATTTATCTGCTATTTATTTTCTTGTCTATTATTGATTCCAAAAAAACAACCCCTCTTTGTTACCCATTGCCTAAGGCTAGACTTATTTTCTTCAAGTCCGCGGATTGATACCTGGTTGCTTCTTAATTGCTATACTACTGTGACCGGGATTTGCAACCCGACGGTCTGTTGATTTGTTATTTTCTAGGATTATTTCTTGGCTTTTAATATATCAATTAAACCGTTTGCAACGATCTTCGGACAGGTTTCCTGACCTTGTCGCTGTCCTCTCGTGATTGTTGAGGACAGTCTTTGATGTGATGCCCACACTTTAAGCACCTAAAACACTTGTCATTGTTCTTTTTGCGATGATCGTCAGTCTCCTTGGGCTCTTTCCTTTCCCCATGTTGTCTCTTATGAACTTCTGAAAGTACCGCTTTGCATAGAGGACCATCTCATCACTATCTTCTCATGTCTCGGAGTTTTTAGCTACCTGAAGGGCTATGCCTTTTCCCTTTTCTTTTGTTGAACTTTTTGAGTTTCGTTGTTATAGTTTTAACTCAAAACGCCATTAGGGAACCTAACATGTCCGCCAAGGACATCTTAGATAGATCATGGACCTCTTGCGTGGCATTGACCTTGCTGTCGAAGGAGGCAAAAAGAGATCTGAGGAACTTCCAAATTTGATCCTCGTTTGAGATAGTTCTTCCAAGAACCAACATTTTGTTTATCGCTTGGTGAATCTTGTATGATTTCAGAAATGCCCTTCTTTTCTTCCTTCTTGAATAACTCCCAATGAGTGAGCAGCAACTCAATGCGAGTCTTTTTGATCTCATCATTCCTTCATACGTGACTTCAAGAGTTTCCAAATCTCTTGTGCTGTTTTAGCTGAGGCTATCTTGGAGTTGCTCAGGTAGTAGTGCACAGTGTAGAATCCTTACGGCTTGAGCATTGAATACCAACTTCTTGATTTGGTCATCCGTCATGTTGTCAACCGATATGTCTTGTCCTTGAGTATCTGGGAAGGTGTATTCACCACGTGATACAACCCTCCACATCCTTGGATCATCAGACTTGATGTGAAACTCCATTTTATTCTTCCAGTGAGTGTAGTTGTCTCCATTGAAGAGTGGTGGTCGATTTGGTGCAAAACCTTCTTCTGCCGCTAGTAGGCTGCGTGAGACATTTCGATCATCTTCCAAGCAGTTAGCTTTCTAGAAGAGACCTGCTCTGATACCAATTGACACTAGCTAGCGCTCCTGATGCGTCCCTGATCGATCGTGGACGTATCGTAGACTCAAATAAACTTTGTTGGTTAAGGAAATACATGATATAAACTTAAACTGGAAACTCCATTTCGATTGAGAATTTACACAACATAAATTCACTCAATCTCCCTCACCTTCACACACGGACTCTGAGACAATTTAGGACTTTATCCTAAAGTCCTCTACCCTCTCCTGACAGCCGGCCTACGGTTCCTAACCGCTCCCGACTGATAAGTCAACCAATTACAAAGTGTTGTCACACAACTCCAGTCCCAACCAGCTCACAAACTTTTTAGTCTTTACAACACACTTAAGTCTGATTCACACTTGCTCAGATAATCTCTATCTTTTTCTCTCTTGTGCAAGCCTACTTACATATGAAATAAATACAAGTATATATATGCGGTTTAGTTAAGATGTAACTACTATCCTATAAGCTCATAGAGTCAGGAGTCTATTCCACTTTTGACCTATTACATAACAACCACACTAGTATTGTAGAGAGGCTTCAACTTGATCTGGAGTTGTCGGAACACGTGTCACCTTACTATGGACACGTCGGCGGCAGCTCTCTCGATTGGTTGAGCTCAACTTGTGTGCTCAACTTGTCTGATCTTGTCTGCTTATTAATGCTCATAAATGCTCCTTAAAATTCATTATGGCTACGTAATCGTTCTGATAAGTACCTTTACTTATCTTGTCCATTTGCACATTAATGAGCTATATTCTTGTCGTGTGCTAGTTGATAGTGTGAATATGTGAGTCTGCATAGATATGTCGATCTTCTTGCAGTCTTTGTCTTTGATTTACTCCTGAAGCATAAGAGATATCTTCGTGTGGTGCCGGACTTCTTATGTGTGCTAGAAGTTCTAGCGTGAGCTCTCCTAGACAGGTGCCCGACTGGTGGGCACATGTCATGAACCGAGTGCGCTTGCAACCTTGTGTGCTAAGTCACTCTTTTGCTGTCTATCTGACCCATAAAGCTTGACAACATATTATAGACAATACAAGGTTTGCTTGGGCCTAGGTCACCGCAAAAGAATAGGGCTTGCACGCTATTCTCTTTAGGCTTCCTCACTTTTTTCACATCACCGTAAGGTGGGCGTATACGGTCGGATCTTTGACTGACTAAACATTGGGCTTGGTAAGGATACTGCCAGGAAAATGCTTGGGGCCGAGGCCCTGGTATTAAGGGGATGTGGTTAGACGACATTCTCCTCTTTTCCCCCACTTATTCACATCACCTAAAAGTTGTGAGTCCTTGATAGGAGTCGTCTAGTGCGGGTCCCGGGTTGAGAGGTTATGTGGACCCTCGTTCTTGTATGATGCATAAGTACAAAAATTTAAAGTGCGCACGAAAGTAAACAAACAACATGAATAAAGCCATAAATAAGAATTTCAAGTTAACCCCTCTTATATTAAAATTAAACAAGTTAAAATTAAGAGTTAAGTCCCAAAAGAGTCCCATTCTGTGAGCCTCGATTTTTGAACAACCATCCTATGTTAATTTGGGTTGACTAGGATCTGAATGGGTTCTAGGTCCACTTATAATTAAGTTTAATAACTAAGTCATATAACTATAATTATTAAATCATAAGTTAGCTCACTGGAACCTATTAAGAGTCGCCACCTAATTTTAACCTATGATAAATTAGGAAAGGTTAGAGTTCGGGTTCGGGGGCTTGGTATTCGACTTTCTAGGTTCAAATTACTTTCAATACCCTTCTAAGTTGTTTTTCCTCTACTTATGTTATTTATGGCTTATTACGAAGTCAGTTTAGCCTAAGTGCGAGAGTCTGTATTTTTTTAACATTTTTACTGAAATTTAAAGTGAAAATTGAAATTAACACAAAGTAGGGTTTCGAAGGCCGAATTAGGTCAAATTTTAATTCTGTCCGTGGCCACGACCTAATGTCCGAACCCACACCCTAATTAAGCTAATTGTATAGAAAAGTTGAAATTGTAGAAAAACAAAAATTTGAAAAGTCTAGGGCCACGGACAAGGCATCTGTGGGCCCGGCATATGTTATTAAAAACCTTAAAAATTTGAAAATAATATCCCGCCGCGTCAGGGGCGTCTTGGCTTACAGGCAGCCCGTCCGGGACCCGGACATGACGTCCGTGGGTGTGGACCGCCCTTGGACGGCGGTGTTAACCGTGTTTTCATCTCAAATTTTATGGGTATGTAGCTTGAAGATTCTAAACACGGTAGAAGTTGAAAGAATTCAATTGACTATGAATTAATGTCGAAACTTAATGTACACGTTAATGACAAAAAAAACGTAAACAAACAACAATTCGGGAGCCGGAAATGTCGGTTTGATCCCAAATGTAATAGAGAGTATATTAAGTCAGAGAGGGTCAGAAAAATTAGTTTTGATTACCATTGAGATTGTAGGGTTCCTTCACATGGGGATTCTTTGAGAGTTTCGTTGGTAGTGAACCGAAAAGATTTTGACTTGATCTTCTGAATCCTTGATATTGTTGGTGTTCTTCACGTATTAGTGGTGTTTTATGGGTGTTTGATGAGGAATTTGATAATGGGAGTTGGAAAAGTTGTTTTTGTGGTGATTTTGGTGGAATTTCATTTTGAATCAGGGCTCGAGAGTTCAAAACGTGGGAGAGAGTAAACGGCTGAGTGTTATGGGTGCTTAGGGTTCTTGGTGTTCTGATTTGGTCAAGGATAAGTTCCCCTACATAGACAACACTAAAGATAGAGTGACTCGGTAAAAACCGAAGTTTACTAGGATTTGGTCGGGTGACTTCTGGAAGGAATCTGGCTATGAAACCTTTGCAGCATGTAAATGAAGATATTTCTGATTTTTATAAAGAAAAATTGGAATCTTTGGAAAAAGGAATATTTTTAAATTAAAGTTTCCGTCAGATCTGTTCAGAAATTACTAGGAAATTGTTGGAATTTCGATAATTCAAATCCCAAAGCTATTATGCTCTAAATGTCACCCTTTATCATGAATAAAAATTTCAAAGCATTCCGAGTTGATTTGAGTCATTTTAGGAGGAGAGAAAAAGTTTACGAGATGGCTTAGGAGCCCTGAAAATTACCCCCTCGAGATGACCAAGCTGTCACCAATGTCCTGAAATGTGCTAATCAACCCGGGATTTTGCGCCCTTTGACAAATCACCACGTATAGCACTTGTGTCTTATGATACCCTTTTCCGAGGGTCAAAACTTTGGTATAACACCTTGTTTAGATCTTTTGGAGAGCTCCTTCCAGTAGAGTTTTGCCTTCAACTTTCTTTGTTTTAGCAGGATGTAGATGAAGAAGCTCACACCCTAAGTTAGCAGGTCCATGCCTATCTCCTTCTGTTGACTTTGATCTTCTAGTCAGCCGGGTGAGTAGTAATCGAAAAGAGGTGAGATAGAGACTAACTTTCGACTAGAGCCTGAGTAGATCAAAGCAAAGCTGAGAATCAAAGTTTCTGTAAAATAGAGACCCGAGAGAAACCTGAACAAATGGAAAAGATTCTCACTCTCTCCAAAGGCAAAACTAAGAGGGGTAATACAAAAAACAATCTCAAGTTTTCTCTGATGGAGAAGTTGGTGTGTAGTTAAGGAAAAGTTGGTGGCTCAATGCAATTATAGGTTAAAAGAGTCATAATAGCTTAATTTGACAGTGATACGATGGGGTAAGAGGTGAAAAGAGTACCATGATGGTACACACTTTCCTTTTAAAATCTTATTACCTCTGAGAGGCAAAAGGAATATTCATTCCTGCTAGATGAACTGAAGCAAACGACATAATCGTCCGTTAAATCGCCTGTGGTAGCCCGGTATGTGTTGAAAGCATCTCTCTCCATCACCAACATGTGACTTAGGATACGCCATGTATTTTGATGAGGACATTGTGTGGTTGATCTACTCACTACATGGGTACATGACTTGGATAGTGGGGACTATTTTTTGCTTCCTTTTTCACGAATGCTGATGTAAAAGGATGATTTTATTGTTGATCTAAAGAGTATAGAATTTAAGAAGAAGACTATATATGAATAGCTCCCTTGTAGGTGTCAACAATGTAAGAAATTTGTCCATAAGGGATTCTTGCCCCCCTTCTGAAGCAATCAATAAATATGGTAGCTTACGGAAAGGGTCTTTAAGTTGGGTATGTATTAGAAGCTCAACTTGAAGTGTATAAGGTGGTGTTAACTAAACAATACTAGTGGAGTGTATAGGGAGGGTAAAAAGGATACTAAGTTTGGGCACATTCTCGAGTTAGATGTGGCAAATGAGATATTTATGAGACACCATATTGTTGATAGTTGGATTTTAGTTATGGTAAGAAAAGGTACCATTGCAAGGAATTGGAAAGGATTATGGGTAGAGTAAGGCCGTCGAGCCTCTTGACTTGAGTGCTACTTCTTCTTATAATGAAGGAGGAATTCTTAGATCATATAATATCAGGGTGGTGTAATGTAATGACCCAAACAAATGTGATGATATCATTGCCTAAGTTAGCTTCTCATAATCTAAACTATTTAGTATTATTGAGACTCGAGTAGAGGTAGCAAATTAATGAAGTTCCTAGGGCCCGTGGCATAGCGAAATAGAGCTTTGTGTCCAATATTGCATTAGCTAATAATATCAAGATTTTTTTGTGCAAGGGGGATGTCGTGGATAAAAGTCATGCACATGACCAGCCAACCAGTTCATACATGTATCTATCTCCCCACATAGTTGAAATGACTCTTTCTTTGCATCCTTTGTATATCTTCTAATTTAGAAAATTAAAGGCTTAGTTATGGGGTGACCTTGATGCAAGTGCTTCTTTATGGAGGCACTCCATGGATTAGTATAGGCGATTCTTACAATATTATTATGGAAATTTTTGTCGGTATCGTATTTTTTCCTGAAACTCACCTTACCATTAATAATTAAAAGTAAGCCAGCTTGATACAAATTATGGGAAAACACTTGCACATCAAGTGTGAGAAGATGGGGCTAAATCCATCATATCTAAGAAAACTAAGGTCGAGCAAGGGCATGTCCTTGTTGTGAAAGGTGAGCTGACAACTATTACAAAAACAACCAGAAGAACTAAGGAAACACACATATGTTACTAGACATTCACAGAGACTTGCATCACATGCAATAAAATAGATGAATATGGTGGGGGAATGGAACAGTGGGTCCCCGAAACAAGAAAGCCTAAGTTTAGGATCCAAGACTCGTCAGATCATTCATTTTAGAAACCCCTTTGAGGCGGGGTTGTCGGGACTGAAGGTGTTGTTGTTCAGGATGAAATAGACATAGACTGAGAGCCATCCTTCTCCCTACTATTGAATAATTTGACTGATAGCCTTGAGGGATTCCTTCTAGAAGTTTTTCCTTTTTTTGGATGAGGGTCCTGTATTTCGTAGGTTCGTGGCATTAAGTCGGTGGTCCAGGTTTTGTTTACATTGATCCCTTGGGTGGTGATCATCGTCCAGGTTAATCAGGTCCGAGTGGGGGCATCAGGGTCTTCTTCCATATTAGCACTGGTTCTTCAGATCCCCGGGGGAAACAGTGTCTTTTTGGCATTTTGACCCGTGCTCATACCAATCCCCTCCACATAGTCCTCCCGCAATGAAGCCTTCTCACCTTCACAACTATCAGGTGCTCCGTTATTTTGCTTGGTAAGTCCAAAGGTGATTCTCTAAGTGTTGTCAATCATCCGAGCTCTTAAGCTTCCCATAGCGAAAGTTAGTAGCTCGATGCCAAGGACCATAGGGGAGAGCGCCTCCATCAACCAGGAGCTGGTTAGGAAACTATTAGAAGGGTGGATGAATATACCACAACTGAAGCAGATGGACGCCATGGACTCATAGGTGATTCTTAGGACATAATCAACTCCTTCAGAGAAGATTGTAATACATTGCATCACCGGTTTATTGACATTATCAAAGTTATAGGAAACCTACCTCGAAGCGGTCCTCATTCTTTCCTTAACCAAGGAAGCAACTGAACTTACTCCCAAGCTTCTAAGCAAAATCCTCATGGTGGAAAGCTAGGGGGACATCATGCACTCAGTCCCGTATGGGAATCCAATTGAATTAGTGATCCCTGGGTGCTTTGTGCCTGTCAATTCAATTAAAAGTAAGGGAAGGAACCATCAAAGCACCACAGTCCTTTAATAAAAATCCATGGGTCATAACCTTTTTCTTAAATTGAAAGAGAATTATGTCCTTACCCACTTGTCTGATGGTGAATTTCCCTTCAAGTCGCTAGGCTTTCCAAAGAAAGGCCTCAAGGGGCTTGAAGCTTGGGAGTCCTTAGAGTGAAAGACTTACACATGAGACATCTTTCGAATGGGAGTGCAAGTGAATGATTGTCGACGTCTTTTAAATCCATCGTTGCTCCTTCCTCCTTTGAGTGAAAGTTCCATACATTGAGCGGATAAATCATCCATGGAGACATGCGAGGGAGGCTTGGACATATTTGATAGGAAGGGGTCGTGCTGAGAGTGGAGGGTGGTAAAATAGCTTTTAGGGCTTGCGCTGGTGGCTACACGGTGAAAAGAGATGGAGGAGCAAGGAGGAGAAGGCAAGTGCTGATGGAGAATAAACCAGAAACGCCTGTTGTCGCACATGCAATATGTACTCATTCGTTCCAAGTCCCGAGGTCCAATATAATGATGGATAATCATCCTATGTAACTTGGGTTCTTGGGGAAGATCCACGGTCTAGGTCCGGAAGAAACGAGGATGACTGGTTAGAAACGTGAGCGAGCATATAAGATGAGAGGCAAGTGAAGTTTCGAACGGAGGAGCATCGTGCAAAAAGGCATAAAATGACGTTGACAATGAGGGTCGGGCAATAATTCCGCCAAAGAGAGATAGAGGACATAGCCGGGCTTTTGATACTGTATCTTAGGACCCGTGCCCGGTGTGGTATTCTTGACAATCTGGTGTTGGTGATTATTCCTTTACATATAATTCTTTAGCATGTTATATTGTTGAGCTTTGCTTTTTATGGTCGGTGGCGCTAACATTACAACATAAGTTACATATGATTTGATATCAATAATGGTAATAATAATTTTTAGTATGGTAATATATTTTATAAGTATGACTAACATTAATCATTATAGGGCTAAGATTTATAAGACGGCTGACATATAGTTATCAAACACACGACTACTATTTATGATCAGCATGGTGCAATTTGAGGAACATTTTTATATTTGAGTACAACATTATTGCCAAATTTTAGAGCTATACATGATGATTTAGATCACTATTAGACCAGCTAATATATCAAAAACTAAAAAAAAAAACTAGCTCGGTCAAGACTGGAAAGAGCTAAAATCAGTCATGTTAAGGGAGGGAACTAAGCATGCCATCAATATAGTATGAAACTGCGAAACCAAGTAGACTAATCATTCATTAGATAAAAACCATCCTTTAAATTTTAGAGTCTAGAACTATGGGTTTAGGGTCTTAAATTCCAAACGTTCTACCCTAAATCTAATAGACAAAGGTAGCACAAACCATTACAAATATATCCTGCATCCTAAAACCCTAGAGGTTGGGTACTAGTGTGTCCTAGTTTTTCTCAACAAATTAAGGTTGTATACTAGGATTTAGTTCACAGTTTATGGTTTAAAACTTATTAATAAAGGTAGAATTAATAAAACTAAAAAGAAATAAAATAAAAGTAGATACCCTACACCCTTAAATCCTAAAAGTTAGGGCAATAACAAAAACTTATATTTTCTAAACCAATTAAGATTGTATTTTAGGGTCTAGGATTTAAATACCCTAAAAACACGCTCAATAAAGACAAAATTAATTAAGTTAAAAGAAATTAACGAAAAAAAAAACTCTACACCCCAAACCGCTTAAGGTTGTGACCCACCATTGAACCTTAGGATTACTCAACCAATTCAGATTAAATTTTAGATTTGGAGTCAAGGAATTAGGGTTTATAGACCTTAAACCTTAAAGCCTAACCCTAAACTCGATTGATATAGATACATGGAATAACACTAAAAACAATCCAATCATAATAAATATACATGAAATATGACATTAATAAATGAAATGAGCATAATAAGAAAAATAACAATGACAATAAAGTATCCAAAATTATGATTTAATCTTGATTAAACTCAATTTTTCTTTTTAGTCGGGTTTTACCTTGATAGTATTACTCTTTACTTTCAATGCTACCTTTAGTACATACATATAGTTGCCTGATACAAAAACATAATACCACTAATAAACAAGATAATATAACCAATTATTTATGTGTTTCTAGGGTTAATATTTGATCATAAAAATCCATAAGAGTTTAGATATGGATAACATTAGACGGGGAGAGTGAATAATAAGACATGAGAGAAAAAAGATGGGAAATATCAAAAGTAGCACTAAGCCTTAACATCTTTTTTGTAGTACCTGAAAATAAATGTGTTCTTTAAATTGGAACAATGGATGAATAAAACCAAAGTATGTAGTAAACCAAGCAAAAGTCTTTACCATAAACTATTAAACCTTAAGATCATGCACTACACTTTCCAATCCATTTCAAAAAGAATTTTTTTGGTATGATGTATAGGAACTGTGATCCTTGCCTAAGCAAATAATGTTATTGTTACTTTCATTGAAGCTATAACCATGATGCCAAAAATGTGAAGTTTTTTAGGAATTTATTTTGAACAAGGCTATGGTTGTTGAGGAAGGAGCAATGGAGGTTGTACAAGTGAGCTCCATCCTTTTTTTAAAGGAATCCTGACTATAAAGATCATTACTTTTAAGTTAATCTTGGAGCTTGTATGAGCTTAATGTTTTGTTTTGTTTTATAAACACGGTATTGAGGATGATAACAAGACGATAACAACTTTAAAGTTATATGACAGATCAATTGTCTACAACATGGAATAGTTGAGGATGTGACTAAGAAAATGATAAGTTTTTTCATTTATCCTTGGTAGGACATTTATCGCTACTGTTTATGCATTAACAACGGTCACCCAAGGGAATATTATCTATATGATGAGCTAATTTCTCAAGTGAAGATGGATGTAAAGTTAAGCGGTAAAGGAATCAAAACCAACATTATATTTCTTCACTTTTCCACCTCATCCATGTTGTTGTTGAGGATCCTTTTTCTGTTAACACTAAAGATGTACTCAAGATGTAGACATTGCTACATCTTAGGGGAAAATAATAGAAGGGGAGAAGGTAAGCAAGTCATCTTAATGGAAGTTCGACTTTGATGTTGGTTTTTTGGTGTTCATCATGTATCAAGACCTTACTTGAGACCCATTGATTTTTTGTCTATCCAAGGACGTTAAAGATGAAAAACGGGGCAATTAGATATTTACTTTTACTTTGTTGTTTGCTTCAAATTTTAGTTCTAGTACGTTTTAGATTTCTTTGTTTAGTTGTTCACTAAGGAATATTTGTCAAAATTTTCAATAATAAAGGTCTTTGATGGTAAAAGAAACACGGACATGTAGCACATAATTTCTCAGGTGTCAAATGCCTTGTTGTAGTTTTTATAGTCATCTTCAACCCTGTTTGACGTTGTTTGCATGGACAGACGAAATGCGCTTGTCCATCTGTCAAACGTGGCAAGACGCATCGTAATTCATACATCAAGTTTATAACCATGTGTGGTTTAGGTTTGCAAACCTTTTCGGCCGATGGATGTAATCTATCATCAATAGATATGTTATTTCTAATAGTTAAGGAGTGGAGTTACAAAAGCAGCTATAACTGGAGCCAAACACAGTCAGCAACAAGTAAATCAACAAAAAGGAGCAAGAGTCAGAAAGAGCAGGAAAGGCCCAGAGAAACTAGAAAAGCCACGATCTTCATCGACAATGTTAAGAAGAACGTCACCGAGTACCAGTTGGGAAAATCGTAGGCAGGTTTGCATATTGGAAGAGGCTGTATATTAGCAGGAAGGTAAGAAGGAATAGCCCAACAGCCTGTGCCTTTGTAGATGTTGAACACACTGAGGATGCGAGGAAGGTTATCAAAGGCATCAGAGGGTGGAACATCAATGGAGATATGTTGTGGGCAAGGATGGAGTTTCAGGGTCACAGAGAAAGAAAAAGGTTCCCTATAGACCCTTACAGCAAAACTGGAAACATGAGAACCGGTACAGGAGCCAATCGAAGCCTAGCAAAACTGGAAAATGGTCCTGGAAGGCCAAGGGCCATGTTATGTCAACGCTGTCACTGACCATTGCAGCCGATGAAGCCATGAAACACCACCTAAAAAATGCGTGGTCATTACGGCACAACAAGAGCGATCAGCTAGACAGGCAATGGAGTTGTTCCAAAAGCGGTGGCCAAGGCTTGCAGGTCTACTAGCTTTTTCAAGAAAGAAATTTATTCTAGTGTTTAACACCAACCGGGATGTGGAACTGGTACTAAACGACACTAGATCCGTTACTGGAGAGGAAGAAAAGTTTGAGGTGAGAAAATGGGAAGTGGAAGACCAAGTCGAGAAGCGTCGAGCATGGATAATCATACGTGGCATCCCATTGCACGCATGGAACAAAACACATGTGCGTAAAATTGCCCAGACCGTTGGTGAGGTAATTCAAATAGAAGAAAATGAAAGTGATTTTGTAGAGAATGTGGAAATTCGAATTCAAGTAAGTAGAAACCTCTACCTTCAAAGTATTAACTGGAAGATTATGGTCCAAGTTGATGGTCAAAAGTTTTCCAGTCAGTATAGTCGAAGTGAATAATCGGGTACCCGCGCAGACTTGTAATGAGAATACGGACAGTATAGTGCAACTTGTCAGTTCAAGGAGAAAGAAAGACGAGGAGGATGGCCAAACAGGAATGAATACGAACGGGCAAGCCAATGAACCGTTAGAATCACAGGAAAGCACAACAGAAAACGATTTGGGGAGGCGATGTGAGATCCGAGAAGAAGACAAAGGGAACAAAATAATACCTGAGACAGAAGGCAACAATAATAATAGTAGAGAGAGAATAGGGAGACAAGAATGTGGCGCTAGTAAAGGGCAACCTACACAAAACCCCAAAAGGAATGAGAGTGAATCTGAAAAGAAAAATGATGGCACAAGTGAAGTGCGCAACCCTAAGCCAGATATACAAATCAATAAAGAGGGCGGAACAGAGGGTCACACCTCGAGCCCTGAAATCAGAAGTAGCCCACCCACACCAGTGCCGATTCAATTAGAAGAGACGGCGGACACCATTCCTGAAATGGTGCAAATCCCAGAGACGGTGGAAAATGTAAAAGAAAAGAAGGGACACATGCAAATCATGCAAGACAACAACATACTCGTCGGGAATTCAAGGGATGCCGCGAGCCAGTTTATAAACGTGGGGAATGAGTCTGATAAAGCAAGTCAACATAATGCCTTGACACCAAAAAATCAAATGCAGAAGGGGAGCCTGCCCACTCCTGAAAGCAAAGAAGGTATGCGACTGTTTGTCGATCTTTTTCAGAATAGCCCACCGCCGGTACAAGTTGAGAGTAATAAGAAAGCGAGAGATGAGAATGGGAAGATAATTAACATAGAAGAAGAGGTAGGAGAATGCATGGAACTATTGAGAAAGTTGGGTTGCTAAGTCCCAGACCCAGAACTTACCAAGGAGAACATTTGTAACCGGCTCCGATTATCCCCAAGCAGCCAGTAGATAGGATGGTGAACATTGGACTCCAAAACATTAGAGGCATGGGGTCCAAAGTCAAGCAAAAGAGAATAAGAGAGGAGGTACGTAATCTAAATTTGTCGATAATGTGTCTTGTTGAAACACAACAAAATGGAACAGCAGCTAAGTGGATACCACAATACTGGGGAAAGAAAAAAGCATGTCTTGCATGGGATGAAGTTTGCAGCCAAGGTCGATCTGGTGGTATTGTAGCCATGTGGGATGAGGAGGCAATCGAAGTTCATCAGATTGAGAAAGGGGAAAGATGGTTAAGAATGGGTATTAAAACGCTGGAAGATGGAAGCCTCGGCTCAGTTGTTGTCATATATGCGTCGTGCGATGTGAATGAGAGGAAGAACATGTTTGAAGAAATTGTCCAAGCCAGCATCAGATGGAACGTAGAGTTACCGATGATAGGGGACTACAATGAAATTCTAATGCCGTCAGAAAGAATGCCTATGGGGCAAACGAGACCCTCGAGAGGTATGAGAGAGTTCCAACAGTGGGTAAATGAAATGCAGATTATGGAGATTCAGCTACAAGACGCTAGATTTACCTGGAAAATAGGAGGTTCATTCAGTAAAATAGATTGCATGTTCGCAAGTCACGAATGGTTGGCCCAGTTTGCAAATGTGAGACTCCGTTCGAGTGAGTGGTGTATTTCTGACCATAGACTCCTATATTTGAGCACGAGGGGAGTTAACTGGGGGCCAAAACCCTTTAGATCACTGGACTCATGGCTGGATCACCCCGAGTTTGCAGATTTCATAAAGAAGGAATATGGGAACTTAAACCACGGGTCCACATTACGAAAAATGAAACTGTTAAAGAAGTCACTAAGGAGATGGAATAAAGAGGTGTTTGGGGAAATAAATCAAAAGGTTTCGAACCTTAGGAATGAGCTGAAAGAGGTTGATAAGAAGATTGAAGAAGGGGGCGACACATCTCAAACAGAAGCTATGAGAGTTCAAGTGTTAACAAAACTGAACAAGGCAGAAAGAGACCAAGAAATATATTGGAGACAGCAAGCTCGGGACAAGTGGATAAAAGAAGTAGACAACAATACGAGATACTTCCACCGAAGGGCAACCATTAACCATCAAAGTAAGCTCATTACATGTCTGGTGATGGGGGATAGGGTGATTGATAACCCAGCGGAAATAAAATCATACATTATGGAATATTACTCGAACTTGTATAGAGCTGACCGTCTGTCCAAGGTTAGGCTACCGCTGCTTGATCATCCCAAACTTACGACTGAGGAAGCTGCTCAGTTGGAAGTGATACCAACTATTAGAGAAATCAAATCCACAGTTCAGCAATGTAATAGCCTTAAGGCTCCAGGCTATGATGGGTATAATATGAATTTCATAAAGAAGATGTGGCATGTAATCTGAAATACCCCGACCTTATATATGGCGATTAAATTATCCTAATAGGTATTTAAGAGCCTAATAATGATTATGAAGTATTGGTAAGGGAAAATAAATCCGAAAGAAATAAAGAAACGCATAAAAAGCGAAAAACACTAAATAAGCGTTAAATAACCATAGGAGGTATGAGACCTCGGTTAGCGTATTATATGGATTCTAAAGGTTTAATAAGACCTAAATAATATATGGGAACGATTCCCGAAGAAAACGGATCCAAGAAATGTATTAAAACGCTGGAAGAGCTTTAGCGCACGTTTTTCGAGGAAACCCGAAAACGTGACTTTAAGTGGTCAAACAGACCCGTAAAAAAATTATGAATCATTAAATAATAGTTATTAAGCATTTATGGAAGCTTAATAACCAATAAAAATAAAGAAACGAGAAAATTCCGGAAAACGGGCCCGGTGAATAGTATCAAAACTGGGTAAAATAACGAGCGTTTTCTGTAAAAGACAAAAAACGCTCCAACTAGCAGTAATGTGTGGGGCCGATTTTTAAGGGGTCAGATAACCCTCTCACACACATGTAACTAGCTAGATTAATGTAGAGTAAAAAAAACAAAAAGGTGGGAAAGTAAAAAGCACTCACACACTCTCTCTCCTCTCATTTCTCTCTTCTCTCTCCATCCCTCCTTCCCTCTCCATCGATTTTGCCCTCTCTCTCTCTTCTGGTTGGGCGATTTCAAAGCCCCAAAGGAAGCTCCCATGGCTTCCTCACTTTCTTCCTCATGCTCTAGCTCCATTTGAGCTCCAAATGTAAAATAAATTACATATTTGTAATCCCCTCATCCTCCTCTACATTTCTATCTTTCAAATTCGAAAAGGATGAGTTTCATCTCCATGGGTTTTCCCCATTTGAAGAGAAAATCACACCATTGTGAAGCTTGGAGTCTCCTTTTTCCAACAAGGTAAAGATCTCCATGAAAGACCTCACTTTTCTCCATCTCTTGGTATGGCTGATTTTGGTCTCTCTCTCTTACCTTGTTTTCCTCTTGTTTTGGAGCTTTGCTTCAACCCTCCAATGGTGGTGAGAACACCTTCTTGAACCAAGGGCTAAAACCCCTCCTAAAGCACTCCAAAGGTAAACCCTAGAATTTGTATTTTAAACACTCCAATGAATTAGTGTTAATGTGAGGGCTAGTAGATTAATCATGCTTGTCTTTGTGTGCTTGGGTGATGGGAATGGAGTTTGGCAACTCCATTCCCCATAAAACCGATTTGGACAAGAAAGAGAGCAAGAGGAGAAATGGAAAAGGAAAGAAGGAAGTATAAGCTCAAGGTAAGAGCTCCTTCCTAATGTAAATTCTATTGCATTAGAGTAATGGGAATGGGTAAAATATTTAAAGAACCCAAAACCTTGTACTAGTATTGAGAATTGTAAAGTTTGAGTATTAAGAGCAAGTATGTGGATTGTAGGCCTTAAAGCCAAATAATTGTATATGAGTATTGTATTGTGGATTGAGGAAATATTGGTGTATTGGGATTTTGTATGTGTGCTGGTAGAACCCTTGTGGTTTGGCTAGAATAGGGATGAATTTGATGAGAAAGGATGTGTGTGAATAAGTAAGGAAGAAAGTAGATGAACTATGGCAAAATTTTAGTAGGAATTATGTATTTAAGGATGACTTGGTGAGTGGGAGAACCAAGGTGTGTATTGGGATTAGAGAGAGGTTTAGTAGCTATGGAATGGTAATTGTAGTATGAGAATAAGAAGTGTAAAATCTGTAGCAAAGTGTATAGGAATACATTGTAGAAGTTAGGAGAATTTAATATGCAGACTTTTGTAAAAGGAGGAGTGTTGGAACTTGGGTATAGGTAGTGTGATGGCTTAGAAATGAATTGGTATGGTAAGGAGAGGTATTTAGAATGCTAGGAGTAGCATTGGTTGAGGAAGTATTGGATGGGAGAATTGAGTTTTAGAACCTGTAGCATAAGTGTAACAAAAACTGTTACAAGTGTTGAAAAGGAGTAAGGGAATTGTGTAAATTGATTGATGGATTTAGTAATGGATTTGGTGGATGGATTGAGGTATATTAGGAAGCCTAAATGGCACTAAAACACGAGGGATTACATGTAGGAAGATTTGGGAGTAGTAATGGGTAAAAGAGAGGGCTGAAAACGGATTTTTAAAACTGAAGTACTGGGCCGGACCGGACTTGCGACCGGACTTGCAAGTTCGGTCGAGCCCAGAATTACAAAGACGGGAGACCTTCTGGAATGGACCGAACTTGCGACCGGACTTGCAAGTTCGGTCGGACCAGAAATTTCTTCCGTCAGAAACCTTCCGGAATGGACCGAACTTGCGACCGGATTTGCAAGTTCGGTCGGCCAGAAAAATTCCCGTAATGCAAGCTACTGGAATGGACCGACCTTGCGACTGCTAAACGAGAAATTGTAGGGAAAACTATATACAAAAGAATAAAATAAATAACTAATCCTACAACTCTACTACGGGTAGCAAAATAAAAACCGGTCGGAGTATAGTGTAAATATATTACGACCGAGAGTATCGTACCCAAGGGACTTATAGAAAACTAGTCCTAATCCGGTAATAACCTATTCTAAAACAGGGGGGGGAAATTGAATGTAATTCTAAACCTAATTAAAATTAACTAAACTACATGGTAATTACAATGAATTATTCTTGATTAAAGGAGTAAAACCATCTAAGCATCAATGTGAACTCGAAACATAAGCACAAGCCTTCGAATTAACCAACACTGAATACGCGGGTGTCCTGCCGGATACCAATTGCACGGCATATTCAAAGACATTGAATATGCCGGACATTGGCAACCGGGCAGTGCATCCGGCATAGTCATAATGCATATTATTTTTCCAGTTTCCGAGAAGAAAACAGAAAACTCATTACCTATTAACAAGCCGAGCATATATCATGCCACGAAATGAACAAAGTAATGGGAAATGTGGGTTAATTCTCACTCTTACTACTAGCTTCTTAATTCATAAAAAGGGAGTAGAAAGATCATTAAGAGAGTCTAACCTATCTTACTTGGGATTCATCCTCCACAAGTAAAAATTGCATGAAGAGAGAATAAGAGATCAACCAATTCTCCTTCAATAAGATCCTTACTCTTAATAAACTTGAAATTATATTCAGAAGAACACAACGTTTTACAAAGAGAGTTTCATTTCCTAACCAAAGAACAAACAAGGAATTCCTACTCCACCATCCACACAAATCGAGAGAGAGAATACACAGGAGATAAGAAGATTGGATGTAGCCTTAACCCGCCATGGACTCTTCTCTTCGCGTGGAAAGTTGCATAGAACTTCCTTGGACACCAACACCTTGGAGGAGTGCGAAATGGCGATGTGAATGGAGTGTATAGGGGTGTTGAAGTGTGTTGAATTGTAGCCTTCCTCGGCCTATTTATAGGCATCCAAATATGTCGTTGCCGGGCGTCGTGCCGGGTCCCCAATAGCCGGCACACGTGTTAAATGCGCCCAACTGCTAACGTCGTCGAAACCGTCGATATCCGTGCGAAACAGTGCTTATGCCGGGTAGGACTTACCCGGCATCACATCCGGCAGCGGTTGGAAAACACGTGGATCACATGTGCTGTCATATGGTCAATCGAGGCGATTTTACACTTATGCCGGATAACATTTACCCGGCATAACATCCGGCAAGGCTTCTTTCTGTTCTGTACTTATGCCGTGCAGAAACTACACGGCATGGAGTCCGGCTTCAACTAACTTTTGCCTAGAAAATCATTCCTTGCACAGAAAACTCATAAAACATAAGATTGTACAATATTATACTTTAACACATAATTAGCATAAATAACATAAATATAAGATTTTTAGATAAAATAATACTAAATCTAGTGCATAAAATATGATAAGTCATACGGCTTATCAAGGCCCTACACTTACCTTTTGCTAGTCCTCGAGCAAAACAATTAGAAAGAACTAATTACTTATGCACAAAACAGATTAAACTTTAAAATGAAATGTAGATAAATATTCTCAACTCTAAGACTCTAATTCATAAGTATCACTTAATCTACCTTATTCTATCAAAACATACTAATGGGTATAAAACAAAGAATTTTCAAAAAACCGATCACAAGCTTTGGGGCTATTTTGCATAAGGGATTTTTGTATCTCTCCTTTATCTCTTTTTTCCGGTTTCCATCATTCAGCTCTATTTTTCAAGAGTTTCTGAATGGGCCAAGACTCTCATCATGGTTTTTATGAATCAGCCCTATTTTGCAAGGGTTTCTGAATCAACCATGATTTTTTTGCATTGAAGAACTGGGAATTTAGGAGAAAATAAAAGGAAAAACTCTCGTTTCTTGCTTTTATTCTGAGGCACTTTTTTGCAACCTCACCTCATATTGCTTTTCCTTTGGAAGAGATTTTTTCTTTCTTTTTTCTTTTTCTTCTTCTTTCTTTTGCACAAACCTATCTTAAGATTTCACCCAAGAATTCTCACTCACCATTTTGAAAAGAAAAGAATACCCCAGAAGTATAATAAGGAAAGAGTTAGGAGAAAGATCATATACTCATGTTAATAAAAGAATCAAAAGTTAAAAACAGGAATCTATAAGTCATTAGAGAGCTTACCTCTTGAGAGAACAAGTTTTTAGTCATTCCTAATCTTATCACGATCAAAAACATGCAAAAAGTTTAGTAAACATTGAATAAAACGCAAAACTTATGCATATTATTAAAACTTATTTTTTTAAGGGGGTCCCTGCCCTACACTTGGCAGGAACACTGTCCCCAGTGTTCGAAAGAAACGAATAAGTAAAACTTTTTTTTTTTTTTTTTTTTTTTTCAAGAAAACTTATAACTAGGCTGAAAATATTGACGAAAACAAATCATATATATAAAAAATAGAAATTAAATGTAAGAAAGGCTCCCCTGATTGACATTGAAGGTGTGAGGAGGACCCACCCGCCCTACACTTAGCCTTTTAGGCTACTTGGCGTTTATCTGAGGATCCTTGGTAGAATGGTGACCGAATTCGCATGCTCCCGTGGATTGGTTTGCGTTTGGGAGGAAGCTGACCTTGCTGTCTTGGTTGCATCAGAAGTTGCTGTAATTGCAACTGCAACGATTTGTGCTCCTTGCGAATGGTCGAGATCTCATTTTGAGTATCCTGGGTCTTGTTCATCAGGGCTGACATCATGTCACGAAGTTCTGCCATTATCAGCCTCTGATGATGATGTAGGATGGGATGGTCTGAATTGTCTTGGACCTCCCTGGTAGCCGGCTTGACTCTGAAAGTGTTGAGGGGGTTGGTTCCCCTGTTGCCATGGCTGCCGATACCCTTGGTTACTCACATAATTGACTTCCTCAACAAATTCTGAAAGTCTGGAATGTCAGGGCTCGAAAATATTGAGAGAAATTTGAACATGCCGGGTGATATGCCGGCTGAAACAGATCCGGCACAGGACTTCCTCCCAAATGCCGGGTAAAGGAATCCGGCATAATACACGGCAAGTTCAAACTCGAAATATAAATTAAAGAATCATTGTATAGGAACTATTTTGAATTGCCAAAACTCAATACTGCAAGAAATTTTGAAAAAACTTTGAACATGCCGGACCCAGTTCCGGGTAAAGCATATCCGGCATCAGACTTCCTCCGAGTTTGCCGGGTGACACACGCCCGGCACTCCGCACGGCACATTCAAGTCTGCAAAACTCTGGGCGAAAATAATTAAAGAATCAAAGAATCAAAGAATCAAAGAATAGGAATAGGGCGTTTTACCGAATTTAGGACTTGGACTAATTCCAAGTCCCCGGCAACGGCGCCAATTTGCTAACGAGAAATTGTAGGGAAAACTATATACAAAAGAATAAAATAAATAACTAATCCTACAACTCTACTACGGGTAGCAAAATAAAACCCGGTCGGAGTATAGTGTAAATATATTACGACCGAGAGTATCGTACCCAAGGGACTTATAGAAAACTAGTCCTAATCCGGTAATAACCTATTCTAAAACAGGGGGGAAATTGAATGTAATTCTAAACCTAATTAAAACTAACTAAACTACATGGTAATTACAATGAATTTATTCTTGATTAAAGGAGTAAAACCATCTAAGCATCAATGTGAACTCGAAACATAAGCACAAGCCTTCGAATTAACCAACACTGAATACGCCGGGTGTCCTGCCGGATACCAATTGCACGGCATATTCAAAGACATTGAATATGCCGGACATTGGCAACCCGGCAGTGCATCCGGCATAGTCATAATGCATATTATTTTTCCAGTTTCCGAGAAGAAAACAGAAAACTCATTACCTATTAACAAGCCGAGCATATATCATGCCACGAAATGAACAAAGTAATGGGAAATGTGGGTTAATTCTCACTCTTACTACTAGCTTCTTAATTCATAAAAAGGGAGTAGAAGATCATTAAAGAGTCTAACCTTCTTACTTGGGATTCATCCTCACAAGTAAAAAATTTCATGAAGAGAATAAGAGATCAACCAATTCTCCTTCAATAAGATCCTTACTCTTAATAAACTTGAAATTATATTCAGAAGAACACAACGTTTTACAAAGAGAGTTTCATTTCCTAACCAAAGAACAAACAAGGAATTCCTACTCCACCATCCACACAAATCGAGAGAGAGAATACACAGGAGATAAGAAGATTGGATGTAGCCTTAACCCGCCATGGATTCTTCTCTTCGCGTGGAAAGTTGCATAGAACATCCTTGGACACCAACACCTTGGAGGAGTGCGGAAATGGCGATGTGAATGGAGTGTATAGGGGTGTTGAAGTGTGTTGAATTGTAGCCTTCCTCGGCCTATTTATAGGCATCCAAATATGTCGTTGCCGGGCGTCGTGCCGGGTCCCCAATAGCCGGCACACGTGTTAAATGCGCCCAACTGCTAACGGTCGAAACCGTCGATATCCGTGCGAAACAGTGCTTATGCCGGGTAGGACTTACCCGGCATCACATCCGGCAGCGGTTGGAAAACACGTGGATCACATGTGCTGTCATATGGTCAATCGAGGCGATTTTACACTTATGCCGGATAACATTTACCCGGCATAACATCCGGCAAGGCTTCTTTCTGTTCTGTACTTATGCCGTGCAGAAACTACACGGCATGGAGTCCGGCTTCAACTAACTTTTGCCTAGAAAATCATTCCTTGCACAGAAAACTCATAAAAACATAAGATTGTACAAATATTATACTTTAACACATAATTAGCATAAATAACATAAATATAACTTTATTTAGATAAATATAATACTAAATCTAGTGCATAAAATATGATAAGTCTACGGCTTATCAGCGACCGGACTTGCAAGGTCGGTCGGGCTAAAATTCTCACGAAGGGAACTTACTGGAATGGACCGACCTTGGGACCGGACTTGCAAGGTCGGTCGGCCCTGGAATTTTCACACGATGTAGCCTACTGACTTGGACCGAACTTGCGACCGGACTTGCAAGTTCGGTCGAGTCAAACAAAAAAAAATGTTTTATTTATGATTATAGTAATCATGTATATATATATGCCTATACACATATAAGCATATGTAGGTAGTAATACACCTTTAATGAAATAATAATGGCAAGAAAGTAAGTAAATGAGTAAGAAAACAAGTTTAAGAAGTAGTAAAGAAAAGGAAGGTTTCATAATCAAGTAAGAAAGTAATGAAGTGATAAGTAAATATTGAAAGTATCAATGAGGGAGTAAGTTAGATCAATAATAGATCATTGATCATGTTACTCCATGTATGTATAGGAATCAAATAGTTGATCTCCAAGGAACCGGTAGTGCGAATACGACGGTGTACGGTATGATTTTTTCATGCCCTGTATCCTAACTTGGTTACCCCGATTTGTGTGCTTATGTGATCACCAATAAGATAAATGCACGAATCGGATTTATATTGCACTTAACTGTGTTTGAACTATTTGTTCTTGTCGTATCTTCTTGAACAATTAGTTTGTATAATTCATGAAATGAATGAATGGAAATGAGAAGTATGTGTAAGTATTGTGTACTTGCATATTGTATGTATGTATGTATGGAAATGAAGTACTGACTTCTACTAATTCCTAACATTCTAACTCCTGACTTGAGTAATGAGTAAAATGGAATGAGCAGAAGTCCGATATAGTTTCGGCCACGCGTGAGGATAAGGAAACACAAGAGGTTGGATTCGAATCCTGGCTGTAATCTTTTCCATGGACCAATTCCCTTAAATGGGTAGCATCCTGGATTAGTGGGCCACCCTAAAGCCCGGTGGTGGGATGTAGTAATCCCTGCCCGGAGGTCATACCGACTTAACTGGAAGTAAAGTATGTAAGAAGTAAGTATTGTATGTGTATTGGTCTTGACTATTGTAAGTCATTGACCGGAAGTACAAGAGTATCGAACACCCGATTAACCCGGGTGTGTAATGAAGCCAACTGGACCTTTGTATGTATTGGAGAATTGTACCTCCGTATTGCGTATTGGGTATGTAATGAGTATGTATTGTGTATGTGTAACCCGAAAGATGGTAGGTAAGTATTGGTTGGCTTGTATTGTCTTCCAAGCATGTATGGTACTGTACGTATGTATGTATATTTTGTGTAGTATTGTAGTATCATGAGTGAAGGCATGTATGAATGTATGTATGTATTGCAAAATGAATTGCATGTATTCGACCAAGTGGTCGACGTACCCTCACTAGTACGTGGGGTATGCGGTTATCATATTCAGCGAAAGCTGCCCCCCTCGGGGGAACGTTTTTAGTGTGCAGGTACCCGGAGCGGATACGGTCAAGGTAAGAGACCGGTGGCGCGCCTCGTAATTAGAAGTATCTAGTTTGTGAGGAATGGGTAGCAGATTGACTCCTAGTGAGTGTGTATGAATTTGGGAGAAGTACTGTATTGATTTTGGAACCTAGTAAACTCGGTATGCGTAGTGTATTATCTTGTACGGAATTGTGGAGTATTGTATTGAATGGAGTAAGGTATTGAATGGAGTATTGTATCGAATGGAGTATTGTAGTATTCAGTATGTAATGAGAGTATGTATTGTATTGAGTAGTACTCGGATATTCCGGTCCATCAGACCGATGCTGTATGTAGTAGTAGCCTTGTTAGTCACGTGGGTGGCTAACGGCGTTGTATCACCCGCCGTTGAGTAAGTATGTGTCCGCTGCGAGAGTACGAATGTATAAGGAGTTGGACGGTAATTACAGTGTTAGCGGTAGGGGTGTTACAAAAAGTGGTATCAGAGCGAAGTATCGCTCTGATGACTGGAAATACCGAGTTTAGGAAATACCGAGTTAGGAATTAGAGGCTTAGGGCTATGGGCTGAGTGATAGCATTAGAGAGATTCTAGTTAGGAACTCCCGGTGAGTACCGGATACCTACAACACCAGTCCCGCCCACCGCAAACCCCATTGTATAACTTGGGAAAGAACGCCAGAGAGAAGAAAAGTCTTCTCATGCTCAGGGAAAACCCGATCTGGCAGTTGTGAAGCAATCACACAGTAAACAAGAACCGACGTATGGTAGATTCCAAGAAATGGAAGACCTGGAAATGGATCCCGGTTGAACAACAATAACCGCACTTAATAGCGGTAGTATAAACACTCCAACCACAAGGAGGCTATAACTTGCAACAGCATGGGGCGACATGCTTAGCAGTCGCAGAACCTAGCTAACCAACCAGCAGCAGGAAAAGAAGCATTAAACGTGACGGAGTGGAAAAAGGAGCTGTAACAAAACCCGAGACACAAGTCTACGGGACAATAATAGTAAGGTAACACCAACAACGGTGTACTAGCTGACTAAGGACATAGTCAAGAGCGATTAACTCAAAAACTACGATGCCAAAAGGTTATAATACATGGCCGACATAGCTTACACAGCTACAAGAATATCAACGGGATATGAACCGATAGGACTACAATAGTAGTGCCTAAACAGGCTAAGGCTCAGTAACCACAACAAACGTGTGGGAATGAGCAACAAAGGAAAGCATAAAGCGAATGAATGGGAATCTCCAAGGATTGGAGAAATACCCAGATCTACGACAGCCGTGTCGAGATCATTGAGGAGTCACTCAGAAGAGTTGACGGAGCTACTGAAACAGCGAAGGAGTAGTACCGTGATCGGTATAGGATTACCTAAAAACCACCAGTACCACGCACTTGCCACAGCAAGTGCAGTAAGGACAGAAATATGTAAAGGAATCCTAACACGCCGCAAGTACATAGCAATGTACCGCGACTACTATGAAGCAACTACAGGATCACAAATCCTAAAAACTGGAAGAATGGAGCCTTGGAAAGGCCTGACGGCCTGACCATTGCACAAAGGACATACCAGCCAGCAAGAAGCTGGGCTCGGTCAAGAACTCAAGCATGGCTATGCCATGGAGAACTGCTTTTAACACCGAACCATAATCTTAAAACCCAAAATTTTTCTTTCAAAACCACAACCTTTCTTTTAAAAACCTTGGATTTTGAAACCAACCCAACAGAATTACGGTGAGTATCATAGAATGATACAAGATGAGTTGACAACAGAATACTTCACTTAGGCGTGTGACGAGCACTACGAGTGTACCCTATTACGGGATGTGGGACAACCGCACTCCGAAGGAGCTTGCGGGCCTGACATTAGTTAGGTAAGTGGTAACATACCAATATGGTACCCCACGTATGTACACATGTAGTGTACGAAACACGGGAAGTAGTCAACTCCATCCTACGGACCATGAGTAAGTTCAAACCAGAACAGCTGACACTTCAGACGATCAAGGGGAAGGAACTCAGCTAAGGAATAAGCATGGAAGAGCTCAGAGAATCCATCTGAGGATAAGGAATGAGCACTAGGAAGCGCGAAGAGCGCAAACTAGTAGGTATAGACATTAGATATGTCTCAAGGACTTCAAACGATTATATGGCAGCTGGGAAGTATACCCAGCCTGAACACAGTAAGGCGAAAGCCTAACATTAACACAACAATGCTCAACAAACGGGACAGAACTCCCAGGAGCAACCCCAAGACTACCGCAAGGTATAATCCACCATCTAAGAGAATATTAAACCTAGTCTTAAGCACTAGGAGCAAGTACAAACAGTCTACCCATGAAATACCCCAAATCTAAATAATATTAGTAGATCATTATTTATTGGAATATAATCCAAATATAAATCATTTCACGTACGCATGCAAACCCATGCATGAAAACGTTACGTAAAAATAGTCGTTTCTCCATAAACGCTAAAACGCCTTAGAAACATGTCAAGCATGACCTTGTATGACCTTCTAAAACTCAAACCAAATGGTCATACACTTATTATATGAATATATAAATATATTCCCTAAGCTATATTCAGTCAAATACGCAAAATGCTCGGGAGTGCTCACACCCGCTCCTTAAAGCACGAAAAGTCCGGAGGAGTGCCGAGGTGGCACGAACTCCTATAAAATTAATTCCTAGAGTTCCTAACATCATTATTATCATTCTAAAGAGAACCCACGAAGTGGTTTCTCAAAATTCAGCAAAAACCACAGGAGGATTTCTTAGCGCTCCTTTTTGGCCCGGGAGTGTCCCGATGGCCCGTAAATTATGTCACGGGTTGATATAACCCCATATAACTCAATGTAACATCTTATTATGTTTATTTACTATAATAAGTGTTTACAAACACTTGGAACTCATAAAAACAATTGGTTTCCCAAAATTTCCTTAGAGCACAAAAACACACCTTCGGGTGTCACGAAAATGCGTTTTACGCAATTACCTTGTAGTTTTTGACATGCCACGAATTGGTAATCTTAAATAGGGTTAAAATGACCTTCTAAATAGTTGGTGTGACTAGTCAACAAGGCTCTCTATAGGGGCCGATTTTGAGAGCAAAAACTAGTATAAAATTTGCTTTAAAGTTTAAAAAGGCTTAAAACATGACTCATCATCCCATGTGTATATACTTAATGCAAAGATGTGTCTCATTTGACCAGAGAGCTGTCGAAATTATGCTAGAGAACATGGCCAAGTGGCTAGACAAAAACAAAATGCAAAAAGGTAAAAAGTAGATCTAAGATTCCTTTCTTTTGCTTTCTTACAAACTAAGTAATCTTCCATGTTCTTCCTTGGCTATTCATGGCCGGTTTTTGAGCTCCATTCAGGCCTCCAATTCGTGACTCTACATGAAGAAGAAGACAAGCCAATTAGCATTGAAAAATCAAAGGAATATCCTTACCTTTTCTTACCTTGTCATCTAGCCAACATTATTTGCTTTCCAACTCTTGCTTAGTCACACCACATGGCCGGTTTTCATGCTGGAAAGGAGGACATTTATTGAGCCAATCAACCAAGAAATAAACTAAGGAAAAGTAAAGTCATTTGACATTAAAAATTGACAAAACAAAATCAAATTCCAATTGCCCTCTTTCATTTACGTGAGCTAGGTCTCATTTCCCTCCTTGCACATTCCTCCACGGTTTGGTAAGGCTCCCTCCTCTCTCTTCTAGCTTCATCTTCTTCCTTTGAAGCTCTTAAGTCCATTAATGGAGTTTTAACTTCTATCTTCATCTTTAAGGTAATTTCCTAGCATTTCTTGGCAAGTCTTGAAGCAAAACTCTTCCTAGCATAACAAGGTGTTTCGGCTCATTAGATCTCCAAGGGGGTTGTCCAAAACATTAACCAAGGAGCATCTCAAGGTTATCTTAAGGTAGGTTTTAAAGCTTGAAAATCCTTAAAGCACATTTTTATGTGTAACCAAGTTCTACTTCTTATAAGTCTCTTTTCTTCTTCATTTTGATGAAGGAAAACTTGTTCTTCACCTACCTTAGGAGTGCCGAATTATAAGGAGAAAAGTCTAAGGTAAAGTCTTGTAAAACTACTTCCAAATCTACTTAAGATCTTTATTCAAGATCTAACTCCTAAACACCTTCACCTCTTGCATAAAACCGAAGAGGAGCATCAAGTTTACCTAGGAGAAAGCTTGGAGATTCAAGAAGAAGTTCAAGCACTTAACCACCTTTGTTAAGAAGTAAGTTTACTAAGTAAATCTTTATGTTATAAGCTTTGTTAAGCTTCTAAAAATTGTACAAAAATTATGTACATCCCTAGGTAAATGAAACCGAAACTATATGGTATTATATGCCAAAAATATAATCTATAACTTATAAGGAAAAATTTACCTTAAGACACATTTTTGTGTCACAAAATTTATTTATGTTAATACAATTCAAGCCGAAAATCTAGGCAAAAGTATCATTTTGAGCTAAGAATTTATATAAGACATTACAATAATTTATACATGAGTTATATGACTCCTATGAATTTATTATAATTATTAGACATATAAATCCACTTTTATATAACATATGGTCTCATTTAAAATATGGCCGAATGCTCTAGTGTTAAATGGAATTTAATGAGCTACTTAGGTATATAAACTTATACTATAAAGTTTGGTGAGTTAAAAATATTTATTAGTGCTTAAATGGCTAATTAATTAAGTTATGTGGCTTAAATGTAATTTTTACAAAGTTTAGTGCAAATATTGTGAAAGCCGAGAGCTAAAGGGGTATTTAGTGTAATTATATATAATATAAGGTTAGGAATTAAGTTTATGAATTTTAGATAATTTAAACAAGCCTTAAAATAACTTTTATAAAGTTTTGGGCTATTATGTAATTTATAAAAGTTGATATGAAAGTTTGTAAATTATTAGTGGGCGAATTGATAATTAAGGAATCATTAGTTCACTTTCGAAATTTTGAAGGATTAAATATTTAGGCTTTAGTTTATAAGTTATTAAGATACTAATATAAAGTTTTGGGATGAAAATGTAATTAAGGAAAATAAATGACATAGCCGAATTACTTTGGGGTTAGTTTGGTAATTTAAGAATTTATATATATATATTCGGCATTTATGGAGAATTAAAATTAAAACTATAGTTTATAAGACATTATGTAAAGATTATAAGATTTTGTGGCTAAATTGCAATTATAGAAAGTATATAAATATATGCCGAGATTTTGAGGGGCTAAGATGTAATTCTTGAAAGTTATAATATTTATAAGTTATGTCCAAAAGATTAGTGGTTTTGTAATTTAATTAGATGAGGAATTAAAACTATGTTATATAAAGAGATTAGAATTTAAGTGTAAAGTTTATGAATTAATGTGGTTGTTTTGTAAATAACCGAAATACAAGTTTAAGAATTTAGATTTAAATAAATATAGGTCCTATATGGATATTTGGAGGATTTAGAAGAAAGAATTTTGATTAAAGGAATTATGGAATTGAAACTATGGCTTACATGGTTATAAGGAATTAAAAGATAAACAATAAATATTATTTATGGTTAAAAGGAGAATAATAAAACTATAAGAATTTTATGTCTATGTATGACATATAAATATAGTTAAGAAATTATAAGTTGTTATGTCACCTAGACAAATAAAATAAACAACAAATGCAATAAACACATATCTGTGCATTAAAGGATGTATAAATAAATCAAAAGGAATAACAAATAAGTTATACATTAAATCATGAGGTAATTAAAAGAAATAAACCTCACATGAAATAACAAATACGAGATTTGTTAAATGATCCAATAGAATTATTATATAAGGGTAACATAAATTAACCCTCTCAGTCAATCCTATTCTAGGACTCTGTTTGACCAGACGTTGACCGGGAATTAAACGAGTACAGTCTACGGTGAACGGTATGGGATTCTTGCAACCTGTTTTCTACCGGATTACACCGGCTTGTGTGCTATCTGTTGTTTGAAATAACGACCAAGATAATTAATGTAAAATGTTGTTTTACTCTTGTGCACTGTTGTTTATTTTATGTGCGTGATTATGCTGACTACAACGTGTATGTCCCACGCATACAACAGTACTATACCAGTGGATTAAATACCTGCGTTTCAGTATACCGAGGACTTGTACTCAAGTCTCTCACTAACTTCACTTTATAACAAACGTCATTATCCTAAACGTGATAATTGACAATACACATTGTGTTTTGTTTAACGTCTTTATATGACACTTAACAATTATATTCTTCGAGAATGAGGAGCCCAGTTGGATCTGGCCATGCATGCTACGGGAGTTGTACCTGTCTCAGGTCGTCTCCTACTACGTCGCGACGGAACATTCAGTTGGGAGGAAGACTCTATTCCTTCCGGGATTCAAATGCCCATCAGTTCAGTTTGAGGAAGACTTCTTTCCTCTAGTGGGATTCATTTTCCCACGCCTCTCAGTTCAGGGTTTAACTACGTTATCTCCTGGGGTTTTTATACCCAACCTTTCTCTATAACGAGGTCACTATACCTCCACTATTTGATATTCTTTATACCTGTCAGTCCCATGTGTGGACCGACTATCATAATTTCAGTTCAGCTAACTTGACCTTCTGTGTCTTGTTCTATGTGACATTATTGTCCTTGTTGGATACTTGTTATCATCAGATTGCTTGTTTACAGCTTTATAAAAATGAACTGCATGTGTTCGACAAAGTAGTTGGTGTGGCCCGGTAGACGATGGGCTGCACGTTTTCCATACCAGCATTGTTTGCTGAGCCCCTTTGGGGGCACCCCCATTTTTCAGGTACCTGAAGTTTAAGAAGATCACCACACTGAGTGTAGGTGGGGTAGACCAAGCTTTGGGAGTCTACTATTAGAATTATTTTTATTTCAGTATTTTACTTTGAGTTTGATTCCTAGTATCTCGGGTTGTATCTGTATTCCAGACCGTGACATTTGAGGATTGTATTTGGACTTAGCCTTGTTGGTCACAAGGGTGGCCAACGGCATTGTAATACCGCCCGGTTGTTGTATTTATTTCCGCTGCAGTTGTATTTTATTTGGGAGTGATCGCCGTTCAGTTTATTGGATTTCGGGTTGGGGTATTACAAAAATGGTATCAGAGCGTAGTTACGCTCTGGATACAAGGATACACCGAGATTAGGATATCTAAGACTTTAGGTTAAGGGTTGAGAGATAGTATTGAAAGGAGTTTAAGTTAGTTTTACTTAGACTACTATCCAAGACCAAGATGTGACCTCAGTGTCTAATATACCTCAACATCCTGCAGATGTCAGGAAGAGGAGGACGACGTGGACAGGCCGATGAGGAGCCATCCGTCAGGCTGGCAGACATTGCCACCTTAATTGCTCAGGCATTCGCACAGGCGGGGGTTGGACAGCAGCAGCAGCTACCTCCACCACCACCACCCAGAGAGAGATTGGGTGAAGAGTTTGGCTGATCTAGGCCAACTGCATTCAAGGGGCAGACTGACCCTGCTCACTTGGAGACCTACATCATGGAGATGGAGACAGCGTTCGAGACGCTTGCAGTCCCAGCTAGGGAAAAAGTAAGACTTGCTGCCTTTTATCTGAAGGATGCAGCTAGAGATTGGTGGAACATGGTGAAAGCCGACCACCTGGATGACCCAGCTTTTACTTGGGGACATTACACTGCATACTTAGGGGCAAATACTACCCGGCCCACACCAGGATGGTGAAGACTAGGGAGTTTGACGCCTTGGAGCAGACGGGGAAGATGTCAGTGGATGAGTACTATGCGAAGTTCACTTCGCTACTCCGACTACTACCCGGTATAGGATACTCGGACCAGGTGTTGGTCGACCGGTTCTACGGGGGACTGAGCCCTCGACTTCAGTTTGGGATGGGACCAATCATCCCTACCAGTTTGCAGGTAAAAGGAGAAACATAAACCAGTTAAATTTTATTACATACTATACCCCGTCATGGGAGATTTGGAGATTAATACCTTGAGATTTCAGGAATGCTATCATGCTGCCTCCGTAGTGGAGATCACTTGTAAGAGAAGGGATGCTTTGAGCTCCCAAAAGAGGAAGGACGGACCTGGTGGCGATGATGCCAAGCAGGGGAACTCCAACAAAGGAACAACCCTATCAGAAAGGACAGGGGTCCTATCAAGGGAAGGGGAACCAAACCTGGGAACCCCCAGTCAGGAACCTACGGAGCAGCAACCTCACAGAAAACCTACCCATCTAAGGGTAGGCACTCTAATCAGACAGTTAGATTTGAAACTTTTGTGATTACTTCAGTACCTTTGGAATGTATAATTGACCTTGTTGTATTAGGTTCTGGATCCGGCTCAAACACGGGCCAGAAGTACATCCGCCGTTTCAACTGTAAACAGTGGAAAGATCACCCCGGCGTGGACTGCCAAGGGGAGAAAGTCATGTGCCGCTACTGTCAGATACTCGGGCATCGTGCCTTCGAGTGTATCCGAAACCCGGAGAAGGAACTACCGCCCGGGAGCAAAGCCAAACACCGGCCCTAAGAATGGAGCTAGCGATACTCGCCCTCCACCAACAACCAGCTCAGGGGTATAAGGGCAAAGGCCCAGCATCGGGACCCGCCCTGCATGTCATGGACCGCTCAGATGAGGCTGGTCCTTCTACCAACCCAGGTATTTCTAAACCATGTGAACCTGTTATGAGCAATGGATGATGTGAATGAGTGCTTGCATGCCTTGATTGCCTAATTGAGTAGGAAAGAATTAGTAAGACTCACTAGTAAAATTTAAACCACGTAGGAAGCTATAAGATATGCTTTCCTATCCCCTCACCGCCCTCCCTGGAGGAAAACATTATCAAGTACAAGAACCAGGGAACGAACAATGTAAGGTTATCCAACCAGGTTTGATATTACTCAAAGGATACCTAACACCGGAGACACAAATTGCAATCATTAGAAAATGTCAAGAATTGGGAGCAGGACCAGGAGGGTTCTACACTCCAGAATTTCCAGGAGGATAAAAAATGAAGCTGAAAATGATGTGCTTAGGAAAGGATTGGAATCCTTACTCAAGACCTACCAAGATACAAGAAATGGAGATGGAGCACAAGTGCCAAAAATCCCAGAAGAATTTTTACAAATTGTGGAACAAGCAGTTAATACAGCTCAGCAGAAGAAGATCCAGTTCCCAACTTAAGGGCTGATCTATGTATCATCAACTTCTATGAAGAAGGAGGCCGCTTAGGACTACACCAGGACAATGATGAAACAAAAGGGTCCCTTGAACAGGGGATACCAGTATTGTCTTTGTCAATTGGAGATGACGCAGAGTTCCTTTATGGCGAGCAGAAGCGTGTGGACCTTGCAAAGAAAATCATATTGAGTTCAGGAGATGTTTTAATAATGGGTGGAAAGTCAAGGTTGCTATACCATGGAATTAAAAGGATTAAGCTAAACACAGCACCTTCGACAGTGATAAACACCACTCACATGAACCAGGAAGATTAAGTTTGACTTTTAGAAAGTATTAGTGTTGTAATTGTTTTGGACATCCGAAAGGAGATCATCATCAGTGAAGCATTATTGTATGAAAAGTGAATGTTTTAGACCCCATCATATACAAAGTACTTACTCAGATTCTGTTATTAGGTTGTGCTAAGGAGACGGAAGGTGCCTTAAGTATACTTACTGAGGAGGAGGCCAGCAAGGGCGGCGCGATCCTCACTGGTACCTTTCCGGTTAATGGAGTGGATGCATTAGTACTGTTCGACTCCGGAGCCTCACATACTTTCGTTTCGCCTACGCTTGCGGGGAAGTTGGGGCTAGACGCAGTAGAGTTACCTGATTTTAAGGTGGCACTCCCGTCTAAGGAGAAGATCAGTTGCACTCGTCTTTATAGAGGAGCCACTATCAGTATTAAGGAGGAGGAATTTCCTATTGACCTTATTGAGTTCAGAGGTCTAGGATTCGATGTTATAGCCGGGATGGACTGGCTGGGGCGGCACAGAGGCCGCATTCTTTGTGCAGAGCGCAGACTGTTGCTTAAGAGCCCATCAGGAGTGACAGTATCTTACCGTCAGAGCCCTAGGGCACCATCGATAAAAGTTATATCTGCTATGTCCATGTACAAGCACGTCAGGAAGCAGAAGGAGGTATATCTATGTTATGTTCAGAATGTAGAGCATGACCCTGATTTTGATCCAGCTATGCCAGTGGTGTCGGATTTCCAGATATTTTTCCAAAGGAACTTCCAGGCTTACCGCCATCCAGAGAGGTAGAGTTCTCCATCGAATTACTACCAGGTACCGGTCCCATAGCTAAGGCACCGTACCGTATGGCACCAGCAGAGATGGCTGAGCTGAAGGAGCAGTGAAAGATTATGGACAAGGGATACATACGACCTAGCGTATCTCCTTGGGGAGCACCAGTCCTATTTGTGAAGAAGAAGGATGGAAGCCTTCGTTTATGTATTGATTACAGAGAGCTTAAGCTAGTATCATGAAAAATAATACCACTACCACGGATTGATGATTTGTTTGATCAGTTGAGAGGAGCAAAAGTGTTTTCGAAGATCGATTTGAGATCAGGCTACCATCAGATACCCATCAGGGAGCAAGACATAGAAAAGACAGCCTTCAGAACACGGTATGGCCACTATGAGTTTACGGTTATGCCTTTTGGCTTGTCAAATGCACCTGCAGTCTTCATGGATTTGATGAACAGATTATTCAGAGAGCAGTTGGATAAGACCGTGGTTGTATTCATCGATGACATCCTCATCTATTCAAAGTCTAAGGAAGAGCACGAGAGTCACCTCCGACATGTACTTGAGATCCTAAGGGAGAACCAGCTTTATGCTAAGTTCTCCAAATGTGAGTTTTGGTTAGACAGAGTTTCCTTTCTAGGACATGTCATCTCAGATGCTGGGATCATGGTGGATCCAGCAAAGATAGAAGCAGTTCGCACTTGGCCTAGGCCAAAGACCGTTACGGACATCAGGAGTTTCCTTGGTTTAGCAGGATACTACAGAAGGTTTGTCAGAGACTTCTCCAAAATAGCCAAACCTATGACCAGCTTAATGAAGAAGGACGCACCTTTCACATGGACTACTGAATGTGAGACCTCATTCGAGCTTTTGAAGAATGCTTTGACATCAGCACCAGTTTTGACTATACCTGAAGGCACAGAGGGTTATGAAGTTTACTGTGATGCATCAGGCAAAGGATTAGGGTGTGTACTCATGCAGAATGGGAAGGTAGTCGCCTACGCTTCCCGACAGTTGAAGAAACATGAGGAAAATATCCCACACATGACTTAGCTTGGAGCTATTGTTTTTGCATTGAAGATCTGGCGCCACTACCTGTATGGTGTCCAGATGACCGTATATTCGGATCACAAGAGTTTGAAGTATGTATTCACCCAGAAGGAGTTAAACATGAGACAAAGAAGATGGGTTGAATTTCTTAAGGACTATGATATTGATTTGCAGTACAAGGAAGGGAAAGCTAATGTTGTAGCAGACGCACTGAGTCGACGAGCACATTCCTAAATGCCATTGTGGCTAGCTCGAGTCTTATGACGACATACGTAGAGCACAGCAGAGTGATCAGCGAATGATGGAGATCAGTCAGAAGTTGTCTGACGGTACATTTGAGGGTGGAAATATGAGTTTCAGCTACATGATGATGGACTATCAGATTGAAGGGAAGATTGTGTATTCCCAGAGACAGCACGATATAAAGGAGCATATTCTTCGAGAGTCCCACACTTCTTCCACATCTGTCCATCCAGGAGCTTCTAAGATGTACAAGGATCTGAAGAGGTATTTCTGGTGGAGTGGTATGAAGGGCGACGTGACAGAGTATGTGATTCGATGTCTCACTTGTCAGAAAGTGAAATTCGAACATAGACGACCAGGAGGTATGGTACAGTCTATGCCAGTTCCTGAATGGAAGTTTTATGATATTTCTATGGACTTCGTGGTGGGACTACCACCTACGAGAGGAGGCCTTAATATGATTTGGGTTGTTGTTGATCGACTGACTAAGGTTGCTAGGTTTATTCCGATGAAAGACACTTGGAAAGTGCCAAAGTTAGCAGAATTATTTGAGCAGGAGATTATCAGGCATCATGGAGTACCTAAGACTATTGTTTCAGATCGAGACACTAGATTTCTCTCACGATACTGGCGAACTACTCGCGAGGCACTTGGCACTGAATTGAAGCTTAGCACGCATTTCATCCTCAGACAGATGGTCAGTCAGAGAGGACTATTCAGACCTTAGAGGACATGCTACGAGCATGTGCCTTGGATTTCCAGGGCAGCTGGATAGATAGACTACATCTCATCGAGTTTGCATATAACAGCTATCACGCCTCTATACAGATGTCACCTTTCCAAGCCTTATATGGCAGACCATGTCGCACACCATTGTGCTGGGACGAGTCTAGTGAGACCGTCATCATTGGGCCTGAGTACTTAGAGCAAGTCCAGGCAGAAGTACAACAAATCAGAAGTAACATGAAAGCAGCACAAGACAGACAGAAATCATATGCTGATGAGAGGCGACGAGACCTTGAGTTCGCGGTTGGCGACCAGGTATTTCTACGAGTATCACCCATGAAGGGTGTATTCAGATTTGGACAGAAGGGCAAGCTAAGCCCGAAATTTGTAGGACCCTACGCTATCATAGAGCGGGTGGGCCTTGTGGCATATCGACTTGATTTGCCAGCTGAGTTGGGCAAAGTACACAATGTTTTTCATGTGTCTCAGCTTAAGAAATACATGCCTCATCCTTCTCATGTTCTACAACCTGAGACACTCTCATTAGAACCAACAATGCGGTATGTGGAAACACCGCAACGAATCTTAGACAGAAAGACACGAGATACTCGAAACAAATCTGTGAGTCTCGTAAAAGTTCTTTGGTCAAACCACGATGTGGAAGAGGCCACATGGGAACTAGAAGCTGATATGCGAGCGAAGTTTCCCTCATTATTCACCGACTAGACACTTTAGTCTAGGGTACGGGGGCGTACCCCTCTTTTTTTGGGGGGTAGAGCCTTTTTCATTTGTGAATTTAGTATGCATTTTGTTGCACTTTTGTGCATTTCAGTTGTTGCACTTTTGTGCATTTCAGTGACACTTTGTCTTACCTGTGTTCTTGTGTAACACTGTTCAGTATATTTCAGTGACACTTTGTCTTGTATGTGTTCTTGTGTAACACTATTCAGCATATTTCAGTGACATGTTGTCTTGTATGTGTTCTTTTGTGACACTGCATTTGAATGTACCTTGTACTTCTACTAGATGGTGTACCTTGTTACACTACAATAAAAGTTTATGTGCACTACTCTGCACTATCAGACATGAAAAGTGACTATGTTATTATATACACTATATTGTCCCAAGTATTCCTGTTGTGTTTGATGTACACTGTGAACTTAGGAATATAGAGACTTGGGACTTGATCCCTAAAAACTAGATTGAGTTGTGGATACCTAGTGGAACTTGATTCCCCACAACCTTATAATTTAGATATGAGACTTCGGGGCGAAGTCCTTTTTAAGGGGGGTAGATTGAAATACCCCAAATCTAAATAATATTATTAAATCATTATTTATTGGAATATAATCCAAATATAATCATTTCACGTACGCATGCAAACCCATGCATGAAAACGTTACGTAAAAATAGTCGTTTCCATAAACGCTAAAACGCCTTAGAAGCATATGGTCAAACATGACCTTGTATGACCCTCTAATATTCAAACCAAATGGTCATACAATTATTATATGAATATATAAATATATTCCCTAAGCTATATTCAGTCAAAACGTAAAACGCTCGGGAGTGCTCACACGCCCCTTAAAGCACGAAAAGTCCGGAGGAGTGCCGAGGTGGACGAACTCCTATAAAATTGATTTGAGTTCCTAACATCATTATTTTAACCATTATAAAGAGAACCCACGAAGTGGTTTCTCAAAATTCAGCAAAAACCACAGGAGGATTTCTTAGCGCTCCTTTTTTGCCCGGGTGTGTCCCGATGGCCCGTAAATTATGTCATGGGTTGATATAACCTCATATAACCCAATGTAACATCTTAATATATGTTTAATTACTATAATAAGTGTTTACAAACACTTGGAACTCATAAAAACAATTTGTTTCCCAAAATTTCCTTAGAGCACAAAAACACACCTTCGGGTGTCACGAAAACGCGTTTTACGCAATTGCCTTGTAGTTTTTGACATACCACGAATTGGTAACATTAAAAAGGGTTAAAATGACCTTCTAAATCAGTTGGTGTGACTAGCAACAAGGTGCTCTATAGGGGCCGATTTTAAGAGCAAAAACTAGTATAAAAATTGCATTAAAAAATTTGTAAAAGGCATAGAACATGGTGACTCACCTTCCCATGTGTTATATTACTTATGCCAAAGTATGTAGGTCTCATATGACCAGCAAGCTGTCGAAATTATGCAGAATAATAAGGCCATGTGAGCTAGGAAGAAAACAAAATGCAAAAAGGTAAAAGTAGATCTAAGTTCCTTTCTTTTGCTTTCTTACAAACTAAGTAATCTTCCATGTTCTTCCTTGGCTATTCATGGCCAGTTTTTGAGCTCCATTCAGGCCTCCAATTCGTGACTCTACATGAAGAAGAAGACAAGCCAATTAGCATTGAAAAATCAAAGGAATATCCTTACCTTTTCTTACCATGTCATCTAGCCAACATTATTTGCTTTCCACTCTTGCTTAGTCACCACATGGCCGGTTTTCATGCTGGAAAGGAGGACATTTATTGAGCCAATCAACCAAGAAATAAACTAGAAAAAAGCATAGTCTTTTGACATTAAAAATTGACAAACAAAAATCAATTCTAGAATTGCATTCTACCTTATACGTGAGTGAGCCTCATTTCCCTCCTTGCACAATTCTTGCACGGTTTGGTAAGCTCCCTCCTCTCTCTTCTAGCTTCATCTTCTTCCTTTGAAGCTCTTAAGTCCATTAATGGAGTTTTAACTTCTATCTTCATCTTTAAGGTAATTTCCTAGCATTCTTGGCAAGTCTTGAAGCAAAACTCTTCCTAGCATAACAAGGTGTGTTCGGCTCCATTTAGTTCTCCAAGGAGATTGTCCAAACCAACATTAAACCAAGGAGCATCTCAAGGTAGGTTTTAAAGCTTGAAAATCCTTAAAACACATTTTTATGTGTAACCAAGTTCTACTTCTTCTAAGTCTCTTTCTTCTTTTGATGAAGGAAAACTTGTTCTTCATCCACCTTAGGAGTGCCGAACTTATAAGGAGAAAAAGCCTAAGGTAAAGTCTTATAAAACTACTTACAAATCTACTTAAGATCTTTGTTGAAGATCTAACTCCTAAACACCTCCACCTCTTGCATAAAACCGAAGAGGAGCATCAAGCTTACCTAGGAGAAAGCTTGGAGATTCAAGAAGAAGTTCAAGCACTTAACCACCTTTGTTAAGAAGTAAGTTTACTAAGTAAATCTTTATGTTATAAGCTTTGTTAAGCTTCTAAAAATTATACAAAAATTATGTACACCTCCTAGGTTGTATGAAACCGAAACTATATGGTATTATATGCCAAAAATATAATCTATAACTTATAAGGAAAATATTTACCTTAAGACACATTTTTGTGTCACAAAATTTATTTATGTTACATACACATTCAAGCCGAATCATCTAGGACAAAAGTACTTCATTTTGAGCTAAGAATTTATATAAGACATTACAATAATTTATACATGAGTTATATGACTCCTATGAATTTATTCATAATTATTTAGACATATAAATCCACTTTTATATAACATATGGTCTCATTTAAAATATGGCCGAATGCTCTAGGTGTTAAATGGAATTTAATGAGCTACTTATGTATATAAACTTATACTATAAAGTTTGGTGAGTTAAAAATATTTATTTAGTGCTTAAATGGCTAATTAATTAAGTTATGTGGCTTAAATGTAATTTTTACAAAGTTTAGTGCAAATATTGTGAAAGCCGAGAGCTAAAGGGGTATTTAGTGTAATTATGATATAATATAAGGTTAGGAATTAAGTTTATGAATTTTAGATAATTTAAACAAGCCTTAAAAAACTTTTATAAAGTTTTGGGCTATTATGTAATTTATAAAAGTTGATATGAAAGTTTGTAAATTATTAGTGGGCGAATTGATAATTAAGTGAATCATTGAGTTCACTTTCGAAATTTTGAAGGATTAAATATTTAGGCTTTAGATTATAAGTTATTAAGATACTAATATAAAGTTTTGGGATGAAAATGTAATTAAGGAAAAATAAATGACATAGCCGAATTACTTTGGGGTTAGTTTGGTAATTTAAGAATTTATATATATATATTCGGCATTTATGGAGAATTAAAATTAAAACTATAGTTTATAAGACATTATGTAAAGATTATAAGATTTTGTGGCTAAATTGCAATTATAGAAAGTATATAAATATATGCCGAGATTTTGAGGGGCTAAGATGTAATTCTTGAAAGTTATAATATTTATAAGTTATGTCCAAAAGATTAGTGGTGGTTTTGTAATTTAATTAGATGAGGAATTAAAACTATGTTATATAAAGAGATTAGAATTTAAGTGTAAAGTTTATGAATTAATGTGGTTGTTTTGTAAATAACCGAAATACAAGTTTAAGAATTTAGATTTAAATAAATATAGGTCCTATATGGATATTTGGAGGATTTAGAAGAAAGAATTTTGATTAAAGGAATTATGGAATTGAAACTATGGCTTACATGGTTATAAGGAATTAAAAGATAAACAATGAATATTATTTATGGTTAAAAGGAGAATAATAAAACTATAAGAATTTTATGTCTATGTATGACATATAAATATAGTTAAGAAATTATAAGTTGTTATGTCACCTAGACAAATAAAATAAACAACAAATGCAATGAACACATATATGTGCATTAAAGGATGTATAAATAAATCAAAAGGAATAACAAATAAGTTATACATTAAATCATGAGGTAATTAAAAGAAATAAACCCCACATGAAATAACAAATACGAGATTTGTTAAATGATCCAATAGAATTATTATATAAGGGTAACATAAATTAACCCTCTCAGTCAATCCTATTCTAGGACTCTGTTTGACCAGACGTTGACCGGGAATTAAACGAGTACAGTCTACGGTGAACGGTATGGGATTCTTGCAACCTGTTTTCTACTGGATTACACCGGCTTGTGTGCTATCTGTTGTTTGAAATAACGACCAAGATAATTAATGTAAAATGTTGTTTTACTCTTGTGCACTTTTGTATTATTTTATGTGCGTGATTATTGCTGACTACAACGTGTATGTCCCACGCATACAAACACTACTATACCAGTGGATTAAATACCTGCGTTTCAGTATACCGAGGACTTGCACTCAAGTCTCTCACTAACTTCACTTTATAACAAACGTCATTATCCTAAACGTGATAATTGACAATACACATTGTGTTTTTGTTTAACGTCTTTATATGACACTTAACAATTATATACTTCGAGAATGAGGAGCCCAGTTGGATCTGGCCATGCATGCTACGGGAGTTGTACCTGTCTCAGGTCGTCTCCTACTACGTCGCGACGGAACATTCAGTTGGGAGGAAGACTCTATTCCTTCCGGGATTCAAATGCCCATCAGTTCAGTTTGAGGAAGACTTCTTTCCTCTAGTGGGATTCATTTTCCCACGCCTCTCAGTTCAGGGTTTAACTACGTTATCTCCTGGGGTTTTTATACCCAACCTTTCAATCTTAACGAGGTCACTATACCTCCACTATTTAAGATATTCAGTTATACCTGTCAGTCCCATTGTGTGGACCGACTATCATTAAAGAATTTCAGTTCAGCTAACTCGACCTTCTGTGTCTTGTTCTATGTGACATTATTGCCCTTGTATGGATACTTGTTATCATCAGACTATGCTTGTTTACAACTTTATAAAAATGAACTGCATGTGTTCGACAAAGTAGTTGGTGTGGCCCGGTAGACGATGGGCTGCACGTTTTCCATACCAGCATTGTTTGCTGAGCCCCTTTGGGGGCACCCCCATTTTTCAGGTACCTGAAGTTAAGAAGATTACCACACTGAGTGTAGGTGGGGTAGATTCAAGCTAAGGGAGTCCTTTCCTAGACATTTGTTTTACTTAAGTATTTTACATTTCAGTTGATTCCTAGTATCTCGGATTGTATTCGTATTCAGACCGTGACTTTTGGAGATTGTATTTGGACTTAGCCTTGTTGGTCACAAGGGTGGCCAACGGCATTGTAATACCGCCCGGTTGTTGTATTTATTTCCGCTGCAGTTGTATTTTATTTGGGAGTGATCGCCGTTCAGTTTATTGGATTTCGGGTTGGGGTGTTACAGATACAATCGGTACTTCTTCACCGAACTCTGGATCTCTCTCCAGGTCTTGTACATAACACAGATATACTTCGTGGCCCTTTTTGAGCTCCCGGTACATGGCCATAGCAGATATGAGTGTGGTCGAAGGCTCTCTCGGTCTCTGGCGGTAAGATACAGTAACCCCAGAAGGACTCTTGAGCAGCAATCGATGCTCGGCGCAGATAATCCTACCTTTGTGCCGCTTCAACCAATTCATTCCGATGATTAAGTCGAATCCCAATCCATCAAATTCGATGAAGGAGATGGGAAACACTTCGTTTTTGATTTCTATGGTGGCTGATTGGTAGTATTTGGTGCACTTTACTCGCTCCTCCGATGGGAGAGTAACCATAAAATTCGGTAGCTCATCTGCATCTAGCTTCAACCTCTTCACAAAAGATGGCGATACGAAGGTGTGAGAGGCGCCGGAGTCGAATAACACATTGGCATCAATGCCATTTACTGGGAAAGTTCCCGTTAAGATGGTGCCGCTTCTGCCGGCTTGCGCTTTGGTGAGGATACTCAGGTTACCTTCGGTACCGAGTCCACAACCTATTGGATTTGCAAGTGGTTAAGTAATGATGGTGGACACAAGTGGAATTAAATCAACACTGCTCTTTATTGATAAACCAACCATCATACATACCGTGTCTCTAATACACGTTACTAATCGATTACATGATACTATGAATTTAATACTTTCTAAAGGTAAGGTTCAGGCGTCCTGGCTTCATGTGTGTGGCATTGATTATTGTCGGTGGTGCCGTATTCAGTTTGATCTTGTTGATCCCATGATACAGCATCCTAGAGTTACCACCCATGATTAGGACATCTCCTGATCTCAATACCAGTTTTTGTGCGAGGTCCACACGCTTCTGCTCGCTATACAGGAATACGGCGTCATCACCAATGGACCAAGACACTACGGGCACTCCTTGTTCAAGAGATTCCGCTGTCTCGTCCTTGTCTTGGTGTAACCCAAGTCGTCCTTCTTTCTCATAGAAGTTGACGATATAGAGGTTCGCTTCCAGTGCGGGGATCGGATCATGTTCACATTGCTGTGCAAGTTCTACTGCTTGTGTGACAAGTGTCTGAAACTCTGGAGGTATTGTCGGTGGCGTTGCTCCATCTGGTGTTCGTGTCTCCTGGTATGTCTTGGTATAAGGATTCCAATCCTTTCCCAAGCACATCATCTTCAGTTTCATCTTCGCTCCACCGGGGAATTCGGGTGTGTAAAATCCTCCTTGACCCGTTCCTAGCTCGTTGCACCGTCGAATGATTGAGATTTGCGCTTCGGGTGTCAGGTATCCCCTTAATAAGATCATACCTGGTCGGATGACCTGACACTGTTCATTGGTGTAGTAGTGGTTGGTGATGTCGGTCTCCTCTTGATTCAGGTTTACCGGTATCGGATAACAGATACTAAAGCTTCCTATGGTTATAAATTTCATCTACGGTGAGTACTAGTTTCAACTACTTCATTTCATGCTCAATACACACTTCAATTCATTCAATCATGCATTCATTCAAACAATTACTCTACTACTTAGTCATGCTTCTTCAAGGATTAAAGGTTTAGATTATTACCTGGGCCGGACTTAGAACCGGACCCGTCACGGTCAATAACATGAAGGACAGGCTGCCTCTGAGGCGCACCCCTCTGAGGACCCCGGGATCCCTGTCCCTGTGGTGCCTGCTGGGTCGGTGCATCGCCAGATGCAACCTCCTTGCCTTCCCTCTGCTTGTAGCTTTGGAAGTTCCCTTTTTGCTTGGCATTCTCTGGGCATCTATTAGTTGTATGACCCGGTTTCTGGCAGTTGTAGCACTTGATTTCTCTCCCATAGCAGTCCTTGCCGGGATGGTCTTGGTTGCACTTCCTGCACACATAGGTGCGGCCGTCGGAGAAGGTTTTGGTGAAACCGGAGCCAGAACCTGAGGTTTAGGGGGTTAGCACATGTGTGCGTGGATATACTAGATATGATACTTATACGAATACAAATTTGGATTAGAAGTTTACCCTTAGGTGGGTGTGATCTCAGTGGCTTTGCAGCCACCGGTGCAGATGAACCAAGCTAAAGAAGCTCAACTGGTTTGCCCTGCTCGGCATGGGCACTGCTCTTACTTGGGAAGTTCTTTTGAGTTTGATGAAAGAACTTCCCTTCTTCTTTTTCTAGCTTTTACCCGGGTTCTGCTCCTTGGCACTTGTGTTCTTACTATTAGCCTTGCGCTTCAGCGCGGTTTCTTCATCCCGTAGTTGGCAAGTGATCTCAACGCGAGAAGCCGCGTGAACACTCCTGAAGTTTCAGGTATTAGCCGGGATTCTCATTTAAGAAAGGATAAAGAAGAGATTCAAGGAATTCAAGGAAATTAAGGAATTGAAATGGTACTAAGGGTTAACCGATATTTACCTGAAGGGAGGTAAATCGAGTGTAGCCCATACCGTACCGAAGGCGATGGCTCAGACCGCCATAGAAGCGATCGACAAACACCTGGCCGGTGTACCCAAGGTCAGGTAGGAGACAGAGAATATAGGTGAAAGTGCGGTAGTACTCATCCACAGACATCTTGTCTGTCATCTTCAAGGCATCCAGCTCTAGCCTTTTCTTGGTTTTCACATGCTCCGGATAGTATTTTGATCGGAGGAGGGATGCAAAGGACTCCCAGTCGAAGGTGGGGTCGTTGACATGCTCATGCTTGACCAGCTTCCACCAATCCATGGCCGCATCTTTCAGGTAGTAAGCAGCAACTCTGACTCGAACTCCAGCAGGAGCTTCGAGGGTTTCGAAGGCTGTCTCCATCTCGGAGATGTAGGCTTCCAGCTTAGCCGGATCACTCTCACCCCTAAAGCAAGGAGGGCGGAGTTCCGCTACAGCTTTTACCCAGTTCGCTTCTCTGGGTGGAGGGGGAGGGACTGGTCCCGCTTGGTTCTGTTGGTTTTGTTGGTTTTGTTACATAGCATTGATTACTTGTGGTAGCATCTGCGCTACCGTGGCAGCGACGATCTCAGCTATCGTCTGCGTGCTGGGTCCGTCAGATGTCTCTCCCCTAGGTCGGCCTCGACCTCGTCTTGACATCTGAACATTTAGCATCCACATTAGGCTTGTACATGTGACCAAGGGGTCTTGAATTTAAATAAGGTATCGTTCCTAAGAACGTCAAGGGTATCCGTAATTAACAACGGTAGTTCCTAGTTAGGTTTCTAAGTATCCGTCTTAAGACGGTTGAAATCCTAACTCGGTAATCCCCTATGCTCGGTAACTAAGGACATCAGAGCGTAACTACGCTCTGATACCACTTTTTCGTAACACCCCTACCGTTAATCTATTCTTACCGTCTAATCATCCTGTTAATCCTATCAGTTCAGCGGAATACTACTACATACTACGCGGGTGGTACAATGCCGCTAACCGCCCATACGGCTAGCTAGGCTTACCTTCCTTACAGTCACGGTCTGATGGTCATAGTATACCGAGCTACTTAAACATTACTTACTGAATACAAAATACCAGTCGCCTACATTAATGGATTACCGATGCTAAAGTATATTCAAATTACATCCTTTCCAAGTTTGCCAAAAGAATGAGTTCTAACCTCTACTCATCTATACCAATGCTCCATTCTTTCATTGTCCAAAAAGGTGTACCCCATGGTACACCGGCTAATCAAAAACTACAGCCGTGTACTACTTAGTACACCATTCACCATTCAATGTTTACAATCCAAAAAGAAATCAAAAGAAACTAGCTACATCTCTTCACGGCCTTCATCCTTCTCTTGTACCTGCGTGTAGTAAAAACATCACCCAAGGGGCTCAGCAAAAGCTGCGCATGAACTCCGCATATACCGCGTGCTAGCTAGGGCACGCCGACTATTTGACGTCCACTAAACATGCGGTTCATTAATTTCATACATACATGCTTTACATACAACATACATACATATACTATACATTATACCATTCAAGATAACAATACAGTGGCACACACACATACTTACCTTCACCGTGTCAGCCAAATTACGCATCCGGGTTAATCGGAATGCTTATTACTCTTTTACTCATTACATGTTACTTATTCTTACTTTACTTACTTGCTTCCATTTACTTTACTTACTCATTCTTACTTACTCATACTCAAGTTAAGTCGGTATGACCTCCGGCCCGGGGACTACACCGTCCCACCACCGGGATTTACTTGACTCACCAATCCGGGATGCTACCCACTTAAGGGATTTGGGCCGCGGACCAGTTTAAGAGTCAGGAATTGGAGCCAACCTCTCGTGACTCCGCATCCTCACGCGTGGCCGAAACTATATCGGACTTCTACTCATTCCAATTTAATTACCAATTTAAGTTAGAATGGTTAGTTTGTTAGGAATAAGTTAGAAGTCCAAAGTCAACACATTCGGTCACATTACAATATATCATACATACACACATCCATTATCATCCATTCATTTCATGAATTATACAAACTAAGATTTAAGAAAATACTCACAACATACAACACTACATATTCACAAGTATGCATAGTAACTCCGATTCGTGCATTTATCTTATTTGGTGATCAATTAGCACACAACACACAAATCAGAGTAACCAAGATAGCATACGGGACATGAGGAATTCATACCGTTCACCGTTGTACGTGTTTCCGAACGTTCCTCCGGTGTCACAAATCAAATCCTATGATATACATACAATGAATGATTAATCTAACTATCATTAACTTAATTCGATTACTCTTACGTTTCCTAACTCATATACTAAGTCTTTACCTTCTTTACACTTATCTTTCATTTACTTACTTTTCATTACTCATCCATGGTTTACTTACATATATACATACATATGTATAGGTGGGTATACACACACACACACACACATATATATATACATACTAGTTATAATCCTATAGGTTTTTTTTTTTTGTAAGTTATGGGTCGTCCGACCCAAGCCCTGGGTCGGACCATTCCAGTAGATTTTCGTCCTCTGAAATTCTTCCCGTCTGACCCAGCACTGATCCGTCCGACCCATACACCTCTGGGTCGGACCATTCCAGAATGTTTCGGTTCTGTTGTCCAGGCTGCGTCCGACCCACGTCCGACTCACCCTCTGGGTCGGACGGAGTCAGAAACTTCGACAACAGAATTTTTTGCCTGTCCGACTCACGGCTCCTGGGTCGGACCATTCCAGAATGTTTACATTTCGTTGTTTAAGCCATGTCCGACCCACGGTCCGATCCAGACTCTAGGTCAGACGGTAGCAGAACATTGCTACAGACCTTATTTTTCTTTCCCAATTTCACCCATGGTTTCCCCAATCTCCCTACATACATCCTAACATGTTTTAGTACTATTTAAACACTCTGAATCATGCTAATCCATTCTTAATTCATTACACAAATCCTATACTAACTTACACAAATAATTCTCTAGTTTCAATTCAACACTTACATAGTTTTCTTCCTTGATGCATTTTGCTACAGATTTTTACTCTAACACTCCCCATCTTTGGTTCCCTCTTCTAATGTCATTTCCAGCACCTCTAATACATTACCACTACATTACTATCTCTCCTAATATACCCTCTATCTTTCTCTATCAAAATCTGCTACAACTACATTATCCACCTAGTTCCTAGTTCACTAAGTGTTCTTTTCCTATGTAAAATTTGCCATAACCTCCCCTACAATTCTACACTCTCACCACATTGTTTACACTCTCATTATCATTTATTTCACCTGTTTTGAACAATCACCAATATGCAAGCTCTCATACACAATTACCAAACACAAAACATTCTTAAAATTCCTACACTGCACTATTTAATTCCCATCTAGTTTGTGACAGTTTTTATATGTCTTTTAAAGCTTCAAACCTCTTGGTTTTGCTTACACATTACACTACCAATACATTACCATTTCACAATGTAATTTTACTCTTTTAAAATCTGTTACACATACATATATAAGGTTACACAATGAGCATCCTTACCTTGTTTTCTTCTAGTTTTTCTTTCTCCTTCTCTCTTGCTTCTTCCTTCTTTCTTTCCACCGGTTTGCAAATCAAATCCTTACACTTCCAAGGGAGTAGATGAAGCTTAGGATAGCTCAAGAACAATGTTTCCCACTCCTCCAACAAGACCAAAATCGGCTCAAAAGAACAAGGAGAATGAGGTGGTTCTAATGGTGGTCTTGAAGCTCCAAATGCTCCATACCCATGGAGATGAAAGTTGCCCTTTTCGAATTTTGAAAAGATAGGAATGCTCTACTTGGTGAGAGGAAGACAATGGTGTAATTTTTACAATTTTTTGAGAAGGGTTGATGGAGTAACAAGAGGAGAGAATGTGAGGTTTTTAGTGGTTTGCTATTTTCTCCATTGTCGATCGGTTGGAGAAGGAAGGAGAAATAGAGAGTGAGGGAGATGGGGTTTACGTGAGTGAAGGGAATAGAATAGGAGAGAGAGAGTGTGTGAGGTAAAGTAGTAGTTACTTTTTGCTTTTAATTATTTTGTTGTTTTGTAAATAAGAAGAGAGTGTGTGAGAGTGTAAGAGAGGGGGAGTCCAAATCGGACATACACACAACACACACATAAACTCCCCATTTTATTTTAAAAGTGGACACACAAGTTTTGGTTATTTATGTTTCTACCCCACAACTTCCCGTTTTTAACAGTTTTTACTAATCTCTCGTTTTATTGATTTTATTGGTTCTAAAGCTTCACTAATATTTATTAATGATTATTTAGTTGACCAAAATTGTTACGAGTCTATTTGACCCGCTTAAAGACACGTTTTCCCGGTTACCTCGAAAAACGCGCTTTAAGGTTCGTTAGCGGTTTTAATCCGTTTTAAGGATCCGTTTTCTTCGGGATTTGTTCCCTCATGATTATTTACACTTAATTAAGCTTCTAAATTAATTATTAGCCTAATTAATCACTATTTTTAATTACGGGGTATTTCAATAGTGTGATACCCACAGTAGGGGTCACCTCCCACATCGATCGGGAGAGAGCACGAACCATGCCTTATAGGTGTGGGGATACTCTTCCCTTGCGTGAGGCCTTTTGGGGATGGTACCCCGAGAACAAAACCGTGCGGGCTGCGGCCCAAAGCGGACAATATCACACATGTGGGTTAAGACTGGGCTGTTACAGATGGTATCAGAGCCAGGCCCAGGTCGGTGTGCCAGCGGGGACGCTGGGCTCCCAAGGGGGGTAGAGTGTGACCCACAGTAGGGGTCACCTCCCACATCGATCGGGAGAGAGCACGAACCATGCCTTATAGGTGTGGGGATACTCTTCCCTTGCGTGAGGCCTTTTGGGGATGGTACCCCGAGAACAAAACCGTGCGGGCTGCGGCCCAAAGCGGACAATATCACACATGTGGGTTAAGACTGGGCTGTTACAGATACGATATAAGTCATGATTGTAGCTGCTTGTTTTCTCCTTTGATTTTTATCACATGTGTGTTGGTACAATGGGGAACTTGAGATATAAGATAAAGAAAACAATAAGTTTTTCATTGTTCTTTTTGGTATGACTGGTTAGACCATCCCAGTTCAAAAATGATGTAAATTGATATCCACTGTATGTGTGGACACTTGTTGAGGATTATATTCTTCCACCAAATGATTTGTTGCTTACTTTGAAAAACCTTTTATGAGGCTATCACCAGTTGATATTATGTGTAAACCTGGATTTTTATACGCGTGAATTCAGGTAAGATATGGGGACCATTTTGGGGACCATATCCTGACCATTTTTGGACTATTAATATTTGGTTTAAATTGATGCATCAACCAAATGGTCATTAAAGCTAAAGTTTGCAAGATTGAATAACAAAGTCCATAAGATTGGACAATGCTGGTGAAATTTTAACGCCTTAATATGAACTTTTACATGTTCATTGGGATAAATTGATGGTTAAGAAGAACCATCGATCAAAGATCTATAATAAATTGTAAGATCTTTTGGTTTGAGAATCCCAATATGCATTTGGAGACATGTAATTTACATGAAGCAACATTGATTTGCATCAAGCCAAATAGTGTTGATGAACTCTCACTCTTATAAATGACTTTGAGTAAAAACCTAAATATTCTCCCATACAAGGTTTTGTTTGAAAGATTTATATATTATGCTTCAATGAATCAATCAATTCCTTAAAGATGTTGGATTGTATGTTGAGTTCAAATTTTAATACCTTGAACTAACAACTGGGGATACCTTTATGACTCGATTGTCATTTAGGCGAGTAATTTTTCCCAACATCTGGGGGAGAAAAGAAGCAATTGGAAGGTGTGATGATATGATATGAAATATATAATTGCGTCATCCTCGTCAGTAAGAACTTTTAAGTTCAAAGTACTATTCATCTCCAAAAAGTTGAACCCAATTGTTTGATGTTGAGTGAAAAATATGCACCAAGGTCTAATGCTCCTGTATTATAATGTCCCGTAAGGACAAGTGCAAATAAGTCTAACCTGAAGCATGGTAGACTATGTGGTTCCAATGACAAAGCCCTTAAAAGGAGCATAGAATTAAAATGGTCATACTACAAAGGGTATAGCTCTAGATGAGCCGTCAGACATGACAAATTACCGGTATATAAGGTAATAAGGTACCTGATGATAATAAAGATCTCGAGATATTATGTCATGTCAATAATATAATGGAACCGATATGAAATCAACGTTGATTATATTTATGTATATGCATGCAAATGTATGTAGCGCTACATGTCACAACGATGACGAGGACATTGCATTGATTTATCGAAAGTACTTGAAAGACGCAAATGAGAAGCAGAATTTAAACACATTCGAGTTGCGAATGTTGCGGACTTGAAGTCCTAAAATGATGTGAATCCAGCTGGATCCAAACGAGTCGTGTGAAAATGAAAACGTGTGGTTTATAATCTTTTAATATACAGCCTGTGTCGGTGTATATAGATTTGTCAAAAGTTCTTTCATTGATTATAAGGCTTTATCCCCAGCAGTTGATTATTTTGAAGATATGTGTATATTGAAATTAAGGTTATACCTCATATATGTAAGAGCACTTTGATAGTGTGTTTATATAAGATTCGAAAGGGATTAACTCCTAGAGGAGTTTGGTGAATTCTAAAGGGAATGCCCCTGTGACCATGTTAATAAATCTTATCATGAACCTCAATGATAAAGGTGATTGTGGCATTACTACCCTAGTGAAAACTATTGAAAAGGTATCTCTGAGATGAGTCCAATTTTATTGGATAATTCATGTTGCTATAGTAGCAGTGTAAGAGTATATTTGGAACTCCTTACGAGTCTCCTGATGGTCGTTGAATCAATGATCATGAAGTACCAATCTTAATGCTATTGCAGCAGAATAATTAATGGGTTGTGGTATCTATAGATAAACACATATGAATAACCCTACCACCCATGAGATTAATGGAGGGTGTGTTTAATTGAATCTATGGCTTAATACCCAGATGATATAGATGATTACATCTATACTGATTAGAAAGTGCATACCACCAAAAGTTTCTACTTATAAAAGAGTCGTTGATATTAATATAGAGCAGATATGCTAAAGTTCAAAAGTGATGGATGTATTCGACCAAGTGCTTCCCAACTAACTGGGTGCAGGACCAATTAAAGATTGGGGATGCATACAATCAAAGTAATAAAGTGATGTTTTCATCAGGGGGAGCAATGATGATTGTACTCTTTTCCTTCACCATGGTGTTTTTCCCACTGGGTTTTTTCCTGGTAAGGTTTTAACGAGGCAATCGATGAAAATCATCTAATGGATTCATTATATGTGAATGCCAAGTGAAAATACCTATGATTGATTATTATAGCTATGTAAAGTTATTATAAGACTGTACTCTTTTCCTTTGCCCGAGGTTTTTATCCCACATGGTTTTTCCAGGCGAGGTTTTTAACGAGGCAGCATATAACAAGATGTTTCGTCCAAGGGGGAGTGTTATAAATAGATATATGTATAGTGAACTCCACATCTTTATGTAATTAGGGTTTCCGCTTGTATCTAACCCTCTATAAATAGAGGTCTTGTACACTCATATTGAAATAAGAATATCAGTTGCCCCCTATCTCGTATCTCTCTGTGATTTCTCTTCCTCTCATTTACAACAGAAACAAAGTTATATATCAATGTGTTTTTCCCTAAATTCGAGGAATAGCAAACGAGGCGGTTATTTTAGTATCCGAAATAAATATTTTTTTTATTTGATCACCGTATTTTTTAAGCATTTTATAAAACTTCGGTTATTTCGGTTAAAACAGTTATCCGTAATAAAATATGATTCGGTTAATGGATATTAAAATTCAAACTTCGGTTATCATTTATAAAAAACTTTTAATAATTTTTTTTTCATAACCTAATTTTATCTAATATTTCACTACACACTCAATTAGGTTTAAGTTTTAATTATTTTAGTTTATTAAGAAAGTTTGGATATTTTGGTTATTCTAGGAATTTCAGTTATTTCGATTATTTTAGAAAGTTCGGTTATTTTAGTTATTTCAGAAACTTTAGTTATGAGACGGTTAATAGTTATTAGTGTAACATAAAAAATGATTATTGGTTAAAACGATTATCGATTAAAACAAATATTAGTTTTAAATTCAGTTATAATCCAAACATCCGACTTTATTTTAAATTTTGGTACCATTTTAACGGTTTGCCAACCCTACAGAAATGGGCAAAGGCCCGTTGACTAGAAATTTTCCCTTTCCTCGAGTCTTGAAGAAGGAACTAGAGGCGGAAAACTTTTTTCTTTCACCTTTTATGAAGACTAAATCTCGGACTAAGACCTATCATTCCTTCGTTTCGTCGACCTCGTTGCTTGGACGTCGCGTCAAGGGGAACTTTGATCTCTGCGTGTTTGATTGGTTAGCCTTTCTTCACGCAATTGTGAAGGATTCTTCCAGAGATCAGCCTCTATCTGAAGTCAGGCGAGATCAAGTGTTGGTTGATTCGGGTACTGCAAGTTTTCTCGCGTATTGAAGAAAAATAAAATATAAAGAAATTGAGAAGCGCTGTGATGTTCTTTATTTATTTCTGCCCGGATCGTGCGACTTCTGCTGATGAGGAATGGACAGTTGCGTCGAACTCTAAATTGTGCTGGAGATCCGAGCAATCAAAGTGTTCTGCTGTTGGTTGAATCTGGCGCGATGAGGGCAATGGCCTGAATGGAGTGGCCTATTCAATATATGATGAAGTTATTTTTGCCAGATTTTTCGTCAAAGATCTGTTTGCTTTTTGCGAAATAAAGCTCCTTGTTAGGGATAGTATTGATTATCTACTAAACGAGAGGCTTTCGTTGTTCTTCGGCTTTTGATCCAGGAAGATGTATTATGGGACGCTTTATTTTGGTCTGGTCCATCAATCTGGCTCCTAGGTCAAACATGAACGGTTGCCGAAGTCCTAATCTAATTTGTCTCGCGAGGCTGTTATTGGGATTGGAAATTCGTCTTGGAAAAGCATTCTTGAATTGTTATTGAGATTTTCTTTACTAGCGTTGAGACCTGATATCTTGATAGTATCACTCTTGTCTCGTCTCCCCGAGGAAACAGGATAACACGTTTGTGCTTTTATGGGGTAATCATCTTGCAAGGATCTAGTTTTGTTTGAGCTACGTGGATGCAGAGAATGATTTGTGCTTGGGCGATCGTAGTGCAAAAGACTTGGCACTGGAGCAATATTGGTGGAAATCCTATATTTTTTCTTGCTAACACAATTATTAAGCCACTGCTTGGGTTTTAGGAAGATGGTGACAAGTGCACCCGTGGAATACATAAGAGTCTGTTCTGCTTCTGATTACGATAAAGTTAACATGTGTTATCCTACCAAGAAAAACTTCACCTGTGTTTTGGGTTGTGGAAACATATCTATTGTCACAATCTGAACTCTCTGGCCTTCAAAAAATTTAAGAATCTTCTCTAGACAAGGCTCGTTTTCAAATAAAGGCTTCTATCTTAAAATTTAAGAATCTTCTCTGCTTTTTCTGTATCGTTGCTCTTGTTTTCTTTAACAGTAATATTATTGTGCTTGTTAATCTAATAGAATAAATCATTGATGAGATATAGCCTTCCTTATCCATGTCGTTATTGCTTTTCATGACGGCAGTTTATGCCTGTATTTCAGCATTCTCAGGTAATCCTTCTCTTTGCAGGTGGATAGCGTGTTTCACTGGTAATGATTCGTGCTGCCAGTGGTAATAGCATTGACAGTTTGGGAACAAAATACGTGAACCAAATGCACTTGGAGCTGAGCCTGGTTAGATCTCAATGGCTTTCATAATTTTGATTCATCCCGGAAGGTGTTAAAAGGTCACAGGACTAGTAAAGTTGCCCAAGATAAAATTATTCTTAATCCCTTATATTTTGATCAGATTTGAGTTGTCAGTTTTCCACAAGATTCGACATGTCAGTGGCAGGATCTGATACGGTATGGTTTCATGCCATTTGATCATGACTTATTACCTGCTTGCCTTCTGTTTCATGAATTCACAAAATTTCTTTTTTCTTTGTGGCAGCATGGAGGAGCTGTTTCTGGCTCTCATGTTTCTGAGAAGGCAGAGCTTGTGCCTATAAAAAAAAGAAGATTTTTATACAGGTCTTGTGCGCCATGTACGATTTCCTCCCCACAAAATGAAAAAAGGCCAAGAGCTGGTGAAGAAACAGATTGTCAGGATCAACCCGTGATAGTGTTATCGGCACCTTCCGTTTCTAAGTTGAATGACGATGCCAAGTTGCAAAAAGATGCTTGCTACAAAAATCCTAAGAATGTGAATGAATCAGTGCAGTGCAACGATGACTGCTTATCCTTACTTGCAGATGCTGCATGCGGCACCAGTTTACCAATGTATATTGATAATCCTGTACATGGTTCAGGAATGACGAGATCTGAGGTAATTGAAGATCAATTTGAAGAATTTACTACAAATCGTAATATGGAATCTCTGTATAATGAAATGATCAAGGAAGATCCTCAAGTTTCATCTAAGATAGGCATAGATTCATCAGCTGTGGCTGCTACCCCCACTGGAGAGCTCCTCTCTATTTCAGCTCCAGATAAATGTTCTGATGTTGGGAAAATCCTCGAGGTAACTTCTTGCGAAGCCTATTCTAACAGTGTACCATGTGATGTTGCATGTGAGAAAGGTAAAGGTGTTGGAATTCAAAGACAACATTCTCAAGATGATAGGCTACATTGGGATTTAAATGTGGTGATGGATGTCTGGGAGCAACGATCTGATTGTTCAGTTGCTCAAACTTCTGATTTTGAATCTGGCGACACTCTCAATGATGGTAGATCTATGAAGACCATGGAAAACTTGGATCAGATTGTCAAACCTGAAATATTGAAATTTATTAATATGAAGCAGTCAGTTTGTGAACCAGAACGACCAGTTGATCACGGCTTGAGACACAATAGGGGTGATTTTGGTGTCACTGGTGATGAGCAAGTGCCGCCTCTAGATATTTACCAATCGTTCCTTTCAATGCCATCTAGCTGTGAAAACAATGTGAGTCCTTCGGCTGAAGATGTTAAATTGATAATATGTATTTGGTCCTCTATTGAAGAGTGTTGAACTGATAGTGTATATCTGGAATCTATCAAACCAAGTGCAGGTACATATACATTGTTGTCTCATGAACTACCTGTCAACTTTTTTCTTGTGTTCATGGAATGCTTCTTGGCAGGTACCTTTGGACCATAAGGGTCATTTAAATGCTGACCATGTTGCTAAGAGCTTGAATTTGGGTGGGGCGACTTCAGATTCTACTGATTTGAAATTCGAGCTTGATGAAACCTGTTCTGTTGCAGCTGAAGATACCACGGGTGAGTCCGGTTTTAATGATGCTGAAAGCAGCTTAAAAGGTTATTCTTGTGCCTATTTCATGGGGCGGAGTATTGTTGGTGAAACATCAACTGACAAATGTCATGTAAAAGTTGAACATGCTGCTAAGAGCTTGAATTTTGTTAGGGCTCCTTCAGATTCTGCTGATCTGAAAATTTTATCGATTCCTTCATCTCATGAAACCTGTTCTGTTAAAGCTGAAGATATCACTTCTTCCAAATATGCGGGTGGATCCACTTTTAGTGCTGCTGAAATGAGCTTAACAGGTTTATCTTGTCCAGTCATCTTAAGGCAGGGCTTTACTGGTAAAACAAGTAGAAATGAATGTATTGATAAAAAAGTTTGTTCAGAGGAAGGAAGGGATGACCTGGCATTTCCAGTTTCTCAAGGCTGTGATGTTCGTACAGATATAGTTGACACGGAATTAACGTCTGGGGGTAAGATCTATGCAGTCCCCGAGACTGACATAATTGAAGCAAAGACTGAGCTTGCTGCTCGAAGTAGCATCACGGAGACAACCAATTCTTCTGGAACTACTTCAATTTCCAGCAGATCTCTTCGGATCAACTATGTTGAATTTATGAAACTCTCTGATAATAGGAACACGTTTGATACTTCTGATCAGAAGTCCAATATTGACCTTCCCTCTGAGCATTATTCATCCCGTGGATCTCAATCAGAAGGTGAGCCACTGGATGGTTATGATTCTCAGTATGAAGATGGTGAATTAAGAGAACCCTCTGGGCATGGATGGGCTGAATATGAAGCTTTAGATGGTGAAGCTGAGCATGTTGAATATCGGCCTAGCAGCATGGATATTCAAAATTTTTATGACACTGATGATTGTCGGGATAAAGTTGCATCACCTCTTGTTTCTCAGATTGATAGTGAACTTACAACAGCTGATAACAGGCAGATGATGCAAAATACTGTGGAAGACGACTTGATCAGCCAAAAATCTGAGGATGAGGGTAGGAGATCCATGGCGCCAGATGAGCTGCTTGGTGATGACAGAGATTCTTCGGCCATTGAAGTTTCTGGTAGAGACAATTGTGAAAGGGTTAGGATCTATAGTCGGGCTGGTAGATTAACAGATTCTTACGGTACTGAAAATAATGCTAGTTCAAGGGGATTGAGCAGGGTACTGTCTTCACTGATTGATGGATCAGTCAGCCCTGATGTTTCTTTCAAACAAGAGCGTATGGGAGGTACAGGCAGCAGGTAAGCAGTACTTCAACTCACTTTCCTGTTAATTGCTTGCAGTTTTTCTTATTGTTATGTGTTATATTTTTCCCTTTTTGTTTGCTTAGATGGGAAAGGGAATCTGGCCATAGCAGTAGGCTTCTTAGAAGGCCCAGATTCTTTATGCAAGATCAAGCTAAAACTGGACAAGTTGATGGCTGTGTTGACTACTTAGATGGTCGAAGGGGCTTTGAACGACATTATTCTTCTACTTATCATAAGCGAGCTAACTCAGACACTGCATCTGTTATGGAGGGGAAAGATGTGATAATGCATGGTGCATCATACAGAAACCAGCCACTAAATGACGACTTTGTTGCTGATGGGGACCAGTGTAATGAATTTCAACCTGGCTATTTTCCAAATGAAGATCTAAGCTCAAATAGGCCCATGGATAGAGGGTGGTTCGTGAGATATGGTCTTAAAATGGGTCACAGAGTTGACCGAGGAAGGTATCGGGGACCTAATTCAGATGATTATCAGACTTCAATGAAGTATAGACGCCCTTTGTCTCAAAGAGAGCGAATTGATTCATCTGGTGCAAGCAGACGAGGATGTGCACTTAATCACCAAACATCACGTCGAAGATCTCTATCAAGAACTGCAACCCGCTCTCCCGACTTCCATGCTCCCCTGAAAGGAAGGTTTGGGCCAGGTAATTATCGGGATACTTTTCTCAGAAACAGGAGTAGATCTCCAAATTTCAGGTCTGAATATAGAATGATGACGAGGTCACCAAATTCACAAGCTGGGTTTATGACTGATCGTGCAAGATTTAGGCCTCCACGTAGAGAGCAGTTCTGGATTTGTGATAGAAAAGATGAAGCAGGTGATTTTAGGGATCTTTGCTACAAGCACAGGGATAGCATGTTGGATAGATCTCCTGGGAGAGAGCGGTTGCGAGGTGTGTTTGATGGTGCCAGTAATTCAAGACCTGATGTTTTTTACAGATCTCCGCCTGCAGGATTATCTGAGGTGGAGGGTCTGACTAGAAGGTTTAGAGCTGATGAATATTATGAAAATAGAAGGAAGCAGTTTGGCCCTCCTTACTCTTCCGAGCGTGGCTTGGAGCATGGAAATGCAAGGAGATTGCGGCACACTGATGACAATGTTGATCGTAATTTTGTGCCATCATATAGAAATGCTGCAGAATTTCATGGTAGAGGAACGAGAAACGTTGACAACCGAACAGAGGATATGACCAGGAGGTTTTCGAGGGATCAACGATTTATTTATGAGCAAGATGGAGAACTAAATGCTGATTTGAAGTCATTTCGGTTTAATAGGATGGACCCTTCAAGAAACATGAAGTCTAGGGAGCACCATAGATCATATCGTCCTGAAAGATTGGGTGAGATGGATGGAGCTGGTAGAGGAAATAGATACATGGAAAACTATGAGGACCGAAGAGAGCGTCATGGTCCCGGTCTCTCCCATCCTTTCAGGCGAGATGAAATGGAAAGTACTGTAATGAGATTAGATACCGGAGTTGATGATGATACTGTGAGGAAGGACTATACTTGCAGTCAAGATGTGATCGATTCTCTCGGCAACGATGCCGAGGGGATTGATCACCTTGAGAGGGATCCGTTGATAAGGTGTAACAAAAAGGAACTTAATATGCCTGTACAAGATGGGGAACTTGAAGATCTTTCATAGTTGACCTTTGCACAAGGTGTAGATGAAGATGTAGATAAAGGAGAATACTTATCTTGAGATGAATAGTTTTGTTACATCTCTGTTTTTCACATGTGTAGGTAGAGTTGACTATCTATTGAAAATTTTGACCGCAAGAAAGACGCAACTGCTATTTACTAGTAGTACCGGCAGTCCAGATTCTTGAAATTATGTTTGCCTTATTCGCACACCCTTTTCTTGCTGCTGTGAGCTCGTATCGTGCTTATTCACTCAAAAGTACCTTACTGTAGCCGTAGGAGTGCGCTTTGGGTTGAATCAATCTAAAGTACTGTTTAGTTACACCATCGTGTTGTTTTTTGTTTTTTTTTACGAGACACTCAGCTAGTTTTCATGTCAGCTCCCCTACGCTTTGAGGATCTGAGATATTTGGGCAATACAGGCAAGTTTATTTTGTTCATTTCATTTATAGGCCTATTGTACCCGTTCCGCTTCCTCAGGTACGCGTCTATGGAAGTCTTATTTTTTTGCTTAATTTTCATATTTTAAAGCTTCAATAGGTCATTTGCTGGAAGATTGAAAGCATATACAATGCAAAAGTGATACTTAGTTTGATTTCTAGGTTGGTGGCGCACTACTCAAATCTGCTTTTTACAGGTTGGTGGACTTGCTATGGGTTTGACCCAAAGACATTTTCTTGAAGACACATTCGTTTGGAAATATTCTACTATTTGGGAAGTTCTACTCTAAAGAGAAATGAGAGGAATTGTGTGTTTCTTATTGAGAGAACAGATACATATTTTAACAAGGGGTAGAAGACTCTAGAGGGAAGACAAAGGAAAGAAACAGTTGGGAAACCCAATTGTTGGAATACCCCACTACCTAGGAAACACATAATCAAATAATCTGTCTAATTACAAGGAAATACAAATGGACAGAATACAAACAGATTAGGCAGACTGCATCTAATATTAATAACAGAATTAATTACGACTGTTCAACACTCCCCCTCAAGCTGAATGGTGTATGTCATCCATTCCAAGTTTGGAAATCAATTGCTGAAATCGAGAGCTGTGAAGACCTTTTGTTAGCACATCTGTAATATGTTTCTCTAAAGAGATATAACTCAAATCAACAATTCCTTGTTCAAGTTTTTTTCTAATGAAATGCCGATCTATCTCAATATGCTTTGTCTTTTCATGCTGAACAGGATTTCTAGCTATTTTGATGGCTGATTGGTTGTCGCACTTCAGCTTCATAGCCCCATTCCACTTTATTTTTAGATCATTTAGAATAATCTGACACCATAGTAGTTCACACAAACCCTGTGCAAGAGAACGAAACTCAGATTCAGCTGATGATCTAGCAACAACACTTTGCTTTTTACTTCGCCATATTACTGGATTTCCTATACATAGTATCCTGAGGTAAATCTTCTATCTATCACTGATCCTGCGTAGTCAGCGTATGTGAATGCTTCTAAAGTTAGTTCACTGCCCCTTTTGAATAAAATTCCTTTTCCTGGACTACCCTTAAGTTAGTGAAGGATTCTGTAGGCTGCTGCGAGATGAGATTCTCTAGGATCATGCATAAACTGGCTGATTACTGAGACAGGATAAGCAATGTCCGGCCTTGTGTGGGACAGATAGATTAATTTTCCACACAACTTTTTTCCCTTAGAACAACTCAAGATACATATGCTTAAGAAGGCCAAATGGTGGGTGGCCTAATCTTTGATGAAACAACCAGAGGGTTTTGTTTATGGTAGTGGTGGATAAGGCTTGAGTTCGGTTTTCCTCTAACACCTCCAAAAAAATACAGCCCGTTCGTTTCCTTAGCATGACCAATCTTCCTCCCCGAGTGTAGGCCCTGCAGAATGCACTCAGATGAAGAGAACATAGCATAACAATTAAGATCTTTTGTTAGCTTTGAAATGGACATTAGGCTTACAGATAAGGTAGGAGCATGTAAAACTGATTTTAGTTTCAAGTTCTTTGAAAGGTAAACAGTCCCTTGTCCAGCAGCAGGTGCAAGGGAACCATTGGTTGTAATAATCTGTTTTGTGGTGGAATCATAGCTATGAAAATGGTTTTTTGGAAAAAGTCATATGATTAGTGGCTTCTGAATCTAGTATCCAATTACAAGATTGGGTTTTTCTGAAGCATTACAGCATAAGGAGATTGAGTGCTTACCTGAGAAAGAGAGAAAATAGTTGCTAGATGAGTTACCATTCGGCCGTTTCTCAAGGGTCTTCATAAAGGCCTTGAATTTCTCAAGATCTGCAGCACTTAACTCAGCTGTTGTTTCTGTAGTTTCCTTTGAAAATTCAGCTGCTAGGTTAGCTTGAGGACGAGCGGACTGCTGTTTCATGCCTTGAAGGGTTGTTTCCCATACAACTTCCAGCATCTATCTCGATTATGACCAGATTTCTTGCAATATGAGCACCAACGGTTGTCCTTGAACCCCTTGTACCCTCCTTGACCAGTAGCAAGGGCAGAGGCAGAATCTTTGGAGGTTTTCAGCATGATAGATCTCCTTTTTTCTTCAGCTTTGACAGTAGCGATGGTCTCTTCAAGCGTGCTACTTTTCTGGCCAAGAATCTGAATTCTAACTTGATCATAATCAGGATTTAATCCAGCTTAGAAGGCATAGATTCTACCTTTTTCCACAAACTCCTTGAATTTTGTGGCATCGTCTGGACATTTCATCACCAATGGTTGGCATTGATCAAGCTCTTGCCATAAATTCTATAAGGTTGTGGCATACTCTTGAATGGATTGAGTTCCTTGTTTCGTGTTGACTGCTCTAACAGTTAGCTCATAGATGGTCACCTCATCCGCCTTCTTAGAGTAAGATCTTTGAAGGAAATCCCAAACCTCTTTGGCTGTCTCAAAGAACATACAGTTGGTACTTATCTTTGGATCCATAGCATCCCAAAGCCAAGAAACAATCATAGAATCTGTTTCCTCCCATGCTGAAAATGTGGGTTCTTCCTTTGCTGAAGGAGAATCAGTTAAGTGACTCAATTTCCCTTTGCCTTTGAGGTATTTCTTGATAACTTGAGTCCATAAGAGGTAGCTCTGTCCAGTAAGCTTGTAACAAGCCTGTACATTTTGAAACTTTCCTTTATGAGGATTTATGGGAGCAGCGGAAGTAACGCTCGAATCAACCGACATAGTTGTAAGGATGTAGAAGAGAAACAGCGATAAAGGCTGTTAAAGGTGAAGGAACAACGATGAAGGCTGATCAGCAATGAAGGCTGAAAGGTTGGAGGAAACAGCGATGAAAGCTGTTAAAGATAGGATAATACTGATTTAGAAGAGATGAGAAGAAGCAGCAATGAAGGCTGCTGAACTGGACAGTAATGAAGGCTGATGGCTGAAGAAAAAAAAGGTTTTTTGTGTAGAGTATTAGCTCTGATACCATGAAGAGAAATGAGAGGAATTGTGTGTTTTCTTATTGAGAGAACAATACATATTTATACAAGGTGGTAAAAGACTCTAGAGGAAGACAAAGGAAAGAAACAGTTGGGTTTCCCACTGTTGGAATACCCACCACCTAGGAAACACATAATTAAATAATCTGTCTAATTACAAAGAATACAAATGGACAGAATACAAACAAATTAGGCAGACTACATCTAATATTAATAACATAATTAATTACGATTGTTCAACATACTCTTCTACATCTACATTGCTAACTGATATTGGTTGGAGTACTGTTCAAGTGCCTTTAGATTAGTACAGTCATTCTTTTGATGATTTGATCTTGCTGTTGTAAATTTTAATCTCAGTTTCCCTGGGTTCCAGGAAATGAACTCTGGTAAGCTGTGGGAGGGCGAGGAAGGAGTTGGCTATGGTGATTCAGGAAGAAGATGAACATATTGTTTGAAGTTGATTGATCTTGGACGATGAGCTAGAATTATGCCAGGCTATGCCTCACATTACTGCTTGTTCGCTCATAAACTATTGTTCGTGCGAGTGTTTTTTGAAGTGAGTTGCTATGCAATGCCCTCGGCCACATACTATAAAAAAAGTTTGTTATGACTGTTTTCCGATTTTCATAGGAAAATTTAGTGCTAAAATATAATGGGGAAAAAAGGTCTTCAGCTTTTCAGAACTCTTGGTGGAAGTTTGTCTTCAGATGTTGACGCTGATGAAGTCGTGTTCCAGGAACTTGTATGTCCCTCTTTTGTACGTTTATGAAAAATGAGTTTATTTTATAGGTTATTATTTTTCTATATATTAATTGTTAGATTAAATTTTTTACTTTTTCTCTAGTACGTTTTTTTACCCTATTTTTGTAATTTCGATAACTAACATTAGTTTTTAACTAACAAAAGAATGGGCCCAAATGAAACAACATAAATAGTATACAGTATTGTCTTTTCAAATTATAATTCGTTTTAGGGTTTAGAATAATGATCAATTTATAAGTTGTTTTAGATTTTTTTATCTTTTATATTTTATATTTTTTAATTATTATTGTCATTGCATTATACTTTGTTTTCCCAATAAAATATATTTATTTATTTTATTTTTTCTCATATTAAAAAGGTAAAATTATACTAGTCTTTTTAAATTATTTCTTAAAAAGTATGAAAAGACTTGAATTATTTTTTATTTTCTCATACAAAAAGGTAAGAGTATTCACGTTCAAGCTAATTAACATGAACTTCATGTATTTGAAAGGTAGCCCGAAAAAAGGAGTTTGCTTTGATTTTCTATGTCACAGCTAGTCCAAACATATATATAATTGGATTCATTTGATGACCAGCTGTTAGCTGTCAGACTAACAATTACAAAAAAAAAAAAAAAAAAAAGTAATTGTAGTCATTTAACCAACAATATATCGAATCTTGTCCCTCCCGCGGGGTCTGCTCTCGCGGCTCGCCCTCCCTCTCCGCATGTCGCATGGTGCTGAACTGCTGATATGTAGATGTCATCATGCACATTCGAACTGCCAGAGAACTTCGGTGACATCAAGTCGCCCCCCCAGCCGGTCTAGATTCATCTCGAGGTAACAGCGCAACAGCACAAACATCGACCACGATGGCGATAGTTACAAACCCTAAATTGAAAATTTGGGGAATATAGAATCGCAAGCTCAGTCGCATACCAGCAATAGCAAACAGTAACACCTTCCGCAAGTGCTATTCGCTGCAAGTCCACCTTTCGTCATCGCCGCAAGTGCTATTCACCGCAATTGCTATTCGCCGCAAGTCCACCTTCCGTCATCGCCGCAAGTCCACCTTCGTCTTGCTACTGTCTTCATCTGAGGTGCTCAATTTTGGCTCGCAGTGCAGGTAACAATTGGGCTTTCTGTTCGCCCGGAATAATGTCGGTTTTAGTTACGAACTGCCGTGGCTTAGGTAATGTGGCGACAGTTCGTTGGTTAGTGGGTTTAGTGTCTAGACAAGCACCACTTTTTGTAATTCTCTTAGAAACTAAGCTTTCATCTTTTGAGATGCGCACGGTTGCATCTAGGTTTCCGGGGTATAGTTGGGTGGCGGGTGATAGTGAAGGTCGGAAAGGGGGTGTGGCCTTGTTTTGGCGGGACAATTTGAATGTTTCCTTGTCTAGTTTTTCTGCACATCATGTTGATGTTGTTGTCAGTCATTTTGGGGGTGTTCAGTGGAGGCTTACGGGTGTGTATGGATGGTCTCATGTAACTGACAAATGGAAAACATGGCGCCTTTTACGTTATTTGCATGCGCAGTGGACGGGACCTTGGGTTCTAGGTGGGGATTTCAATGAAGTACTCAACTTGCGGGAACACCAGGGCCGGGGTTTTCGTTCCCAAAGGGCAATGTCTTCTTTCCACTCATGCTTATCTGATTGCTCGTTGAGGGATTTGGGATTCAGTGGCCCTTGCTATACATATACAAAGCGCGCAGACTTTCCTTTTCATGTTAAAAGTCGTTTGGATCGGTTTGTAGCGAATGATGCATGGTTAGCGCACTTTCCTAATGCTCTTAATGTTCATCTTCGTTGGGGACGACCAGATCACCGGCCTATAAAGTTAACCTTGCAACCATCCACTCGTAGAGGACCAAAGCCGTTTCGTTTTGAGAATTGTTGGGCTTTGAATGATCAGTGCCGTACTTTGGTTCAATCGGTATGGACTCATAATCCGCATTTGCATGGTTACACAGCCAAAGTCAAGTTATGTGGTCAGGAGTTGCGTTCTTGGGGTGTTAGACAGATTTGGGTCGAGAAGAAAGCGTTGCGTCAGGCCCAAACAGAGCTCGACCGCCTAGATCAACAGGCCCCAAGCCCTCAGAATCTGGCCCGATGGAAGTCTTGTTCAGATACAGTGGATATGCTTTTGCATCGGGATGAGGTCCGTCTCCAACAACGTTCCAGAATCAGTTGGCTTTCGGCAGGTGATAGGAATAATAAGCAATTTTTCAATAAGTTCAGGGCCCGCTCACGTCGTAATGCCATTTATTCTCTTTCCTCACCTTCGGTCCCGCCTGCAACCTCCTGGGCCGGTGTGGAATATGTGGCTCGTTCTTTCTTTCAAGAGCTTTTTACTACTACAACACCTCAGGCAGACCCGCATCTTCTGGCATGTGTTGAGGATCGTGTTCCTCTGGAAAGTTATCAGCCCATGGGCCAGCCTTTTACTCGAGCAGAAGTGGTTGCAGCATATAAGCAGTTGAATCCATCCAAGGCCCCTGGGCCTGATGGTATTAATGGGGTTTTTCTACGCACTTATTGGCCTATTATAAGTGAAGATTTTATTGCCACAGCGTTAAAGTTTCTTAACACTGACGCTCTGCCCTCGGATCTCAATCACACTCATTGCTCTCAAAAGAAACCGGGGGCCACCTCTATTACGGATTTTCGACCCATTTCCTTGTGTAATACAGTTTATCGCGTCATTTCCAAGGTTCTTGTCAACCGGGTTCAGCATGTTCTGCCAGCAGTCATCTCTTCGAATCAGGGAGCTTTTGTGCAGGATCGTTTAATCTCAGATCAGGTGCTGCTTACTCATGAGATTCTTCATCTGATGCGCACTTCAAAGGCCCACATCCGTGGTTTTTTTGCATATAAGGTGGATATGTCAAAGGCTTTTGATAGGTGGAATGGTCTTTTGTCTTGGACGTTTTGGCTCGTATGGGTTTTCATCCGGTTTGGATTCAGGCTGTTCGTAAGTGTCTTACAACAGCCACCATGTCTGTGCTTATTAATGGTTACCCGGGTGATACATTCCGACCAGAGCGTGGCCTACGCCAGGGTGACCCTTTATCGCCTCTACTCTTCATTTGCTGCATGGAGGTTTTGACGTCTGCCATTACTCTTTCTCTGCTCAGGTGAACCAATTTCAAGGCTTTTCCTTTCCTGGTCTCCCCTCGCCAATTACTAGTCTTCTGTTCGCGGATGACTGTATCTTATTTGGGAAGGCTTCGACCCCGAATGCTCAAGCTTTGGCTCACATCCTTGATGATTTTAAGCAGGCCTCCGGCCAAAGTATTAATGTTGACAAGTCGGCTATTATGTTTTCCTCTCTTCTCCGCCCTGATATTCGCCAGGGAGTTGCGGGAGTGCTCAGTGGTCGTCCGGTTCAGGATTTGGGAATGTATCTGGGTTTCCCGGTACAGGTGGGGCGCAATCGCAAGGCAATCTTTGCTTATATTAAGGACAGGTTGCACGCCGTATTCAGGGTTGGTCTTCTAATACATCTCAAGCAGCGTCTTAATCTTATCAAGTCCATTTTGCAGGCCATTCCGACATATGTTGTCTGTTATTGCTTTACCTCAGTCGGTCCTCAAATCCATTAGGCGTATGATTTCTCGCTTCTGGTGGAGTGGTTCACAAACTACGAAAGGTATCCACTGGACGAAGTGGGAGGCTCTTTCTTCCTCTTTCCTCTGGTGGTTTGGGTCTTCGTGATTTGCGCAGTTTTAATCGTGCGCTTCTTGCCAAGCAACTATGGCGCATCTTAACCAACCGTGAGTCGTTATTGTCTCAGTTCTACACGGCCCGTTATCTGGGCAACGGCCCTCTTCAGCTTCTTCAGCCTTTATCTACCGCAAGCCCGTCTGGCGCGCTCTCCTTGGTGTTCGGGATTTGATACAGCTTGGGGCCAGGCGCAGAATTGGTAATGGTCTTTCTACTGCCATAAGTGATCGATGGCTTCCTTCCAAGGAGGGAGGCATGCCTTTTCTTTGGTCCATTCCACCATGTCACCAACAGGCTTCTGTGTCTACTTTGATGCTTTCTCCTTCTGCCTGGAATGTTCCTCTACTTCGGACCATTTTCCACCCAGAGGATATTCAGCATATTTGTAATGTGCAATTGCCTACTGATGTGCTCTCCCCTGACTCGTGGTTCTGGGGCCTGACCAGTTCAGGTCTTTACTCGGTTAAGAGTGCTTATCACTGTGATGTTGCGCTTTCTCGTCAGGCTCGTCCCTCTACATCTTCATCGAGTCCTTCTACCCAGGGTCTCGCCACTATGCGTCTTTGGGCACTGGACTTGCCTCCGCGCATCCGTTTGTTTGGCTGGAAGCTGTTGAATAGAGCAGTACCTTGCCGGGGTGTGTTGGCTAATCGGTTGCATCGTCCTGATTTGGCAGCTTGTGCACTTTGTGTGGCGAAGAGACCCTCCTCCATGCTTTCTTTAACTGCCCATCTGCCACCCCCTTTTGGGACCGTCTACGCATGCCTTTCGCTCCACCCCCTGGGCCCGATGCGGTTTTCATCGACTGGTACACTCACTCATGCGCTACCATGTCTCGGACCAGCCTGTCCTTGCTCACGTCGCTCCTTTGGCGTCTATGGTATGCCCCTGTCAGTTTTCGCATGGGCGTGTGACCACTTTTGAAGCAGGATGGTTTCAGGCAGACAGTTTTTTTCGCCTAAGCTCAGCTGCGACCAGGTTGCCTCACTTGCCCACTTTGGTGGATGCAAAAGCTCCCATCCTTCCTGGGTGGAAATATCAGTGGATGCAGGCCTTGATCGGTTTGGTCGTTATGGCTTAGCAGCAGTGGCAATGCAACATGGTTCTATTATTGGTGCCGCAGTTATGGGTGGTCATACAACGCAAGATCCTTCACATATGGAGGCAGCGGCCCTGCTTCTGGGTATTGATCTTGCTAAGCGTCTTCATTTTACCCACGTTCGCCTCTTAACAGACTGTAAAAGTGTTGTTGACCACCTGACAGCCTTTGGGCCCTCGAGCCTCCCAGACTGCACTCAGCATTTGCTCAATGAGGCCATAGCAAATTTAGCACCACTTGTCGACTTCCTATGCTTTCACGTTAATAGACTATATAATTTTAATGCCCACAACCTAGCATCTTATGCTAGTAAGCATCAACTCCCGGCGAGTTGCTGGAAGTCCACCGACTTCCCTTCCTATGTACTCACGTTGTGCTCTTAATATTAATATAATCGTTTGCTTCAAAAAAAAAACAATTACAAAAAGTAGATGAGAAAAAAAGAAAAAAATAATCTGAAAATTTCTTTGGACGCTAGGCTACAAATGGACCCATAGATATAGTTCATATCTTTTCTTTCTAATTAGTATCCATTTACATTCTATGGTAGAGAGAGAATCGGTTCATAATATTTGTAATCAAAGTTTATCAAGATTTGAGTAGGGTGAGGAAGAGTGTAGTATTAGTAGGTTGACTTAGAATATCTTAAAGTGATTAGTCTTAAAAAATTTTGATTCAGTTAGTGAAATGGTAAAGCTAAAACGCTCAGTGTGATATAACTCTATGGATAGATTCAATTTATATTTACACTGTTGTTAAGTAGAGATATTCTATCTGTTTAACATATGCTCACCCACCTAACAGATAGATCACATAACTAGTAAAGTACTCCTATCATGTCATGTTCAACCATACTAGATACAACAAATCTAAGTAAGATAAAGTCCGTTGAAGATGACCCAGCACCCCTGAATATGTAGAAGAGTACTAAAATGAGGTTGGAAATTGTAGCAGAAATATGTGACTATCTCTACCTAGGCAGTGTACCTAACGTTTTGCGTAATAGTGAATTAAATGGGAGTTGTTGATCTTAGGGACCACGTTCAATTAATTGACAATTTATTAACTAACTGAGAAACTAAACTAAAAAAACAGGAAATGTCACCTTTTCAGGTAAATTAATCTAGTTGAATGGCCGACTCAATAAATAAACATAAAATAATAAAATGATAAATTAAACTAAATAAAGAAATAAAGGTTGAGGCTCCGTTCGGTGTTGGTGTTTATGTGGTATAAATGTGGCATTTTTGATAAAAATGTCAAACCACCACAATGAAATACCCCGTAATTAAAAATAGTGATTAATTAGGCTAATAAGTATTTTAGAGGCTTAATTACATCTAAATAAACATGAGGGAACAAATCCCGAAGAAAACGGATCCTTAAAATGGATTAAAAGCACAAACGAACCTTAAAGCGCGTTTTTCGAGGAAACCGGGACACCACGACTTTAAGCGGGTCAAATAGACTCGTAATGATTTTGGTCAACCAAATAGTCATTAATAAACAGTAATGAAGGTTTAGAACCCATAAAATTAATTAAACGAGAAAATTCAGGAAAACGGGTTCCGGTTAGTAAAAACTGTAAAAACCGGGAAGTTGTGGGGTGAGAGTGTAAATAAGCCAAACTAATGTGTCCACTTTTGAAAATAAAAATCAGTAATAGTGTGTGTGTGTAGAGTGTGGCCGGCTGGGTCTTTTCCCCCCTCTCATTATTTGTCCTAACTCACAAAGGACAAATACAATAAAGCAAAAAGCAAAAATAAACACTCTCTCTCCTACCCACTCTCCCTCTCTCACGTTTTTCCCTCCTCTCTTCTGATTTTCTTCTTCCTCCCAAGCAGCTCCCATGGCGATTTTGTATGCCCTCACCAGCACCCTCCTTCTCTCCCATTTTTGAAGGCTCAAATCTCCTCCAAATTCCATAAAAACTGTACCTTTGGAATCCCCTCTTCTTGGGCAACAATTCCATCTTCTCAAAATCTGAAAAGCTCCACTTTCATTTCCATGGTTGGAGGCCATTTGAAGATTTGAGACTACCATTGGAAGCACCTTCATTCCCTTATCATTTTAAGGTAAAAAGGAACCCAAAGTTCCTCCTTTCTAGCCCTCTCTTTTATCTTGGAATTTTTCCAGATTTTTAAACCCCCTTGTTGTGCCTTGCTTCAGCCGATTTTTGGCTCTTCCAAGAAGGTGTTGTAGCTTGCTGTTTTTAAGGCTCAAAACTTCATCTAGAAGTCCCAAGGTAAAACTCTTTAGAGCTCTAAACCTTCATTGTGTTCTAGGGCCGATTTTAGAGGTTTAAGGATTATTTTAATGCTCATTATCATCCTTTGGTATGGGCTGTAGCATTTCTGAATTGAGAAGAAGGAACAAGAAAAAAAAGGAAAGAAGAAAGGAAAAGGAAATAAAGAAAAACTAACAAGACAAGGTAAATGCTCTTACCTTGAGCTAGTTTTGTGTATTGTATTGTAACAGATTTTGTGTACTAAAATGAGTAATGTATATAGCTTTGAGTAGTAGTTATGTTGGAGTATAATGAGGAAGAGAATGTAACAATTTTGAAGCTTTAGAATGATGAATAAAAACTTGGGAGAACATTGGGGAATAAATGTATAAGTGCAGGAATTATTGTGTTGTAGTATGTAGAATGATGTAGTGAATGTAAATGAGTTGTGAGCTGAAATTGTATGTGGGCAAAGTGAAAATTATAGGGGGAACTCTATCAAAATTAGTCTAGAAATTAGAAGACTTAGATGTTAAGGAGAGGGAATAACCTAGACAATAACTAGGTGTATTTTGGTATTTGTGTGAGTGATTAATCACCTTGGAAACAAATTTGAAAAGGAGCTAAGTAATGGGAAGAACTAGGATGTAAGGTAATTAATTTTGAATGCTAGTAATGGCATTAGTTGAGAGAGTATTGGAGGATAGAAGTTAGGGTGAAAATCTGTAGCATAGAAGGAAACACAAAATCTGTAGCATGAGTGTTTAGGAAGAACAAGAATGGAAAAATTGTGTAAGGAAACCAAAGATTTAGTAATGAGTTTAATGGATAAACTAAGGTATTTTAGGAGGCCTAATTAGTAAAAACATGTTGGAATACATGTAGGAAGATTGGGGAAGAAATGGGTAGAAGAATGAAGTTGAAACAAATTCAAAAGGGCAATTCTGATCTCGACCGACCCAGAGGGTTGAGTGGTCGTGGGTCGGTCGGACTAAAATAGCTGGAACGTAAACTTTCTGACTTTAACCGACCCAGATGGGTGAGTCGGTTGGGTCGGTTGGGTAAAGAATTTTCAAAAGTCAAAGTTTCTGACTTCGACCGACCCAAGAGGTTGGGTCGGTCGAGATGGATACAGGAGCCGATTTCTTTATGACTTTGACCGACCCAAAGGGGTTTGGGTTGGTCGGGTCACATATGGGTCGGTCAGGTCCAACAAAAAAAAATGTAACCATAGTAACCATACGTATATATATAGTAGTACACCATTAAAGGAGCAATAATGGTAAGGAAGTAAGTATATGAGTAAGAAAGCAAGTTTAAGAAGTAATAAGAAAGAATGACTTTTATAATCAAGTATGGAATGTAAAGAACTAGTAAGTGTACAATGAAAGTATTAATGAAGGAATAAGTTAGGTCAATAAGAGATCATTGACCGTACGATTCCGTGTATGTTATAGGAATCGAATAGTTGAACCCCGAGAGGAATAACCGGGAGTACGAGTACGACGGTGAACGGTATGATTTTCTCATGCCCCGTATGCTACCTTGGCTACTCTGATTTGGGTGTTTATGTGATCACCTAAACAAGATAAATGTACAAATCGGACTTTTAATGCACTTACTTGTGCTTGTATTATATTGTTCATGTTGTAATGCCTTGAACTCTTACTTTGTATAATTCATAAAATGAATGGATGAGGATGAAGTGTATGCGTAGCTTGATGTGTAATGTATTAACCCTTGGTATGGAAGTAATGACTTCTACTAATTCCTAACTACCTAACCTTCTAACTTGAGTAATTGGTAAAAATGGAATGAGTAGAAGTCCGATATAGTTTCGGCCACGCGTGAGGATACGGAGACACAAGAGGTTGGATCCGAATCCTGGCCTTAATCTTTTCCATGGACCAAACCCCTTAAATGGGCAGCATCCTGGATTAGTGAGCCACCCTAAAGCTCGGTGGTGGGATATAGTAGTCCCTGCCCGGAGGTCATACCGACTTGACTTGAGTAAGTAAGTAAGTAATTAAAGTATTTGTATGAGTAATGGTCTTGACTAGTGTAAGTCATTGACCACGAGTAAAAGATTAATGTACACCCGATTAACCCGGGTGAGTAAAGAAGCTAACAAGCAGTGTGTATGTATTGGAGAAGTGTATCTCCGTATTCCGGTAAGTATGAATGGTTGACTTGTATTGTCTTCCTTTGTGTATTGAATGATTGTATGTATGCTCTGTGATGTAATTGTAATATTGAGTATAAAAGCATGAATGTATGTATGAATAAAACGAACAACATGTATTCAACCAAAGTAGTCGGCGTACCCCTGTTAGCACGCGGGGTATGCGAATTTCATATGCAGCGTTTTGCTGAGCCCCTTAGGGCACTGTTGTTATTTTACAGGTACCCGTGAGACTTGAAGGTCGAGTAAGGACCAGGATGAATTCTTTTTAGAGTAGTTAGTAGATTTAAAATGGTGTACTGAGTTGTACACAGCTTGATGCCTTTTTGAGTAGCTGGTGTACCATGTGGTACACCCTTTTTGAGAAATGAACTGTGAACTTTAGTATGAATGAGTAGATGTACAAACTCATAATTTTTGGAATAGTCTTGTAGAATTGGAATGTAATTCATATACTATTGGATACTCGGTAATCAAAGTTGTAAGTAAGCATTGGAAGTGTATTGTAAGTATCTTGCTACTCGGTATATCTTAATCGTTAGACCATTACTGTAAGTAGTGGAAGCCTTGTTAGTCTTGGAATGACTAACGGCGCTGTATCACCCGCCGGGAGTATGTAGGTATCCGTTGCGTGTAGAGTAATTATGAGGACGGTTAGAGGATAATGTAAGAATTAGCGGTTGGGGTGTTACAAATAGTGGTATCAGAGCGAAGTATCACTCTGATGATTAGAATACCGAGAGTAGTGATTACCGAGTTAGGTTATAAATCGTTTTACAACGGAGAATTAGAAACCTAACTAGGAATAACCGTTAATGATAACGGATACCCTTGACGTGTGCAAAGATGATACTATTGTTTAAATCAAGACCACATGGTCACCGTATCTAATGTAATCCGCGCTTGTTCAAATGTGAGGAAGAGGACGTGGTCGAGGCCGACCCCAAGGAGAGCAGGCTGATGAGCCTGGTGTGCAGACGGTCGACGAGATCGTTGCTGCCACCGTGGCACAACTAATGCCCCAACTAATGACTGCAGCCCAACAACAAGTACAACAAAACCAACAGCAACAGACCGACCCGCCTCAGCCCCGTGAAACCAATTGGGTAAAGGCAGTCGCCAACCTTCGACCTCCCTGCTTTAGAGGCGAGAGCAACCCCGCCAAACTTGAGGCCTATATCTCCGAGATGGAGATGGCTTTTGAGACTCTCGAGACTTCTACTGGAGTTCGAGTGAGGATAGCTGCGTACTATCTCAAGGACGCGGCTATGGACTGGTGGCAGCTCGTCAAAGCCGAGCACGTTGCCGACCCCGCATTCGGTTGGGAAGCATTCACCTCTCTCCTCCGATCTAAGTATTATCCCGAGCACGTTAGGACCAAGAAGCGTCTTGAGCTCGATGCCCTCAAAATGACGGAGAAGATGACGGTTGATGAATACTACCGTACCTTCACTTCTATCTTCAGACTCCTACTCGACCTTGGGTATACCGGCCAGGTCTTGGTCGACCGCTTCTATGGCGGCCTGAGCCATCGCCTCCGGTAGGGCATGGGTTACACCAGGTTTACCTCCTTCCAGGTAAACAATAATTCCAAACCCTTAATGTCGTAGTCAATTCGAATCACATTCTTCAGGAGTGTTACCATGCTACATCTCGAGTTGAGATCACCTACCAGCTGAGAGATGAAGAGCAAGCACTGAAGCGCAAGGTGAGCAGCAAGGGTAACAACTCCGAGGAGCAAAACCAGAATAGACCATGGAAGAAGAAGAAGGGGAAGTACTCCCATCAAAACCAGAAGAACACCTCTAGAGACAGCAGTGCCCATGCTGAGAAGGGCAAGGCAGCTGAGCCGTTGCAGCTCGCCTACACTGCACCAGTGGCAGCAAAGCCACTGAGGTCTCAGCCCTACAAGGGTAAGAACCCGAAACCGAACTAGCAAACTTGTAAATCGATGTGTATGTGAATTAGTGAAATTGTGCCAAACCTTGCTAACTTAGAAGCTACAGGTTCTGGTTCTGGCTATGGCAAGAGCCAAATGATGGCAGAAGCTATGTGTGCCGAAACTGCAACATGGATCATCCCGGCACCGATTGCCAAGGAAGGGAGATCCGGTGCTACAACTGCCAGAAGCCGGGGCACCGTGCGAATGTATGCCCGGAGAACTCGAAGCCCAATGGCAACTACCAGGGATACAAGCAACGTGAAGGCAAGGAGGTTGTGTCTGGTGATGCTCAGACCTAACATGCCTCACAGGGACAGGGGTCCCGAGGTCCGCAGAAGGGCGCACCATCGAGGTAGCCGGCCTTGCACATCATTGACCATGACGGGACCGATACTAAGTCCGGCCTAGGTATTAACTGTAACCTTTAATCCTTGAAGAGCATGTCTAAAGCATTGAATTACCTGTATGAATGGATGCATGAATGCGTAAGTGCTCAAAGTATGAATTTAAGCATCAGTAAGTAGAATTGAAGTGTGTATTTGAGCATGAAATGAACTAGTTGAAACTAGAACTCACCGTAGATGAAATTTGCAACCATAGGTAGATTTAATATCTGTTACCCATTACCTTCAAACCCACTTCATGAAGAAAAACCAACATCACCACTCACCACTTCACCAACGAGCAGTGTCAGGTCATCCGCCCAGGTATGATCTTATTAAAAGGATACATGACACTTGAAGCACAAGTTTCCATCATCCGACGATGCAATGAACTAGGAACGGATCCAGGAGGATTTTATACATCCGAATTCCCCGGTGGAGCAACAATGAAGTTGAAGATGATGTGCTTGGGAAAGGATTGGAACCCTTATACCAAGACATACCAGAAGACTCGAGCAGGAGACGGAGAAACACCTCAATCAATACCCACCGAATTCCAAACGCTTGTTACTCAAGCTGTAGAACTTGCACAACAATGTGAAGATGACCCAATCCCTGCACTGAAAGAAGACTTATGTATCGTCAACTTCTATGAGAAAGAAGGACGACTTGGCTTACACCAAGATAAGGACGAGACAACGGAATCTCTTGAACAAGGAATGCCCGTAGTGTCTTGGTCCATTGGTGATGACGCAATATTCTTGTATAGCGAGCAAAAGCGTGTGGATCTCGCGGAGAAACTGGTATTGAAATCAGGAGATGTCCTAATCACGGGTGGAAAATCGAGGTTGCTGTATCACGGTATCAAGAAGATCAAGTTGAATACGACACCACCAGCAATAATCAATGCCACACACATGAAACCAGGATGCCTGAACCTTACATTTAGAAAGTATTAATCTTGTAGTAGCATATAACCCATTAGTAACGTGTATTAGAGACACAGTATGTATGATGGTTGGTTTATTCAATAAAAGCAGTGTTGGTTATTAAATTCCACTTGCGTTATACCACCAATTCTTATAAATCTTGTGAATAAATAGGTTATGGACTCGGTACCGAAGGTAACCTGAGTATCCTCACTGAAGCACAAGCCGAAAAGAGCGGCACCATTCTAACGGGAACCTTCCCAGTGAACGGCATTGATGCCTCTGTATTATTCGACTCCGGCGCCTCTCACACCTTTGTATCGCCATCATTTTCGAAGAGGTTGGGGCTCGACGCAGATGAGTTACCAAACTTCTTGGTTACTCTCCCGTCGAAGGAGCGAGTAAGATGTACCAAGTACTACCACACCGCCACAATTCGAATCAAAGGTGAAGAGTTTCCCATCTCCTTCATCAAATTTAACGGGTTAGGATTTGACTTGATAGTCGGGATGAACTGGTTGTAGCAACACAAGGGGTGAATCCTTGAAACACCCCTAAACGAATAAATACATAAAATCATAAACGCGTGAAGATTATCCGAGAATACCACGTTACATAAGTCGGACAAGTGATAATGCATGAACAACTAAATTAAGTACGGACATATATAGGTCCGAAAACATGACAACGTGACATCTCAATACGGTCGTGTACATATAATATATATACGTATATGAAATGCATATACACAACGTTACAATATTACAACGTTGTATATATATAACTAATAACGCGACACGATAATAAAGTCGCACATGTACATATAACTAGAACACGACAAAGTAAAATAGTCGTATATATATATAACTAACAACGTGACAAAATGAAATAGTCACGTATATAACTAATGACGCAACATATTAACATAGTCGTACGTATATATACATACGTATACAAGAAACAGGTGTGTATTTAGCTGAAAAAAAAAGAGAAAAAAAAACTAGAGCTCTCGCGCTGAGATTCGAACCCGGTACCATTGGTATCTCTAGTAAACGTCTTAACCAGGTAAGCTAAGCTCATATTCAGTGGTAACTTGCGCTACTTGGCACTAAAGGAATAATTCATCATGCTGCTGCTCCTCCTTGATCAGGGCACGCCTGAGCTCCCCATTCTGTTCCTTTCTTTTATCAGTGCACAGCCCGAGTTTTTGAGCAGCAACACAAGCATCTCACTGCCCTATTTCTTCTTGATCAGAGCAGCGGCTCACCTCCCTTGCTTCCCTTCCCTTGCCATGCGACAAACTCATCCTCCCTTCCCATTCCTAAGCGACAGCAGCAACACAAAAAAAATATAGAGCAAAAAGAAATCGTTAATATACAATTTTAGACAGGATTGGAGTAAACATACAGTAAAGCATAAAAGACTATGCATATATAGTAATCTCATTACATTACCTTTTCTTCCATACCACAAGTGAGTGGCACGTCACTATCTTCCTTTCCCTGTACCGACTCCCAAAAGCAGCTGAGCACCAATATCCCACCTCTGAAGCAATGTTTTTTTTTCTCCTCTGTAACCTCACGCAAGTAACTAGCAACAGGACATAAGGTCATTCTCGAACGACAACAAGGTACGCATGGCAACCGACAGTAGCAGTACTTCTTTTCATGATGGGCACAAACTCCTCCAACTGCAGTCCCAGAGCAACTGAACTCGGCGCACGTCTTCACTGCTTCATTTTCAAATACCAACAGCAGACTCAAATCCTGGCGCACTCACGCTCCCTTTCCCCCGTTTCTGAACTACAGCAGCAAGGAGTAACATCACTGGTAACAACCTGGGAAAACAGAGGAAAGAAACGGTGTCATGATGCTACTCTTTTCGTGCCATGTTTCGTTCATTTCCTGAAGACATAAACACATCCTCTCTTCTGCTCACCATCGCACCGCAAAGAGCAAGCCCGAGCAACCGGCTCCAAGAACGTGCTGTGGAAGAAAACATGCCAGCAGTACAAGCTGTAACCAGAAGACAACAACAACCAAGTGAAACTGGGGGCTCAGTTTCTCCTTCCCTCCACGCTGAAGTTTCTTCCCCCTGATGTAGTCAGCAAGCTGAGAGCAACCTGAAACACCATAACAACAGAGAGAAGCACCAGTCATCGATGCCATGCTGGAGATAGCTTCGCATAAAAAAAAAAACCTTCCAAGTCTAGCAAAGCGTCAAAGCTGACCATGCAGCTGATAGAAGCCAGGAGTGTGAAGCCATCAAGCAGCGGGCACTTTTATGCAATACTTGAAGCCGCCATGGTATCAAGCGCACAGCTCATGATGCTTCCGTCAGGACTGGTTTTCATGCATGCTTTGTTAAATATACTGCTGCTATGAAACGAACAACTGCAGAAGCGGTTCACCGTAGAAGCCAACAACAACAAGAAGAAGGTCTGCTACTCCTCCACATGAAGCCAAGAACAAGACTCCATTTCGACTTCCAGTTGAGCCATTATCCCAGAGTTACAACGGCCTGAACAACAACCTTAGTATCGGTAGTGCCTCCATCTCTTTGCTCCTGTTTTTCTTTTCTTCACCGAGGCACTTACCAGCCATTTCTCCTCTCTGTCTCAGTTGGAACGAGCACATTCCTTCTTAGTTTCCAACACAACAGCAGTGGGGAAGAGACCCAAGACAGGACGGTAATATGAGATACCTATTTTCCCTTGTCTGATTTGTGTCCGAGAAAAGGCTGTCTCCTTTTGACACTTCCCCTGCTTTACATACTCATGTTTAAACTCTATTCCGGCCCTCTTGATTGAGCAGATACCCAGCACACTACACCACGAAAGGAATTTAAGACAACAAGTCGACTGAGGCAGTAGACACATCCCTGCAGAACAGCAACAACCGGTGAAGTTGGGAAGAGAACTCCCTTCGCAGCTGGGTCAAGGTGGGATGGTTATCCCCTTCTAACATCTCTAACTTATCTAACGTAATGCTGCACAACACCCTGGAAGAGATGTGAGTATACACGGAATTTTCAGAAGTATTAAGCGCAGCAAATAAGACCCTATATATATGTGTTGAAAACACTAATGCGTATAGGTTGGATATATGAGTAGGCGGGAGTAATTGGATATATATATACGTATGAGTAATGTGCTTGCCTATGAAGTTTATTATGCGTAACACTATATGCAATATTCGGGAAATGCTGAGTATACGGATACGCAAGAATGGACGGTTATATATATATATAATATCATATACGTTATTGGGAGTCTGTAATACGATGGTGGCAAATTGGGATGAAAACATATATATATGTATGGGTATATATAATCAATTAAGAGTGTTAGACATATACATATGTGAGCATGCTAAACATAATGTGAGTACAAATAACGGGTATAGATCGACGCTCCGTTTCTGCTGCTCCGTCTGCCTCCTCTTCACTGAGAAAAATGTTTCTTCTGCCCAGAGAATTGATGAAGAGACTGAGAGTCCTTTGTCAAAGGTTGCTGCTCATGATTCTCCATTATGCCACACTCTATTTCTTTAAAAGCTTCAAATATGATGGTCTCTAAGCTAGAGAAGTATTGTGTTACAATCTGGAAATCATCTTCATTTTGAGCAACTCAAGATTAAGCTTAGTAAATGGGTGCGAGTGGACGAAACATCCCCCTCTCCGGTGATAAGGTTGTTGTTTTTCTGCATTCTGTTGAAGACCGCATTAAACTCTTGAAGAAGAAATCTCACGGAAAATCAAGGCTTGGGAGCCCGGACCAACCGAACACTAGACTAGTGGATATCATAATCAGAGGAATTCCATTGATGGCATGGTCTACAGAGAATATCATCTCCATTGCCCAACACCTAGGAAAAGTGATTGCCATTGAGGGAGACAAAGAAGCAAGCGCTCTAGGCTACTCAGAGGCGATTGTTAGGATTGAAACCAATCAATTCACCTTGATTAATGAAAATTTCACTGTTCTTACGAATAATTTTCCTACAACTGTGGTGTGTAGTGAAATCAACAATCTCCAAGTTTTTTTCTTCCTTGTCTCCAACTCTGTCTATGGAGCATGTGACAGGCCAAGACAATAAGATAGTTGAAGAGGTGGGAATCTCAAGATCAAGTTCCCCATCCAAAGTGTTGATTGTACCAATAAGGATACTAACGATTCTCAGACTGATCGTGAGAGCTCTGATGCACTGCGTTGTCTTGGAACTCTGCGTCTGCTTGAATACGGTTTTCCTGAAGATGGTCCCCATAATCAGGTGGATTCACTTAATTGTCTGACGTGCTCTCCAGATCAGACCCTACAGGAACAACTTGCTCTATCTACCCATCTTGCATCTGAGAACATTGACTATGCTCCTGGTGGTGTGTGTGATGTTTTCATGAAGCTCACTCAGTCATTGGGTCGGATTCTCACATTGAATTAGTCACCTCTGAACCTAATGAAGCGATTGACACAGTCCCTGTGGCCAGTAACACATCAGACCATCCCACCATGATTCCATTGCCACATGAAATACCTGACTCTATGCAAACTTATTATGATATCGGTGCTAGCTTAATTGGGAAAGACACGACCGATAAAATTGCCAACAAAGAGGCAGTTGCTTGTCTTGGTTTTGGTAAGCGTCTACAGGTGCATATTCCGAATCCCTTATTATCTATTGAGAACTTTTCAAAATCTCTCGAAGGCCCGAGAAGAAGTGCAAGGGTTGAAGGAAAAAAGAAAAATAAAGAAAATTGAATTGCCCGGAGATCTCGACACCTAGTCTCTCTGATAGTCTCTCATTAGAGTTCTAATCTCCCTCTCACTTTGATCCATGTCTTACTTATGGACTCTTTCTCTCGCGTGTTCTTGTCTGATACTGTTCTCTTTGTATTGTTTTTTGTTATGCCTGGTGTCTTTGTAACTTGGCAAGTGCTTCTTCTTGAAGCGTACTTTGCCACAAACTGCCTTTGGCAGTAAATTATCAAAAAAAAAAACGGGTATACGTATGTATGTAAATATACATTATTTTGATTGGATAGTAAGTAACCAATGGTGGATATAAGTTAGGAAAGAAATATATATAATGAAAATTATATTAAGTGTTCATGATTACTAATACCAAGAATATAGGAAATGTTTAAAAGACAAAAAAAGAACAAAGAAAAATTAATTATGTAAAAATCGTGATTTTTGGTGAAGTTTGGAGACGTTACAATGTCACTATGAAAAGTATTTGTGTGTGTGCTATTTTTGAGGCCATATATTTAGGCCACGTAAAGATAATTATTTTGTGATCTAAAAAGTCATTAATCAATTTATGGAGTGATCTATGAGGAATTATGAAATACCCCTAAACATTAAAACGCATAAAATCATAATGTGTTTTATAATTCGGACATAAAGTAACGTACAAGCAATTAAATCTAATATATGTATATATGTACGAATACGAAAAATACACGTACGTAACGTTACGATATTGTAACGTCGTGAATAAGTAACAATGTCGTCACATAACTTCGTTACAAAAAAAAGGTATATAATAACACGATATATTATATAGTCGTGTAGATATCGTAACGTTGTAATATAAATGATAACGTCACATAACTTTGTGACAAATAAATAAATTAATATACGCGGTATATTATGTCTTACATATATAAACAAGCAAGTATAACTTATACAAAAAAAAGGGGAAAGAAAAAGGAGCAAAGGCACTCCCGCTGAGGCTTGAACCTAAGACCTCCTGTACCTTTCCCGAATGTTTAACCGGTTGAGCTGTGCTCGAATTCGGTAACTTACACCAACAAATTAACATTAGTATTAAGTCAACTAGGATAAATACAAAAAAAAAATGAACCAACAGACTTTACCTAACGCCACTGTCCGACAATCTGTAATGAAAACAGATTCATTCTACAGATTCTGCTTGTCAATTCCAGTACGCTTCCCTTGGAAATTTTCAGTCACACTAGAATATTCTCCCACGCCCATACTCATTGGTCCTGTCCGAGAAATAAAGAAAAAAAAACTAACTAAACTAACCTGAACAAAAGCTATCTCCTTCTCAAACTCTCACGCATCAGAGTGGAGTCCCACAAATTCCTCACCATTTCCTTGAAAACCGAGGCACAACTCTGGTGCATAAGAGTGTGCGCTCCAAATTCCTACACCATTCTCTTGTGAATTGAAAACACTACTCCTCTCGTGCCTTATGTAATTTGACTCATAAGCACACAGACCTTGTCTCCTTCTCTTCTTGCATGCACACACTCCTGATGATCAGAAACTCCCTCATTTCCCTCTGATCTCTCACGCAAATAACTCCCTGTTCCTCCAGCTCCTCTTGCTCACTTCTGTTCGAGAATCAGTCTCTGCTAGTTTCGGTTGCTTCTGTGATGCTACTGTCCGAAGTCTGGACCAAGCTTGCTCTTCCCTGTTACAATTACATGCATGAATCTCTCTGGTTACCTCTTCAAAGAGTGCACCGAAGTTGCCCATGTAGTCAACTACATTGCTGTTTTAAAATCACATTAGGTGATGCGCCAAACTGTCTACTTGCTATCTTCTTCCTCTGTTGCCTTTCCTTTCTTTTCTGTCCAAAAGAGAAAACTCTAACTTGTACTCCTGGCCTCTCCATCCTCTCATGCGTAGCATCTACTGGAAATATCCATAAGAGGGGCTCAGGAAATCCCACCAGGAACCAGCTCACGGCCCTTGAACAACAACTCTAGGTAAAGCTCCAATCAGTCTCCTAATGCATAATCTGTTTACCTGCTGTTGCTGTGTCCGAAAGACACCACCTCATTTACCCAAGTCTTCCTTTTTGTTTTGCATAAATGCCCATGCAACTCTACCCATGAAGGACCCAGAAATTTCATAAAGAGATCAGTTTCGCCTTGTTGGAACAGCACCTCGAGGTAAACTGAAACCTGATAACAGCTTCTGAATCTGTAACATTTGTATTCTGTCTAATAAATGCCAGAGTAATATAGATGTAGTGTGGGTTAATAATGAACTTGAGGGAAAGATAAAACCTTACTAACTGGGTAGACTCGTGAGGATGTTGATGAGGGAAAAAGAAGAAAAAGAAATAGTTGTGCAGAAACTGGAAAAGAAAAATGAAAACAATCGGTTCTGTAACATCAGTTTTCCGGAGGTTATATGAAATTTGTATTGGCGTGATGATCATCTTGGAAGTGTACTCACACGCTTGACCATGCATAAACAAAGTTAATAACCAGAACAAAGCTAAATGTCAAGCCCAGGGGTAAACACTCGAAACTGTAACTTCCTGTTTCTGTATACTTATGTCTCAGAAGCAGTGTGGGGTTAATGTAGAGTTAAGACTGTATTAAAACATAAGTGAGACACACGCCTAGTTATCAACACATGAGAGTATGTTTTTTTTAAAAGAAAAGAAGAGCTAATCTGCTGCATCGGTGGGAAGGGCAAATAGAAAAGAAGCCTGTAACAGATCATGGCCCAAATGTTACAGATTTGAGTTTTTGGGTGAGAGTTCTTATTAGAGTTGTCTAAGTGACATGGAGTCTATTGTTGTGGGTTACTTTGAGGATAGAGTCATATTAATACAACTAGCTAGCAACTAAGGATCATGGGGAAAAGAAAACAGGAACAAACTGAAGAACCAGTTTGGTAGTGATAGAAAAGAACTGGGAGACTGGAAAGAAGGAGAACACAGTTAATTACTTAAAAGAACAGAAGGAAATGATAATGCATCAGTCAGGTGTCGTTGGATTATCTTCTGTATGTGTTTCTGTGGAATTAGTACAGAAACTATGTGAGTGTCGTATGGGATTAAAAAGGGACTTAAAACCTTGTTAACTCATGTAACTAAGGGGGGGAAATACGTTGGGAGGTAACTGAAACAACAAACAGAAAGTAGACAGAAGTATGACAATATCAGATAGCTGTTGCAGTTTTTTTTCAGTTTTCCTAATTCCTGGGTGAGGAAAATCCTGTAACACCAACGAAACTGTATTGGGATGTTTTAAAGTTTGAAACTGTATTGAAACACATAACTTAATAACTGAACAAGTTAGGGGGGATTAATGAATGAAACTGAAAGACAAAAAAAAATGTTTAGTTTCTGTTTCAGAGCTCTGCGACAGTCAGTTGTGTGTGAGTGGTTTTCCAGAGCTGCTGCTCATTTGGTGTCAATCTGTTTTGGAGTAAAATCCTGGGTTAAACACTTAACTATTAAGAAGGTTGGGAAGAAAACCGAAAGTCAAACTCATGATCAAATAGAAACAGAGAGGAAAGAAGTTAGATCAATAAACAAAAGGGAAACAGAAAGAAAGATATAAGAGAAGACACCAGTGTGTACTGTTAATGTTTCACTTTTTGTTCTGTGTGTTCGATTGACAGAGGTATTAATTGGGTTGTTTGAGCTGGTTTCTTAGTTTGGAATCTACCGAACACACGTAGCTAGTTGGTTAAAAGCTTGGGCGGAATTGGAGGCAGGTCAATGAACCAAAAGGAACCGTGAAGAAGAGAAATACAAAATTGTGTCTCAGAAATCCTACAAGCTGCTGTGTCTGTATGATTGTAACAAAAATCATTTAAGAGAGGGTAATGGGTTGGAAATGGACTTAGAACCTTGCTAATAAAACTACCTAAGAGTATAACCACTTTGGGAAGATTATAGAGCTACTCAAGTCATTGAGAAGAGAAGCTCAAGGGAAGTATGCACAGATTTGGCGTTTCAATTTCTGAAAATTTGTGTCTCGGTATGACTGAGTTCTAGGGGTGTTAAAAGTGTGATGTGAGTTTGATAATGAACCCCAAACACTCCTAACACAACTGACTAAGAGGATGAAACAGCTTGGGAAGTTTAAACACCCTTAGATACCTTAAAAAGTGTGATAATATAAGGTTATGTACAAGAACCTTGTGTCGGTTCTGAAACACTTGAGCCTCAGTACAAAGGAGTTCTAGAAATAATTGAGGAGTGTTATTGTGTAAATAATAAGCTTAAAACATAGCTACTTAGCAGAGATAAAGAATACACTTTAAGCAAGTTAAATCCATCTTAGGAAAACTTGTTACAAACTAGCACTTTGAATACTCTAAAACGTTAGCTAGAGGAAAGGAATTAGTTAACGTGTGAGTTGACAATGTGAATGTCCTAGGAGTAAGATAAGCCTAGGACTAATACTTGGAAAGTTATAAGGGTTAATATAAACTAAGCACTTAGCAACACACCTAGGGAATAACACCCGATGTAAAGTGTCGTCACATGAAATCATGAACTGACACGTTATTTTTAATCAACGTTAGGGCCATAACGAACGCTACCCGGGACCCCGTGTGTGAGACGACACTTGCTTCTGAAAAAGGTATGGACATGTGTGGTTCGTATGTTGCCGTGTTACACGGCTTGTTTGCTTTGTGTGCTGTGTGCTTTGTGTGACAATGACTCTAAGACTAAAAGCATGAAAATTGGATTGCTTCTTGTGGCTTGCTTTTATGCGTGTTATATATATCCTTGTGGCATTTTACTTGCGCGCACACAGTAGTTTAGTCCCTTTCTTGTTTATGGAACTTGAGACGAACTACTACGAACTATGAAAACAAAGAAAACTCAATAAGGGGAACTCCTCTCTAACCCATTGAGGACTACCATGACACCCACTATGGTGTCTATTCATTAATCATAATGAAGAGCAAGTCTCCTTGGGTGAGACATGACGAACCACGTAGACAAAACAAAAGAACTATACAAAGAGACGAATCCTCTCTAACTTTAGAGGACCGCTAATGACACCCACTATGGTGTCGAGATTATAATGATAATGAAACGAAAAGTATCAACTGTGAAACATGAGAATAACCCGGGAAGATAACAGCTCGGGCCGCGCGGTATGGATGATCGGGAGTTGGTATCTGCATCAGATCCTTCGACCGTCTATGATGGAATATATTTTGGTGAAGCACATCCCGGAGTCCAGAGGTGACTTCCGCTTCCTTGACCCTGGGTGTCGGGAATGGGGGAGTGACAAGTTGGTGAAGCACATCCCGGAGTCCAGAGGTGACTTCCGCTTCCTTGACCCTGGGTGTCGGGAATGGGGGAGTGACAAGTTGGTGAAGCACATCCCGGAGTCCAGAGGTGACTTCCGCTTCCTTGACCCTGGGTGTCGGGAATGGGGGAGTGACAAATTGGTGAAGCTTATCCTGGAGTCTAGAGGTGACTTCCGCTTCCTACCCTGGGTGTCGGGAATGGGGGACTAGCTATGGAGGAGACGTCCTCCAACGTGCGGTGATAAAAGAATTCACAAGTAACCCTTGAAGAAACAAGGAATGATTAGCACCTACATAATAAAGCCTCGGGATCTAATCTATATCCCCTGACTCGGTGCCAGAGAATAGAGGAAAACATGTGTAACGAAACCAAGCAAATAAGAAAATTCACAAATGTGATCATTTAAGTAACAAGGAATGAATAGCACCTATATTATAAAGTCTCGGGATCTAACCTACATCCCCCGGACTCGGTGCAAGAGAAGAAAGGAAAACATATGTAATGAGAACAAGATAACAATACGCAATCTCTTGAATGATCCCATAGCGAGGATTGACGGTATAATGTACCTACGCACACGTCCTATAATTACTTGACTGTTGTTGCTACACTAGCAGCTTATTATGCTGGACTGCGTGTTTGACATTGTTATGCTACTGGCAAGTTGTGCTTGGTTGCTTATTGATATTGCTGTGCTACTTGCAAGATGTGCTTGGTTGCTTGCTGATATTGCTATGCTACCGATGAGTGTGTATGATATCATGATGTACTGATGTGTGCTTTACTGCTTTATCATAGCATGTAAAATGGACTTAATAATATTCGACCAATTAGTCGTGTGGCCCGGTAACATGCGGGCTTCACACGTTCATACTCAGCGTAGTTTGCTGAGTCCTTTACACCCAATTTTTTTCAGGTCTTGTGCCAGACGATAACGGAGAGTAGGCAAGGGTGACTATCATAGGGTAGTCCACATGGCAAGACTTTAAGTAGTATGCTTTCTTATGTATGAGTTATGTTGTTTAAGTTGTTAACTAAACTGTAGATGCTCGGTACTTGAGTTGTACTTTATAATGTATTTGGATTTCGTTAAGTTGGACTTCCAGTCATACAGACCGTAACTTGGAGTTGGTAATGAGGACTGTCAACCACGTGGGTGGTTGGCGTCTGTAGCACCCGAATAGAGTAGGAACCGCTGCGTAGACATCTTGTATTACTGTTAGGCGCGTCGTTTGATTATTGGTCGTTATTCGGGGGTGTTACAAATTATGAATCCTGATGCAAAACTATCATACTAGCAACTTGGGAACATCTTAGAAAAATCTAGACATACTTATAAACTTGTTTTATGGCTCAAACGAATCTTTTATATACCGTATATAAATATATATATACATATCTCTACATATAAATAATAAATAAAAAAAAAGAGGTCAAGGTGTGATAAAAGGAACATAAGGTATAAACAGTAACGATGGCCGAAAGAAATAGTCCTTGGATTTTTATAAGTACAAAATATGGATTTTATAAAATAAAAGGAGTAAAATGTAAAACTACTAAACCATGGGGTATCCTTGTAAATACTATCAAATTAGTCAAAGAATAATCTGAGTGGTCAACCTCGACCACCTATGGAGGTTGACCAAACTAAAATGATGAGGATAATTATTCTAAGTATTTAAATTGATATTAAGTCAAATAGAATAACAAAAATTATTATTACAAGAGTATATGTAATTATCAAAAAATTTGGGCATAAATGGAGATTTTAATATTTGATGGGATTAGTATATAACCCTAGAAAGGTTTTGGAAACTTAAGTGATAATATAAATTAACTCAGGAGTATAATATAAGGGTTTAAATAATTAAAGTATTGGATATAAAATAAAAAGGGGGTTGTGGTGTAATTATGAGGAAAAATATGGGTATGGTCAATTTGGATAAACTTGTTACATGTTGATGCTTAAGAATACCATAAAACATTAGCTAGAGGGAAGGGCTTAGTTAACGTGCAAAACGTCGATGTAAATGCCATAGGGCTAAGCTAAAGTTTAAGGTTAATACTTGGAGAATTCTAAAGGCTAATATCATCTGAACATACGACAAAGAATTCACCTAGGGAATGATCCCGATAAAATGAAATAAACTAGGGAAATGTCACAAGGGTCGCCACATGAAATAATAACTGATAGATTGTTTTAATTAACGCTAGGGCCGTAGCGAACTCCGACCGGGACCCAGTGTGTGAGACAATTTTGCTACTGAATCAGGTATGGACATGTGTGGTTCGTATGTTGCCGTGTTACACGGCTTGTGTGCTGTGTGCCTTGTTTGTTTATGACCACAAGATTAATGCATGAACACGGATGATTGTTTTACCGTGCTTATTTGTCTGTTGTGAGCTTGTGTGAGGCATGTGAATGGAATGATTATCTACCTTGCTTACCTGCCTGCTATTATTGTGCTTATTGTTTGCGCGCACACAGTAATGTAGTCCCTTCTCGTTGATGAATCCTTGAGATGAAACACAACGAACTTCGTAAACAAACCAAAGGAACTACAAAAAGGGAAACTCCTCTTAACTATAGAGGACCTCTAAAGACACCCACTATGGTGTCGAATTATCAAAGATAATGATATGTCAATACCTTGAGAAGGAATAGGGAGACGGACCCTTTGTATCCGGGGTAGAGACCAATAATCTAAAAAGGGAATAGGGAGACGGACCGTTTGTATCCGGGGTAGAGACCAATAAGATTAAAGGGAATAGGGAGACGGACCCTTTGTATCCAGGATAGAGACCAATAAGATTAAAAGGAATAGGGAGACGGACCCTTTGTATCCGGGGTAGAGACCAGAACATTGAGAAGGAATAGGGAGACAGACCCTTTGTATCCGGAGCAGAGGCTAGTAACATTGAGAAGGAATAGGGAGACGGACCCTTTGTATCCGGGGTAGAGACCAGAGCATAAAAAGGCATAGGGAGACGGACCCTTTGTATCCGGAGCAGAGGCTAGTAACATTGAAAAGGAATAGGAGACGGACCCTTGGTATCCGGATCAGAGGCTAGTAACATTGAAAAGGAAAAGGGAGACGGACCCTTGGTATCCGGGCAGTGGCTATAACATCTAAAACAATAGAGAGAGGAGCTATCCGGGAATGGAGGATTAGCTATGGAGAAGACGTTCCCCAAATGGGGGTGATAAGAGAATTCACAATAACCCTTAAAGAAACAAGGAAAGATTAGCACCTACATGAGATGGTCACGGATCTAAACTATATCCCCAGACCTGGTGCAAGGAAAGAAAAGAAAATACACTTTAAAGACAAGAGAAAAGAAATGAAAACACGACGCCTCGTACGATCCCATAGTGAGGATCATGGGTATTACATACCTATACACACGTTTTATTATGTACCTGATTGCTGTTGTGATACTAGCAACTTGTTGTACTTGGTTGTTGTTGCTAATGTGTTACTACCTTTAAGTGTGTATGATACTATGATGTACTGTGGTGTGTTTTACTGCTTTATTATAGCATGTAAATTGACTTAATAATATTCGACCAAGTACTCGTGTGGCCCGGTAACATACGGGCTACACACGTTCATACTCAGCGTAGTTTGCTGAGTCCTTCCCAAACCAAATTTTTACAGGTATTATGCTGGACGATAACGGAGCGTAGGCGGGATGGCTACCATGGGGGTAGTCCATCAGGGCAAGACTTACGAGTTATTCTGTCTAATTTATGAACTGTATCCTGTAGAACTGAACTCAGGATGTAATATTTCAGCTGTATTGTTTAACCTAGTAGCGATGTCGTATACACTAGGTATTTGGGAATTGTATCTATATTACACATGAGTTTTTATTGAGGGCTGTTTCCAATCATGCAGACCGTAACTTAGAATTGGTAATGTGGTCTGTCAACCTCGTGGGTGGTTGGCATCTGTAGCACCCGGATGATATGGAGAATCCGCTGCATAGTTGTTTTGCATTAAGGCTAGGAGCTTGTTGTACTACTGGATGTTTATTCGGGGGTGTTACAATCCTCTACGCCGAGCATAGACTGCTGCTCAAGAGTCCGTCTGGGGTTACTGTTTCATACCACCAGAGGCCGAGAGAGCCTTCGACTATAGTCATCTCCGCTATGACTATGTACCGGGAGCTTAGAAAAGGACATGTGTTAGCAGAAATATGTGACTACTTCTACCTAGGCAGTGTACCTATCGTTTTGCGGGTATAGTGATTAAGTGGGTTGTCGATCTCAGGGACCTCGTTCAATTAACTGGCAATTTATTTACTAACTGAGAAACTAAACTAAGAAAACAGGAAATGTCACTTTTTCAGGTTTTCAATTAATCCAAATTAAAAAACGAACACAAAGTAATAAAATAACAAAACGATAAAAATAACAAAACAAATATCGGTTTAAAAATCTAATGAATTAAAAACACTCCCCGGGTTATTCCACTCGTCTATTTCGTCGAATGCAATTAATATCAATTTTCACTATTTTATGCAATATACTCAGGAATTATAAATAGTTCGTTGACCGGTCCTTGTACAACGAACCCTAACTAACTTAAATAACAAGCCGCAAACCATGCCCAAGTTAAATTCAAGTTAATTGCAATAAACACAATTCCTATTAGAGACAGATTAACCTATAGGCAAGCCATGCTTCTAGTCGTTAATCCGGTTGATTTCCTATGTCTAGAACTTAATCTCAGCACCGCATTTTGATATAAGCTCTACAAAAATCACTTAGAAAATTGGCCAGAAAATCTAAGCGCATTAAGAACAGGAATCAAACTATTGAAAAATTATAATAATAGTGAGAAATTTACATAACGTGAATTCTAAGAAAAAGACTCGCTTCCCCAACCCGGGAAGCTAAATAAAACTACTCACTCATGGTTTTAACAAACAGAAACAACAACTAAAAATAACAAAAATAACTTGTAATAAATAACAAGAAATAACAAGAATAGTTCAGGATTTCACTGCAATATTTCTAATGTTCTCGGTCTGTTCTGAATTACGGTAGAAACCCCTTGCGCTGGACTTTGCTGCTCGTCTTGAATTGCTGTGCGAATGGTATTGTGATGCTGGTGTATGACGTGGAGATGGTGTGAGGTGATGACGATGTGTAAAGATGAGCAGTGGTGTGGGTAGTATGATAATGGTAGATGATGGTGGATGATGGTGTTGGAGAGACAGAGGCTTGAAGCCCCGTGCTGGGAGGCGTCCGGCGTAAAATCTCCATCAGCGAGACCTAAATCTCGTTTTATAGCAGCCAAAATCTTCATCGATTGCAGCCCTCTGTGATGTGGCATAATGATTAAACAATCATTTATTAAATAGTGTGGCCCATGACGATTTGGTGTGATCCATTGATTCACAAACCGTGAGTGGATTAGTCCAACAATACTAAACAATAGTCTCCTTGTATTAGTTAAAATATTTCGCCAATGATGTGTATGTGAATAAAGTGTAACCGTCATTAATGATGGGCTGATTATATATAATAATCCATTAGTGCTCTCCCCTGTGATAAACAGCAACATACGTGAGTGATGAGATTGATGAAATAAAATAATGAGCAACAACTATTAATCACCGTGAGTGATAATATTGTCAACATGAATGATCCAGTGGGCGTGAGATACTAATGGCAATTATGATGAGAGTGTATATTATATACATGGAATAATGATAAATTCCGTCATTGATTAACGGTGCCATGGTGTATTAATTCTCAGAGAATAACCTGGCATGTGAATATATATTATATTCATCATGAGCATGGTCAAAGCAGCAGCGTTAGCAGTATTCTCGGTATGTATTTGTCCGGACATATGTGTGGACATAATTTAAATCAGGTCTAGATTCTTTGTTTTAATTCTGATTTGCTTCCTATTTTTTTTTTTTTTGCGTTGTAATCCTCCTGAGATGAAGGATGTAAATTTGAGACTTTTTCCTGCATTTAACACATAAAAAACATCAGCTCTTATCTAAACATAAATCTAAGGAAAAACATATGATAAGTGAGAAATACGACATGAATTGTTATGAAAATAGGAAGAATTAAAACCCTAAAAATAGATGTATTTCGCACTTATAAAACTTCCTCACACTTAGCTTTTGCTTGTCCTCAAGCAAATAGAGAATAAAACTATCTCTAAGGCCGTAGTACCAAACCTCAGGATCAAACAGATGCAAAACAGAAAGCAAGCAAAGTGACAATCAAAAGAATAGTTCTGCTCCCGGTTGTAGGTTTTCAAAATCAGTGAAAAAGAATGATTTTAAAAGCATGAAGAAGTCAGATTAAGAAATCTAAATATAGATTAACTTGGGATCTAGCACCATTTCTTTTCCTCTAACCTTTAGATGACAAGGGGTGTGAAGTAACGCCTTATTCCGCGATACCTTTCAACACCACATACTCATGATCAAAAACAAAAAAAAAAACTGCAATTAACTTTACTTTCGCATGTAAAAACATTCTTCTTTAAGAAATATATACAAAACAAACGAATTATTGTGAATTGCAGAGTTGTTCCGTAACCCAGACTTTTCTCTCCATCCTTGTAATGGTGTTGGGCCAACTATCCCAGATCCCGTGACCTTAGGTAGATAGGTGTTAAGGCACCCCTAGGACTTAATAACCGGATAGACGAGGCCTGCTTTTGTTAGGAAAAAATTCTGACAGCGGAGTACCTTGCATTATCCTTTCATTCCACATCATTTCCAAATCCCACAACTTTCACATCATTTCCGAAATCCATAAACTAATTCAGTTTCCACAATCAACTAATCCCTCAAATTTCAGTGAAAACAGATTAATTTTAATAAAATTATATATACAAACAACCTAAAGCAGAAAGATTCTTGAGGTGGTCACCCCGCTCGATTTCAAAATCTGTGCAAAACTTTTCACCCAAGAATTCAATATTTATAAGCACTTAGAGAAGTGATAATCTCAAAGCAAGAAGAAAAACAAGTGTGGCGTTTAAGGGCAACTGGTATATTTTCAGGGAAAGGTCTCTACTACCAAAAACTTGTTAGCAGAAATATGTGACAACTTCTACCTAGGCAGTGTACCTATCGTTTTGCGGGTATAGTGATTAAGTGGGTTGTCGATCTCAGGGACCTCGTTCAATTAACTGGCATTTTATTTACTAACTGAGAAACTAAACTAAGAAAACAGGAAATGTCACTTTTTCAGGTTTTCAATTAATCCAAATAAAAAACTGAACACAAAGTAATAAAATAACAAAACGATAAAAATACAAAACAAATATCGGTTTAAAAATCTAATGAATTAAAAACACTCCCCGGGTTATTCCACTCGTTTATTTCGTCGAATGCAATTAATATCAATTTTCACTATTTTATGCAATAAACTCAGGAATTATAAATAGTTCGTTGACTGGTCCTTGTACAACGAACCCTAACTAACTGAAATAACAAGCCGCAAACCATGCCCAAGTTAAATTCAAGTTAATTGCAATAAACACAATTCCTATTAGAGACAGATTAACCTATAGGCAAGCCATGCTTCTACTCATTAATCCGGTTGATTTCCTATGTCTAGAACATAATCTCAGCACCGCATTTTGATATAAGCTCTACAAAAATCACTTAGAAAATTGGCCAAAAAATCTAAGCGCATTAAGAACAGGAATCAAACTATTGCAAAATTATAATAATAGCGAGAAATTTACATAACGTGAATTCTAAGAAAAAGACTCGCTTCCCTAACCCGGGAAGCTAAATAAAACTACTCACTCATGGTTTTAACAAACATAAACAACAACTAAAAATAACAAAAATAACTTGTAACAAATAACAAGAAATAACAAGAATAGTTCTGGATTTCACTACAATATTTCTAATGTTCTCGGTCTGTTCTGAATTGCGGTAGAAACCCCTTGCGCTGGACTTTGCTGCTCGTCATGAATTGCTGTGCGAATGGTATTGTGATGTTGGTGTATGACGTGGAGATGGTGTGAGGTGATGACGATGTGTAAAGATGAGCAGTGGTGTGGGTAGTATGATGATGGTGGATGATGGTGTTGGAGAGACAGAGGCTTGAAGCCTTGTGCTGGGAGGCGTCCGGCGTAAAATCTCCATCAGCGAGACCTAAATCTCGTTTTATAGCAGCCAAAATCTTCATCGATTGCAGCCCTCTGTGATGTGGTATAATGATTAAACAATCATTTATTAAATAGTGTGGCCCATGACGATTTGGTGTGATCCATTGATTCACAAACCGTGAGTGGATTAGTCCAACAATACTAAACAATAGTCTCCTTGTATTAGTTAAAATATTTCGCCAATGATGTGTATGTGAATAAAGTGTAACCGTCATTAATGATGGGCTGATTATATATAATAATCCATTAGTGCTCTCCCCTGTGATAAACAGCAACATACGTGAGTGATGAGATTGATGAAATAAAATAATGAGCAACAACTATTAATTACCGTGAGTGATAAAATTGTCAACATGAATGATCCAGTGGACGTGAGATACTAATGGCAATTATGATGAGAGTGTATATTATATACATGGAATAATGATAAATTCCGTCATTGATTAACGGTGCCATGGTGTATTAATTCTCAGAGAATAACCTGGCATGTGAATATTATTATTTCATCCATGAGCATGGTCAAAGCAGCAGCGTTAGCAGTATTCTCGGTATGTATTTGTCCGGCACATATGTGGACATAATTTAAATCAGGTCTAGATTCTTTGTTTTAATTCTGATTTGCTTCCTATTTTTTTTTTTTGCGTTGTAATCCTCATGAGATGAAGGATGTAAATTTGAGACTTTTTCCTGCATTTAACACATAAAAAACATCAGCTCTTATCTAAACATAAATCTAAGGAAAACATATGATAAGTGAGAAATACGACAGAATTGTTATGAAAATAGGAAGAATTAAAACCCTAAAAATATATGTATTTCGCACTTATAAACTTCCTCACACTTAGCTTTTGCTTGTCCTCAAGCAAATAGAGAATAAAACTATCTCTAAGGCCGTAGTACCAAACCTCAGGATCAAATAGATGCAAAACAGAAAGCAAGCAAAGTGACAATCAAAAGAATAGTTCTGCTCCCGGTTGTAGGTTTTCAAAATCAGTGAAAAAGAATGATTTTAAAAGCATGAAGAAGTCAGATTAAGAAATCTAAATATAGATTAACTTGGGATCTAGCACCATTTCTTTTCCTCTAACCTTTGGATGACAAGGGGTGTGAAGTAACGTCTTATTCCGCGATACCTTTCAACACCACATACTCATGATCAAAAACAAAAAAAAAATTAAACTGCAATTAACTTTTCTTTCGCATGTAAAAACATTCTTCTTTAAGAAATATATACAAACAAAAACGAATTATGTGAATTGCAGAGTTGTTCCGTAACCCAGACTTTTCTCTCCATCCTTGTAATGGTGTTGGGCCAACTATCCCAGATCCCGTGACCTTAGGTAGATAGGTGTTAAGGCACCCCTAGGACTTAATAACCGGATAGACGAGGCCTGCTTTTGTTAGGAAAAAATTCTGACCAGCGGAGTACCTTGCATTATCCTTTCATTCCAAACTTTCACATCATTTCCGAAATCCCAAGCTAAACTAATTCAGTTTCCACAATCAACTAATCTCTCAATTTCAGTGAAAACAGATTAATTTTAATAAAATTATATATACAAACAACCTAAAGCAGAAAGATTCTTGAGGTGGTCACCCCGCTCGATTTCAAAATCTGTGCAAAACTTTTCACCCAAGAATTCAATATTTATAAGCACTTAGAGAAGTGATAATCTCAAAGCAAGAAGAAAAACAAGTGTGGCGTTTAAGGGCAACTGGTATATTTTCAGGGAAAGGTCTCTACTACCAAAAACTTGTTAGCAGAAATAGTGACTACTTCTACCTAGGCAGTGTACCTATCGTTTTGCGGGTATATGATTAAGTGGGTTGTCGATCTCAGGGACCTCGTTCAATTAACTGGCATTTTATTTACTAACTGAGAAACTAAACTAAGAAAATAGGATATGTCACTTTTTCAGGTTTTCAATTAATCCAAATCAAAAAACGAACACAAAGTAATAAAATAACAAACGATAAAAATACAAAACAAATATCGGTTTAAAAATCTAATGAATTAAAAACACTCCCCGGGTTATTCCACTCGTTATTTCGTCGAATGCAATTAATATCAATTTTCACTATTTTATGCAAACTCAGGAATTATAAATAGTTCGTTGACTGGTCCTTGTACAACGAACCCAAACTAACTGAAATAACAAGCCGCAAACCATGCCCAAGTTAAATTCAAGTTAATTGCAATAAAACAATTCCTATTAGAGACAGATTAACCTATAGGCAAGCCATGCTTCTACTCATTACCGGTTGATTTCCTATGTCAAGAACTAATCTCAGCACCGCATTTTGATATAAGCTCTACAAAAATCACTTAGAAATTGGCCAGAAAATCTAAGCGCATTAAGAACAGGAATCAAACTATTGCAAAATTATAATAATAGTGAGAAATTTACATAACGTGAATTCTAAGAAAAAGACTCGCTTCCCTAACCCGGGAAGCTAAATAAAACTACTCATTCATGGTTCTAACAAACAGAAACAATAACTAAAAATAACAAAAATAACTTGTAACAAATAACAAGAAATAACAAGAATTGTTCAGGATTTCACTGCAAACTTTTTTAATGTTCTCGGTCTATTCTGAATTGCGGTAGAAATCCCTTGCGCTGGACTTTGCTGCTCGTCTTGAATTGCTGTGCGAATGGTATTGTGATGTTGGTGTATGACGTGGAGATGGTGTGAGGTGATGACGATGTGTAAAGATGAGCAGTGGTGTTGGTAGTATGATGATGGTGGATGATGGTGTTGGAGAGACAGAGGCTTGAAGCCCCGTGCTGGGAGGCGTCCGGCGTAAAATCTCCATCAGCGAGACCTAAATCTCATTTTATAGCAGCCAAAATCTTCATCGATTCCAGCCCTCTATGATGTGGCATAATGATTAAACAATCATTTATTAAATAGTGTGGCCCATGACGATTTGGTGTGATCCATTGATTCACAAACCGTGAGTGGATTAGTCCAACAATACTAAATAATAGTCTCCTTGTATTAGTTAAAATATTTCGCCAATGATGTGTATGTGAATAAAGTGTAACCGTCATTAATGATGGGCTGATTATATATAATAATCCATTAGTGCTCTCCCCTGTGATAAACAGCAACATACGTGAGTGATGAGATTGATGAAATAAAATAATGAGCAACAACTATTAATCACCGTGGGTGATAATATTGTCAACATGAATGATCCAGTGGGCGTGAGATACTAATGGCAATTATGATGAGAGTGTATATTATATACATGGAATAATGATAAATTCCGTCATTGATTAACGGTGCCATGGTGTATTAATTCTCAGAGAATAACCTGGCATGTGAATATATATTATATTCATCATGAGCATGGTCAAAGCAGCAGCGTTAGCAGTACTCTCGGTATGTATTTGTCCGGACATATGTGTGGACATAATTTAAATCAGGTCTAGATTCATTGTTTTAATTCTGATTTGCTTCCTGTTTTATTTTTTGCGTTGTAATCCTCATGAGATGAAGGATGTAAATTTGAGACTTTTTCCTGCATTTAACACATAAAAAACATCAGCTCTTATCTAAACATAAATCTAAGGAAAAACATATGATAAGAGAGAATTACGACATGAATTGTTATGAAAATAGGAAGAATTAAAACCCTAAAAATAGATGTATTTCGCACTTATCAAACTTCCTCACACTTATCTTTTGCTTGTCCTCAAGCAAATAGAGAATAAAACTATCTCTAAGGCCGTAGTACCAAACCTTAGGATCAAACAGATGCAAAACAGAAAGCAAGCAAAGTGACAATCAGAAGAATAGTTCTGCTCCCGGTTGTAGGTTTTCAAAATCAGTGAAAAAGAATGATTTTAAAAGCATGAAGAAGTCAGATTAAGAAATCTAAATATAGATTAACTTGGGATCTTCCACCATTTCTTTTCCTCTAACCTTTGGATGACAAGGGGTGTGAAGTAACGTCTTATTCCGCGATACCTTTCAACACCACATACTCATGATCAAAAACAAAAAAAAATTAAACTGCAATTAACTTTTCTTTCGCATGTAAAAACATTCTTCTTTAAGAAATATATACAAAACAAACGAATTATTGTGAATTGCAGAGTTGTTCCGTAACCCAGACTTTTCTCTCCATCCTTGTAATGGTGTTGGACCAACTATCCCAGATCCCGAGACCTTAGGTAGATAGGTGTTAAGGCACCCCTAGGACTTAATAACCGGATAAACGAGGCCTGCTTTTGTTAGGAAAAAATTCTGATCAGCGGAGTACCTTGCCTTATCCTTTCATTCCAAACTTTCACATCATTTCCGAAATCCCAAGCTAAACTAATTCAGTTTCCATAATCAACTAATCCATCAAATTTCAGTGAAAACAGATTAATTTTAATAAAATTATATATACAAACAACCTAAAGCAGAAAGATTCTTGAGGTGGTCACCCCGCTCGATTTCAAAATCTGTGCAAAACTTTTCACCCAAGAATTCAATATTTATAAGCACTTAGAGAAGTGATAATCTCAAAGCAAGAAGAAAAACAAGTGTGGCGTTTAAGGGCAACTGGTATATTTTCAGGGATTGGTCTCTACTACCAAAAACTTGTTAGCAGAAATATGTGACTACTTCTACCTAGGCAGTGTACCTATCGTTTTACGGGTATAGTGATTAAGTGGGTTGTCGATCTCAGGGACCTCGTTCAATTAACTGGCAATTTATTTACTAACTGAGAAACTAAACTAAGAAAACAGGAAATGTCACTTTTTCAGGTTTTCAATAAATCCAAATTAAAAAACGAACACAAAGTAATAAAATAAAAAAACGATAAAAATAACAAAACAAATATCGGTTTAAAAATCTAATGAATTAAAAACACTCCCCGGGTTATTCCACTCATTTATTTCGTCGAATGCAATTAATATCAATTTTCACTATTTTATGCAATAAACTCCGGAATTATAAATAGTTCGTTGACCGATCCTTGTACAACGAACCCTAACTAACTGAAATAACAAGCTGCAAACCATGCCCAAGATAAATTCAAGTTAATTGCAATAAACACAATTCCTATTTGAGACAGATTAACCTATAGGCAAGCCATGCTTCTAGTCGTTAATCCGGTTGATTTCCTATGTCTAGAACTTAATCTCAGCACCGCATTTTGATATAAGCTCTACAAAAATCACTTAGAAAATTGGCCAGAAAATCTAAGCGCATTAAGAACAGGAATCAAACTATTGCAAAATTATAATAATAGTGAGAAATTTACATAACGTGAATTCTAAGAAAAAGACTCGCTTCCCTAACCCGGGAAGCTAAATAAAACTACTCACTCATGGTTTTAACAAACATAAACAACAACTAAAAATAACAAAAATAACTTGTAACAAATAACAAGAAATAACAAGAATAGTTCAGGATTTCACTGCAATATTTCTAATGTTCTCAGTCTGTTCTAAATTGCGGTAGAAACCCCTTGCGCTGGACTTTGCTGCTCGTCTTGAATTGCTGTGCGAATGGTATTGTGATGTTGGTGTATGACGTGGAGATGGTGTGAGGTGATGACGATGTGTAAAGATGAGCAGTGGTGTGGGTAGTATGATGATGGTAGATGATGGTGTTGGAGAGACAGAGGCTTGAAGCCCCGTGCTGGGAGGCGTCCGACGTAAAATCTCCATCAGCGAGACCTAAATCTCGTTTTATAGCAGCCAAAATCTTCATCGATTCCAGCCCTTTGTGATGTGGCATAATGATTAAACAATCATTTATTAAATAGTGTGGCCCATGACGATTTGGTGTGATCCATTGATCCACAAACCGTGAGTGGATTAGTCCAACAATACTAAACAATAGTCTCCTTGTATTAGTTAATATATTTCACCAATGATGTGTATGTGAATAAAGTGTAACCGTCATTAATGATGGGCTGATTATATATAATAATCCATTAGTGCTCTCCCCTGTGATAAACAGCAACATACGTGAGTGATGAGATTGATGAAATAAAATAATGAGCAACAACTATTAATCACCGTGAGTGATAATATTGTCAACATGAATGATCCAGTGGGCGTGAGATACTAATGGCAATTATGATGAGAGTGTATATTATATACATTGAATAATGATAAATTCCGTCATTGATTAACGGTGCCATGGTGTATTAATTCTCAGAGAATAACCTGGCATGTGAATATATATTATATTCATCATGACCATGGTCAAAGCAGCAGCGTTAGCAGTACTCTCAGTATGTATTTGTCCGGGCATATGTGTGGACATAATTTAAATCAGGTCTAGATTCTTTGTTTTAATTCTGATTTGCTTCCTTTTTTTGCGTTGTAATCCTCATGAGATGAAGGATGTAAATTTGAGACTTTTTCCTGCATTTAACACATAAAAAACATCAGCTCTTATCTAAACATAAATCTAAGGAAAAGCATATGATAAGTGAGAAATACGACATGAATTGTTATGAAAATAGGAAGAATTAAAACCCTAAAAATAGATGTATTTCGTACTTATCAAACTTCCTCACACTTAGCTTTTGCTTGTCCTCAAGCAAATAGAGAATAAAACTATCTCTAAGGCTGTAGTACCAAACCTCAGGATCAAACAGATGCCAAACAGAAAGCAAGCAAAGTGACAATCAAAAGAATAGTTCTGCTCCCGGTTGTAGGTTTTCAAAATCAGTGAAAAAGAATGATTTTAAAAGCATGATGTTAGGATAGTCTTATTTTCCTCCTCTATTATCCTTTCCCCTCTTACATTTCTCCTCACGTTTTATCAACGGTCTTTAGTCTTATAAGACCGTTTAGCAACGTCATTTAGTTGTAGCTTATATTAGCTTATATCTCTGTACTCTCGGTCTTGCAACTCAATATAGAAAATATAGCAGTGTCTTCTTCCTTCTCTCATCGCTTCACTCAGTCGCCTTCGACTCCTCGTCGATCGACTCAATATTGCTCTCGTCTTCTCCTCCTCGTCTCCTCATTTCTTCGAATCACATCGCACATGGTATCAGAGCGGTAACGACCGCGGTTAACCCTAATTAGCACCAATGGTGTCGGAATCTGATGAAGAGGAAGACGACATTCATGACGATGAAGAAAACTCTTCCGAGACTGAAGAGGAAGAGACGACCGACAAGAGTAAAGGAAGACGACGCTACGACTCAGATCCATTGTCGGTTTCAAATTCAGAAACCCCTGAAGTTCCACTCACCTCCACAAAATTCGACGGCAAGAGAGGATTTCAGAATTGGAAGAAGAAGATCGAAATCTGTTTGTTAGCCAAGAATAAGATAAAGATGATCGACGGTACGTTGAAGAAATCGAAGGTTGCCAAAAATCGTAGAGATGCGTGGGACAGATGCGACGGGTTGGTACGTTCTTGGATCCTTGCTTCTGTAGAGACTAGTATAGGAGATAGTTTAGTTTCCTCCTCGACTGCTTATGATATGTGGAAACGCCTCATACGGAGGTATGATCAAATCGACGAGACAAGATTGTTTGAGCTCAATCGTGACTTGTCCAAAATTGAGCAGGGAAACTCTTCTGTCACCGAATACTTTACTAAACTGACTAGCATCTGGGATGACATATTTGCAATGATAAACATAGACACTTGTGTGTGTGGTTACAGTGAGAAAGTAGCTAAGCATGCCGAGAATCAAAATTATTTCAGTTCTTGTTAGGGTTGCGAGAGGATTTTGTTAATGTGAGGGGTAATCTTCTCATGAAGAAACCTCTTCCAAGTTTGGATTCGGCTTATGCCATAATACTCCAAGAGGAGAGGCAGCGAATCAATGGAAAGGGAGAGAATGAAACCCCTAGCATGTCCTTTGCAAACAGCACTAGCAAAACAGAGACAATTTTTGGTGATAGAGGCAAATCCAGGAAGGATAATGCTGCTAGAAAGAACACAAACATCTGTACTCACTGTGGGAAAACATGCCACCTCAAGAGTGGATGCTTTGAGATCTGTGGATACCCAGATTGGTGGAAGGGATCAAGAATTACTTCCTCGGTCAATTCAGTGGGCAAGAAAACAGAAGGTATGAAAGGTCTTTCTGCTTCGAATGTTGACAAACTGACCAAGCTTTGCAGCTTGCTTGAGCAGTCAGGCAAGATTTCTGATAAGAACATTGCAAGCAACAGTGTGCTGTGCAACAGAGGTGAATCCCAATTTGCAGGTACTATCTATCCTAAGTGCAATAATTCTTTTCATAAACATGTTAGTCATCAGTGGCTGTTAGATTCCGGTGCTAGTGAACATTTGAGTGGTGATGAAACCTTACTTAGGAATAAGAAAGAGACTACTGATGTTAGCTATGTTACTATGCCTAATGGTCATGTTGAAGCCATTAATGTTACGAGAACTGTTTTGCTTGCAGATGGATTTAGACTAGAGAATGTTCTTCATGTTCCTAGTTTCAAATTGTCCCTTGCTTCTGTTAGTAAGTTAGCTCAACAGAACAATGGCATTATTTCCTTTGATTCTGATGCATGCTATTTACAGGCCCGTACTTGGAAGAATAAAAGACGAATTGGGCATCAAAGGGATGGTCTTTACTTTCTTGATGATAGCATGATGTGCGAAATTTTCAATAACTGTAATAATGAACATTCTGTTAGCTTGGTTCATTCTTGTAATTCTCATGTTATGATGCTGCATAAAAGGATGGGCCACCCTCCTTTGAATAAGATGGTTCAAATGGGTCTTGTGAAAAGGAATGAGATTCCTGGCAATTTCATTTGTGATATATGTTTTAGGGCTAAAGGCCATAGATTACCTTTTCCCCATTCCAATAATAGATCCAAATGTTGTTTTGATCTTATCCATGTTGACACTTGGGGACCTTGTTCCATTACAAATCATGATGGTAGTCGTTACTTTTTAACCATTGTTGATGATGCTAGTAGATGCACTTGGGTTGTTCTTATGAAATTTAAATCCGATGCATTACAGCACATACAAAATTTCATAAATATGGTTGAACGACAGTTTAATAAATTTGTTAAAATTGTTCATTCCGACAATGCTTATGAATTGGGATCTTCAAAGATCTTGCAAGATTTTTTCCATAAAAAGGGTATCCTACATCAAACCACTTGCGTTTACACTCCGCAACAAAACGGAGTTGTTGAGAGAAAACATCGTTACTTACTTGAAACTGCCCGCGCTTTGTTTTTTCAATCCGGTCTTGACATTACTTTTTGGGGGGAGAGTGTTCTTATGGCCACTTTTCTTATCAATCAATTACCTTCTTCTACTCTAAATGGTCTGTCTCCCTATGAATTTTTATATGGCTCTCCACCTGATTTTAGTAGCATCAAAACCTTTGGTTCTCTGGTTTATCATACTGGTCCTGCAGTCAACTGGAGCAAATTTGCCTCTCGTGGTCACAAGGGAGTGTATCTTGGGCCAGATCTTTGCAAGAAAGGGCATCGTGTTCTACTTCTCGATGAAAATAAAGTAGTCACCAGTCGGGACTTAGTTTTCTTCGAAGAAACTTTTCCTTTGCAGGAACGGGCTTCTCAATCTGATGGGTCAGCCCAGACCACATCCTCGTTTTTCCCGTTGCCACCCATGAAGATTCCGATGATGATCTTCTTTTTGAAGAAGATATTACTGGACCCGGCCCACCGACGCAAAGGATCGATGATTCTGCTCACTCCACTCATGACATCGATCACGTTGCTCCTGACAGAATCGGTTCGGTGTCTCCCGAGGTTCAGATTAATCCCACCGAAGAAGATTACTCCCTGGCCCATCAACAAGACGACACGGTGCGAGTTGTCTCTGATCAAAACAATTCTGCTAATCTACCGACCAACAATGACCAAGCCCATCAAGATTTTTCAGAATGTCTTGGACCGTCTGATCTTCGCCGCTCGACAAGGATGAAACGTCCTCCCATCCATTTCGAAGATTACGAGTGCAACCATGTTGGAAAAGATCCTTTCACACATCTTTTATCCACTAGGCTTGAAAGTTCAAAGCCCAATTTTCTTCCCTCCTTAAACTCTATCACTGATTTCATTCCATCTCAAGTGTTATGTTCTCAGGTCCAAATGAAATGTCCTCTTGAACCCTCATCATACCGCATTGCTGTTCAACATCCTGAATGGAGGGCAGCCATGGAATCCGAACTCAAAGCTCTTGAAGAAAATAAAACATGGACTCTCGTTAAACTTCCCAAGGGAAAAAGGTGTATCACTTGTCGATGGGTGTACCGCACCAAGCACAAGGCCGATGGAACCATCGATCGATACAAAGCTCGTTTGGTCGTTCGCGGTTTCACACAAAAAGAAGGAGAGGATTTTCATGAGACTTTCTCACCGGTTGTCAAGATGACAACTATTCGAACTTTAGTTAGTGTTGCCATAAAATGACGTTGGAGGATCCATCAACTCGACATCAACAACGCCTTCATTCATGGGGACCTTCACGAAGAGATTTACATGAAAATTCCCGATGGTTTGACTACCCCAAATGGCTTAGTATGCAAATTACAGAAGTCTTTATACGGTTTGAAACAAGCCTCATGTCAGTGGTATGCCAAACTTTCAACTAGTCTCACTAATCTTGGGTTTGTTCTTTCAGATAATGATTATTCTCTGTTCAAATGGAGCAACGGGAACTCCATCCTCTTCCTTGGAGTGTATGTCGACGACATTCTTCTGTGTGGCAATGATGATACCAAGATCCTTCAAGTCAAAAACACTCTCCACAATTCCTTCAAAATCAAAGATCTCGGCACTCTCACATATTTTCTTGGGCTCGAGTTCCATTACACTTCTCATGGGGTCGGTATAACTCAAACAAAATTTGCTTCTGATCTCCTCACCGACTACAATATTTCTTCCAAACGATCGGTTGCTAGTCCCCTCGCCCCCGGCTCCAAACTTCAATTACAAGACGGGTGCCCTCTTCCTGACGCAACCGAATACCGTCGTCTCATTGGCAAGTTGAACTACTTGATCAACACACGACCAGACCTCAATTTCAGTGTTCAACTTCTAAGTCAATTCAATCAACATCCTTGCCAAAGTCATTGGGACGCCGCCATCCATGTTCTTCAGTATATCAAAGGGACTCTCGGTTATGGAATTTTTTTAAATAACACGCTCGACTTCTCTCTTCTAGCATATTGTGATTCTGATTGGGCTTCGTGTCCGATTTCTCGCAGGTCAGTTAGCGGTTATTACATTTTATTCGGAGGCTCCCCGATCTCTTGGAAATCCAAGAAGCAAGCTTCCGTCTCTCTCTCTTCCGCCGAAGCCGAATATCGTGCTCTTCGACGGGTCACCATGGAATTAGCTTGGTTGTCCCGCCTCCTTAATGAGCTTGGCATAGATGACATCACTCCTATACCGTTGAAATGCGACAACAAATCGGCCGTCTACATCGCACACAACCCCGTCCTTCACGAACGTACGAAGCGTATTGAAATCGATGTCCATTACGTTCGTGATCAAATCAAAGCCGGTCTCATTGATGTTGTGCACATTTCAAATGTACATCAGAAGGCGGATATGCTTACAAAATCATTAGCGGGAAAAGGCTATCAACATCAACTTTCATCAATGGGAATGTTAAACACTTCAAACCTAACGAAATAGCTCTTTCTTAGGTTTGAGGGGGGGGGGGGAGGGGTGTTAGGATAGTTTTATTTTCCTCCTCTATTATCCATTCCCCTCTTACATTTCTCCTCCCGTTTTATCAACGGTCTTTAGTCTTATAAGACCGTTTAGCAACGTCATTTAGTTGTAGCTTATATTAGCTTATATCTCTGTACTCTCGGTCTTGCAACTCAATATAGAAAATATAGCAGTGTCTTCTTCCTTCTCTCATCGCTTCACTCAGTCGCCTTCGACTCCTCGTCGATCGACTCAATATTGCTCTCGTCTTCTCCTCCTCGTCTCCTCATTTCTTCGAATCACATCGCACACATGAAGAAGTCAGATTAAGAAATCTAAATATAGATTAACTTGGGATCTTCCACCATTTTTTTCCTCTAACCTTTGGATGACAAGGGGTGTGAAGTAACGCCTTATTCCACGATACCTTTCAACACCACATACTCATGATCAAAAAAAAAAAAATTAAACTGCAATTAACTTTTCTTTCGCATGTAAAAACATTCTTCTTTAAGAAATATATACAAAACAAACGAATTATTGTGAATTGTAGAGTTGTTCCGTAACCCAGACTTTTCTCTCCATCCTTGTAATGGTGTTGGGCCAACTATCCCAGATCCCGAGACCTTAGGTAGATAGGTGTTAAGGCACCCCTAGGACTTAATAACCGGATAGACGAGGCCTGCTTTTGTTAGGAAAAAATTCTGATCAGCGGAGTACCTTGCCTTATCCTTTCATTCCAAACTTTCACATCATTTCCGAAATCCCAAGCTAAACTAATTCAGTTTCCACAATCAACTAATCCATCAAATTTCAGTGACAACAGATTAATTTTAATAAAATTATATATACAAACAACCTAAAGCAGAAAGATTCTTGAGGTGGTCACCCCGCTCGATTTCAAAATCTGTGCAAAGCTTTTCATCCAAGAATTCAATATTTATAAGCACTTAGAGAAGTGATAATCTCAAAGCAAGAAGAAAAACAAGTGTGGCGTTTAAGGGCAACTGGTATATTTTCAGGGAAAGCTCTCTACTACCAAAAACTTGTTAGCAGAAATATGTGACCACTTCTACCTAGGCAGTGTACCTATCGTTTTGCGGGTATAGTGATTAAGTGGGTTGTCAATCTCAGGGACCTCGTTCAATTAACTGGCAATTTATTTACTAACTGAGAAACTAAACTAAGAAAACAGGAAATGTCACTTTTTCAGGTTTTCAATTAATCCAAATTAAAAAATGATCACAAAGTAATAAAATAACAAAACGATAAAAATAACAAAACAAATATCGGTTTAAAAATCTAATGAATTAAAAACACTCCCCGGGTTATTCCACTCGTCTATTTCGTCGAATGCAATTAATATCAATTTTCACTATTTTATGCAATAAACTCAGGAATTATAAATAGTTCGTTGACCGGTCCTTGTACAACGAACCCTAACTAACTGAAATAACAAGCCGCAAACCATGCCCAAGTTAAATTCAAGTTAATTGCAATAAACACAATTCCTATTAGAGACAGATTAACCTATAGGCAAGCCATGCTTCTAGTCGTTAATCCGGTTGATTTCCTATGTCTAGAACTTAATCTCAGCACCGCATTTTGATATAAGCTCTACAAAAATCACTTAGAAAATTGGCCAGAAAATCTAAGCACATTAAGAACAGGAATCAAACTATTGCAAAATTATAATAATAGTGAGAAATTTACAAAACGTGAGTTCTAAGAAAAAGACTTGCTTCCCTAACCCGGGAAGATAAATAAAACTACTCACTCATGGTTTTAACAAACATAAACAACAACTAAAAATAACAAAAATAACTTGTAACAAATAACAAGAAATAACAAGAATAGTTCAGGATTTCACTGCAATATTTCTAATGTTCTCGGTCTGTTCTGAATTGTGGTAGAAACCCCTTGCGCTGGACTTTGCTGCTCGTCTTGAATTGCTGTGCGAATGGTATTGTGATGTTGGTGTATGACGTGGAGATGGTGTGAGGTGATGACGATGTGTAAAGATGAGCAGTGGTGTGGGTAGTATGATGATGGTGGATGATGGTGTTGGAGAGACAGAGGCTTGAAGCCCCGTGCTGGGAGGCGTCCGGCGTAAAATCTCCATCAGCGAGACCTAAATCTCGTTTTATAGCAGCCAAAATCTTCATCGATTCCAGCCCTCTGTGATGTGGCATAATGATTATACAATCATTTATTAAACAGTGTGGCCCATGACGATTTGGTGTGATCCATTGATTCACAAACCGTGAGTGGATTAGTCCAACAATACTAAACAATAGTCTCCTTGTATTAGTTAAAATATTTCGCCAATGATGTGTATGTGAATAAAGTGTAACCGTCATTAATGATGGGCTGATTATATATAATAATCCATTAGTGCTCTCCCCTGTGATAAATGGCAACATACATGAGTGATGAGATTGATGAAATAAAATAATGAGCAACAACTATTTATCACCGTGAGTGATAATATTGTCAACATGAATGATCCAGTGGGCGTGAGATACTAATGGCAATTATGATGAGAGTGTATATTATATACATGGAATAATGATAAATTCCGTCATTGATTAACGGTGCCATGGTGTATTAATTCTCAGAGAATAACCTGGCATGTGAATATATATTATATTCATCATGAGCATGGTCAAAGCAGCAGCGTTAGCAGTACTCTCGGTATGTATTTGTCCGGGCATATGTGTGGACATAATTTAAATCAGGTCTAGATTCTTTGTTTTAATTCTGATTTGCTTCCCGTTTTTTTTTTCCGTTGTAATCCTCATGAGATGAAGGATGTAAATTTGAGACTTTTTCCTGCATTTAACACATAAAAAACATCAGCTCTTATCTAAACATAAATCTAAGGAAAAGCATATGATAAGTGAGAAATACGACATGAATTGTTATGAAAATAGGAAGAATTAAAACCCTAAAAATAGATGTATTTCGCACTTATCAACATGATGTGTATTTATGCCATGTGTAAGATCTAGAGAGATCCAGAATTCAGTACCGATGTATCCGTTGTATCAGAATTCCCCGATGTATTCCCAAAAGTGCTGCCTGGTATGCCACCACAAAGAGTAGTTGAATTTGAAATCGACCTCGTACCTGGTACTGGTCCCATTGCTAGGGCACCATACCGTATGGCACCAGCAGAAATGACTGAGCTTAAGGAGCAATTACGCAATCTACTCGACAAAGGGTTTATACCCGAGTGTATCACCATGGCGTGCACCGGTTCTCTTTGTGAAGAAGAAGGACGGTAGCCTCCGACTCTGCATCGACTATTGCGAATTGAATGCGGTCACTGTAAAGAACAAGTATCCACTACCACGCATCGACGACCTGTTCGATCAGTTAAAGGGAGCTTCAGTCTTTTCCAAGATTGACCTCCGATCGGGATATCACCAGATTGCTATCAAAGAGCAAGACATTGAGAAAACAGCATTCCGAACGAGATATGGCCACTACGAATTCACGGTGATGCCATTCGGTTTGTCTAACACACCAGCCAAATTCATGGACTTAATGAATTGGTTATTCAGTGATCATCTGGACACTTCAGTAGTAGTATTCATTGACGACATTCTCGTGTATTCGAAGTCAGTAGAAGAACATGAAAACCATTTGAGAAGAGTACTTGAGACACTGCACGAGAACCAGCTGTATGTGAAGTTTTCCAAATGCGAGTTTTGGCTAGATCAGGTATCTTTCCTCGGTCATGTCATCTCGAGCGCGGGCATCTCAGTTGACCCATCGAAAATCGAAGCAGTACGATCATGGCCTAGACCTAAGACTGTTACCGACATCCGAAGCTTTCTTGGTCTAGCCGGTTATTACCGGAGTTTTGTAAAGGACTTTTCTAAAGTCGCTAAGCCCATGACGTCATTGATGAAGAAAGATGCACCATTTGTGTGGACAGACGAGTGCGAGGTATCCTTCCAGAGCCTAAAAGACTCATTGACCTCAGCGCCAATTCTCACTCTCCCAGAGGGCAGGGCACAGAGGGATTTGAGGTGTATTGTGATGCGTCGGGCAAGGGCATGGGATGCGTACTCATGCAGCACGGCAAGGTAGTAGCCTACGCCTCTCGCCAGCTGAAAAAGCATGAGGAGAATTACCCGACTCACGATCTAGAGTTAGGAGCCATTGTCTTCGCCCTGAAGATATGGCGGCACTATCTCTATGGGGTAAGCATCACCATCTACTCCGACCACAAAAGCTTACAGTACGTATTCACACAGAAGGAACTGAATTTGAGACAGAGAAGGTGGATGAAGTTTCTCTTCGATTATGACATCGACCTTCAGTACAAAGAAGGGACGGCAAACGTTGTAGCCGACGCCCTGAGTCGTTGAGCACACTCGCTCCATTCGCTACTCGCTTCTTCTAGCTTGGTTGACGAGGTGCGAGACGCTTAGTTGAGCGACCCTTAATTTACAGAGATCAGACAGAAAATCATAGAGGGTACCTTCGAGAACCGAAAGTACGACTTCAAATTGCCTGAAGATAGTCTGATCCGATTGAATGGCAGATTATGCGTCCCCCGAAGCAATGCTGAGCTAAGGGATCGCATTCTGCGAGAGTCACATTTTTCCACATTGCATGTCCATCCGGGAGCCTCCAAAATGTACAAAGACATGAAGAGGTACTTCTGGTGGTCGGGAATGAAATCCGACGTGACTGAGTATGTTCTAAGGTGTCTCACATGCCAGAAGGTGAAATTCGAGCACCGAAGACCGGGAGGAATGGTACAATCTATGCCAATTCCAGAGTGGAAATTCCACGATATCTCAATGGATTTTGTTGTAGGACTCCCACCTGCCAGGGGAGGACTCAACATGATCTGGGTAGTAGTCGATCGCCTCACCAAGGTTGCCCGATTCATACCGATGAAGGACACCTGGAAGGTGGTGAAGCTCGCTGAGCTATTCGACAAGGAGATCATTCGACACCACGGAGTCCCGAAGACTATAGTATCTGACCATGATACCAGATTTCTTTCGAGATACTAGAGAGCAACACGGGAAGCGCTGGGTACTGAGTTAAAGCTTAGCACCGCCTTCCATCCACAGACCGACGGTCAGACAGAAAGGACCATCCAAACACTCGAGGACATGCTTAGAGCATGTGCCTTAGATTTCCAGGGGAGCTGGATTGATAAGCTTCATCTTATCGAGTTTTCGTACAACAACAGCTATCACGCTTCGATTAAGATGTCACCATTCCAAGCTTTATATGGTAGACCCTGCCGTACCCCGTTGTGTTGGGATGAGTCAAGTGAAGCGATCATAATTGGACCGGAGTATCTGGAACAAGTACAAGCGGAAGTGCAACAAATCCGAGCAAATATGAAAGCAGCCCAAGATAGACAGAAATCCTATGCGGATGTGTGACGACGCGACCTTGAGTTCGTCGTGGGCGATCAAGTGTTCCTGCGCGTTTCACCTATGAAGGGCGTATTCCGATTTGACCAGAAGGGCAAGCTGAGCCCAAAATTTGTAGGCCCGTACACAATTACCGAGAGGATTGGAGCTGTGGCTTATAGGCTAGCACTACCTGAAGAATTGGGGCGTGTTCATGATGTCTTTCATGTATCACAACTCAAGAAATACATAGCCTATTCCTCTCATGTATTAGAACCCGAACAGCTATCCCTAGAGCCGACAATGAGATACGTCGAGACTCCATTGCGAATCCTTGATACGAAGACTTGAGACACTCGCCATAAATCTGTACGAATGGTGAAGGTCTTGTGGTCTAACCACGACGCCGAGGAAGCGACTTGGGAATTAGAAGACGCCATGAAGGCAAAGTACCCAAATTTATTTGTAGACTAGCTGTCTAGTATCCGTATAGTATGGAGGGTATGGGGCGTACCCCTTTTAAGGGGGGTAGAGCCATTTTGCTTTTGCATTGCTTCGGGATAGCATTGCATAGTATGTATGTATCGTAGGACATTTTGTTGGCACATGTAGTGCTAATTGTATTTCCTTTGGCACAGTGTAGTGCTCGGTAGGTTGTACAACGTGTATGGTATGTGTATAATGTGTAATGCATTTGTGCTGTACGGTATATGACACGAGTGGTAATGTGGAATGTATTGTGAAATGGTATTATGGAATGTGTGAATTGAATTATGTATTGTAATTGAATTGTGTGCGCTTGCAGTGTAGGAATTGTAAACACCTTTAAAGGTGGTAGTAAAAGTACATTGTGGCAATTAGTTACCAAATGAGTAGAAGTAGTAAACCGTAAACCTTGAGCAACTTTGAGGGCAAAGTTCCTTAAGGGGGGTAGACTGAAATTCCCCGTAATTAAAAATAGTGATTAATTAGGCTAATAAGTATTTTAGAGGCTTAATTACATCTAAATAAACATGAGGGAACAAATCCCGAAGAAAATAGATCCTTAAAATGGATTAAAAGCACAAACGAACCTTAAAGCGCGTTTTTTTAAGAAACCGGGAAACCACGACTTAAGCGGGTCAAATAGACTCGTAATGATTTTGGTCAACCAAAAAGTCATTAATAAACAGTAATGAAGGTTTAGAACCCATAAAATTAATTAAACGAGAAAACTCCAGAAAACGGGTTCCGGTTAGTAAAAACTGTAAAAACCGGGAAGTTGTGGGGTGAGAGTGTAAATAAGCCAAACTAATGTGTCCACTTCTGAAAATAAAAATCAGTAATAGTGTGTGTGTGTAGAGTGTGGCTGGCTGGGTCTTTTTCCCCCCTCTCATTATTTGTCCTAACTCACAAAGGACAAATACAATAAAGCAAAAAGCAAAAATAAACACTCTTTCTCTACCCACTCTCCCTCTCTCACATTTTACCTCCTCTCTACTGATTTTCTTCTTCCTCCCAAGAAGCTTCCATGATGATTTTGTATGCCCTCACCAGCACCCTCCTTCTCTCCCTTTTTTGAAGGCTCAAATCTCCTTCAAATTCCATAAAAACTGCACCTTTGGAATCCCCTCTTCTTGGGCAACAATTCCATCTTCTCAAAATCTGAAAAGCTCCACTTTCATTTCCATGGCTGGAGGCCATTTGAAGATTTGAGACTACCATTGGAAGCACCTTCATTCCCTTATCATTTTAAGGTAAAAAGGAACCCAAAGTTCCTCCTTTCTAGCCCTCTCTTTAATCTTGGAAATTTTCCAGATTTTTAAACCCCCTTGTTGTGCCTTGCTTCAGCCGATTTTTGGCTCTTCCAAGAAGGTGTTGTATCTTGCTGTTTTTAAGGCTCAAAACTTCATCTAGAAGTCCCAAGGTAAAACTCTTTAGAGCTCTAAACCTTCCTTGTGTTCTAGAGATGATTTTAGAGTTTTAAGGATTATGTTAATGCTCATTATCATCCTTTGGTATGGGCTGTAGCATTTCTGAATTGAGAAGAAGGAACAAGAAAAAAAGGAAAGAAGAGAGGAAATAAAGAAAAACTAACAAGACAAGATAAATGCTCTTACCTTGACCTAGTTTTGTGTATTGTATTGTAATAGATTTTGTGTACTAAAATGAGTAATGTATATAGCTTTGAGTAGTAGTTATGTTGGAGTATAATGAGGAAGAGAATGTAACAATTTTAAAGCTTTAGAATGATGAATAAAAACTTGGGAGATCATTGGAGAATAAATGTATACGTGCAGGAATTATCGTGTTGTAGTATGTAGAATGATGTGGTGAATGTAAATAAGTTGTGAGCTGAAATTGTATGTGGGCAAAGTGAAAATTATAGGGGAAACTCTGTCAAAATTAGTCTATAAATTAGAAGAATTAGATGTTAAGGAGAGGGAATAACCTTGACAATAACTAGGTGTATTTTGGTATTTGTGTGAGTGAATAATCACCTTGGAAACAAATTTGAAAAGGAGCTAAGTAATGGGAAGAACTAGGATGTAAGGTAATGCATTTTGAATGCTAGTAATGGCATTAGTTGAGAGAGTATTGGAGGATAAACGTTAGGGTGAAAATCTGTAGCATAGAAGGAAACACAAAATCTGTAGCATGAGTGTTTACGAAGAACAAGAATGGAAAAATTGTGTTAGGAAACCAAAGATTTAGTAATGAGTTTAATGGATGAACTGAGGTATTTTAGGAGGCCTAGTTAGCGATAAAACATGTTGGAATACATGTAGGAAGATTGGGGAAGAAATGGGTAGAAGAATGAAGTTGAAACAAATTCAAAAGGGCAGTTCTGACCTCGACCGACCCAGAGGGTTGAGTCGGTCGTGGGTCGGTCAGACTAAAATCACTGGAACGTAAACTTTTTGACTTCGACCGACCCAGACGGGTGAGTCGGTCGGGTAAAGAATTTTCAAAAGTCAATGTTTTTGACTTCGACCAACCCAGGAGGTTGGGTCGGTAGTGGATCGGTCGAGATGGATTCCAGGAGCCGATTTCTTTCTGACTTCGACCGACCCAAAGGGGTTTGGGTCGGTCGGGTCACATATCGGTCGGTCGGGTCCAAAAAAAAAATGTGACCATAGTATATATATATATAGTAGTACACCATTAATGGAGCAATAATGGTAAGGAAGTAATTATATGAGTAAGAAAGCAAGTTTAAGAAGTAATAAGAAAAGAATGATTTTTATAATCAAGTATGGAATGTAAAAAACTAGTAAGTGTACAATGAAAGTATTAATGAAGGAATAAGTTAGGCCAATAGGAGATCATTGACCGTACGATTCCGTGTATGTTATAGGAATCGAATAGTTGAACCCCGAGAGGAATAACCGGGGGTACGAGTACGACGGTGAACGGTATGATTTTCTCATGGCCTGTATGCTACCTTGGCTACTCTGATTTGTGTGTTTATGTGATCACCTAAACAAGATAAATGTACGAATCGGACTTTTAATGCACTTACTTGTGCTTGTATTGTATTGTTCATGTTGTAATGCCTTGAACTCTTAGTTTGTATAATTCATGAAATGAATGGATGAGGATGAAGTGTATGCGTAGCATGATGTGTAATATTAACCCTTGGTATGGAAGTAATGACTTCTACTAATTCCTAACTACCCAACCTTCTAACTTGAGTAATTGGTAAAAATGGAATGAGTAGAAGTCCGATATAGTTTCGGCCACGCGTGAGGATACAGAGACACAAAAGGTTGGATCCGAATCCTGGCCTTAATCTTTTCCATGGACCAAACCCCTTAAATGGGCAGCATCCTGGATTAGTGAGCCACCCTAAAGCTCGGTGGTGGGATATAGTAGTCCCTGCCCGGAGGTCATACCGACTTGACTTGAGTAAGTAAGTAAGTAAAGTATTTGTATGAGTAATGGTCTTGACTAGTGTAAGTCATTGACCACGAGTAAAAGAGTAATGTACACCCGATTAACCCGGGTGAGTAAAGAAGCTAACAAGCTGTGTGTATGTATTGGAGAAGTGTATCTCCGTATTCCGGTAAGTATGAATGGTTGATTGTCTTGTCTTCCTTGTGTGTATGAATGTTTATGTATGCTCTGTGATGTAATTGTAATATGAGTATAAAACATGTATGTGTGTTATGAATAAAACAACAACATGTATTCGACCCAAAGTAGTCGGCGTTACCCCCGTTAGCACGCGGGTTGATGCGATTTCATATAGCGTTTTTGCTGAGCCCCTGGGGCACTGTTTTTATTTTACAGGTACACATGAGACTTGAAGGTCGAGTAAGGACCGGGATGAATTCTTTTTGAGAGTAGTTAGTAGATTTAAAATGGTGTATTGAGTTGTACACGGCTTGATGCCTTTTTGAGTAGCTGGTGTACCATGTGGTACACCCTTTTTGAGAAATGAACTGTGAACTTTAGTATGAATGAGTAGATGTACAAACTCATAATTTTTGGAACAGTCTTATAGAATTGGAATGTAACTCATATACTATTGGATACTCGGTAATCAAAGTTGTAAGTAAGCATTGGAAGTGTATTGTAAGTATCTTGCTACTCGGTATATCTTAATCGTCAGACCGTTACTGTAAGTAGTGGAAGCCTTGTTAGTCTTGGAATGGCTAAAGGCGCTGTATCACCCGCCGGGAGTATGTAGGTATCCGCTGCGTGTAGAGTAATTATGAGGACGGTTAGAGGATAATGGAAGGATTAGTGGTTGGGGTGTTACACACACTGCCGAACAATAATTTTTAAAACAACCACAAATATACCAGCACAAAACAACCACAAAACAACCAGCAGTTTATGCTGCAAAGGGAATAAATACCGTAAACAAAGGTGTCCTGAAAACCGTAATTAAGGGGGTGAGAATATTTTAATTGAAACACCCCTTGTATAATTACAACCCTTACATAATATTAACTAACGCAAATATAGCAGAAATAAAAGACGTCGCAGCGGAAAATAAATTAAACGTTTAACCGGGTGTTACTCGCCATTACCCGCCCATGCAAATAATGAAGCAGCTATCCAACAATCAAATCCATAATACAATATAACCACTGTGATGACGGGAACACAAATTTATCCAGCAAGTACAAAACTTAGTCCCAAAAACTGATTACTAAATCCTAAGGTATAGTCGAGAAGTATCATGCTAACTAATCCCTAAAAGTTTCCCGCTCTCACGTATGGTCTTCAAAACAGCTATGTTAATGTTATTTTGATCAGCAAACTCAGTTTCATACTAACAAGTACTAAAAGACCAATACCAGAAGACGCGGTCAGTCCTAAACCGAGAGAGCAAAGAAAGAAGATAGAAGATATTAAGTATGATTTTATCTATCTGTTAAAGATAAATAAAATCTTCGACTATGACTTGTAATTCAAAACTCGATATCTATAAAACAGGTCGTAATACTAGGGTTAAAGGTTAAGGTTTTAAGAATAAAAAATACGAGAGGGAAACACGGAAAACAAAAGAGAGAGTCTAATGTGAAGCGATTAACAGTATTATTACATCAGTCTGGGTTTATTATCTGAATTTATCCACGGGGTAGAACTTCAGGAGCTAGGAGTTAAGGGATAGAGATTTCTTAACGTGATCTGAGTAATTGTACTCGTGAGAACATAGGGAAGTGTAGGTTGTACGTGTTTTACTTGTATCAAGTGTGATACGTGTTTTATGTGAAAGTCAGTTAAGTTCTTCGGTTATTCCTGTTCTCTGTTCTTCGTCAGTCTTATACTAAAGCGCAAGCGGTAGGATTCTACAATTGGTATCAGAGCAAGGTTACCCTCACTTCGAAGAAACTTCTTCAGGGTAGATCGAGATGAATTCCTACAACGTCAAACCTCCAAAGTTGACGAAGTTCAACTACACCAGCTGGTATGAACAGATGGAAGATCAACTGATATCCATCGATCTACAATTATGGGACATAGTCACTGATGGCGACCTAAAACCCAAGTTCGAGGAGAACGGAGTTACCAAGGAGAAACCTAAGGCTAGCTGGAGTGAAAACGACAACAAGATGATCAGTAAGAACAGACAAGCACGAAGGATCATAATGTCATCGTTGTCAGACTCAGACCAACAAAAGGTGTTGGGATTGCGCACCGCTAAAGAGGTATGGGAATTCCTTAAAACCGCATATGCTGGAACTGATTCGGTTAAGAAGGCTAAAGGAAAGCAGCTTAAAAGACAGCTTGATAACTTCAAGATGTCAGATGGTGAGACTATATCTGAGACACTAGAGAGGTTTGACAAGATTCTATGCGAGCTCAAGGCTGTCGGGGTAGTTCTTGACAATGATGTGGTGAATGAGAGATTTCTAGATAGTCTTGATAAAGACTGGCTGAACTTCGCCACATTGTTGGAGACCACAAAGGATTTGTCAAAATTGTCCTTTGAGGAGATGGGTTCAGAACTGACCGTTTGCGAGGGAAAGATGAGAGGGGAACTGACAATTCCAGGTGTGAACAAGGACCTGGCACTGAAAGCCAAGAAAGTATCAAATGAAAAAGAGAAGGAAAGTGAGAATACGGATGAGGATGAGGAGATTACCATGATCGCCAACGGAATTAGGAAAATTTTCGGAGGAAAGCGAGGGTCGGGATCTAGGTTTGATAAAACCAAATTCAAGAAAGACCAGATTATATGCTTTAGGTGTAATAAACCAGGACATGCGGTCAAGGATTGCACACTAAAACCGAAGAAAAATTTCCATGACAAGGTCAAGAAATTTACAGAAGCAGCAACTGCAGCATGGGGGCAAAACGTCTCAGATACAGACTCAGAAACAGAAGAAACAGCCGAGGTGTGTATGACGGCCATGGTCGAAGAAGATGAAGACGTAAGTGCAGCATCAGACAAAGGCTTTTGCATGATGGCTAGTGAAGACTGGAAGAAGGTTCTTGAGGCAGATGAGGTAAGTCCTGAACTCATCAAAAGTGCTTTCAATTCCTTGTCTAAGAAAGAGATCTTTAACTTGCTACCTACTGTTGTTGTTAAAATTAAACTGCTTGAATCTAAGTTGTCTAAATTAGAGGTGCCTAAGGAACCTATCATGGAAAACCAAGTTAAAAATATTCCTCAAATAAAGTTCGTAAAACCCTTGGTAGAAAGAATTGAGTGTTTACCTGAATGGGCACAAACTGAGTTTAGATCTCTTTAGGAAGGTTGTGAAAATTCGAAAAGAGAAAATGAGACTTTGACAAACAAGTTGTCAGGAATCTTGAGAGAAAAGAAATATATTCCCATCGGAATCCAGTCTGGTACACAGGAAAAGCCGATCTAACACAAATGTTGATTGGAAAGAAGAGGATAGAAAGATCAGATTTATTAAACATATGCAAAACTCCTAGTCCTCAAAACACTAGGACTAAGTACTTCTGTCAGTTTTTTCATAAGCATGGTCATAGTATAGGCTTCTGTAGAGCCTTAAATTCTCGACGTATCACTCGTACATCCATAATCTATTCTCAGTCTAGAACTGACCAAATCAGAGACAATTCCTCGTATCGAAAGGAAACCATAATTAGACAAGTTTGGGTACCTAAGACTAACAAGTAACTGCTTGCTCGTAGGCACTAGCAGCTACACAATACGACAATTGGTGGCTGATGGATAGCGGCTGCTCAAGACATATGAGTGGTGATAGAGGGAAGTTCAACACTCTTGTTGAACAACGAGGAGGAAAAGTAACTTTCGGCAACAACGGGAAAGGTAGAATAATCGGAATTGGCACGATTGGAAAAGAACATTGCATTGAAAAAGTTAGTCTTGTGGAAGGCCTCAGTCATGATCTACTTAGTGTTTCACAAGTTTGTGATAAGGGTCCATCCGAGGTTGTGTTTGATTCTAAAGGTTTTCGGATACGTAACAAGGCAACACATGAAGTTTTGCTCCAAGGTTGTAGAGTAGGTAATCTCTACATGGTAGATGTTAGTGATCAGAGTGATCTATCATGTCTCACGGTCAACGAAGAGGATGCGTTGTTGTGGCATCGAAGGCTGGGGCATGCACATCATCGGTTAATCAATAAACTCAGGATGAGAAGTTTAGTAAATGGACTACCAGATAAGAGACTTGATCATAGCACGATTTGTCAAGATTGCGCTTTGAACAAGCTTACACACGTCTCACACAAATCTAAGGGTGTGGTCAGTAGCACTAAAATTCTAGACCTACTACACATGGATTTAATGGGGCCTATGAGAGTACGAAGCAAGTCTGGAAAGAGATACGTTTTGGTGGTTGTCGATGATTACTCGAGGTATACTTGGACTATTCTGCTTCATCATAAGGATCAGGCTTTTAATGAAATCAAAAACCTGATCTTACAACTTCAGACTCAAACTGAGAGTAAAGTAAAGTGCATACGCACTGACCAAGGAACGGAATTCCTTAATCAGAGAATGTCTCAGTTCTGTACTGATACTGGAATAACCCACACTCACTCTGCAGCCAGAACACCCCAGCAAAATGGTGTTGTAGAACGTAAGATAGGACTCTTCAGGAGATGGCAGTACTATGCTGAACAACAGTGGGCTTTCATCTAGCTTTTGGGGGAGAAGCTATCAATACCGCCTGCTATACTCAACAGAGCTCTTATTCGACCCATATTGCTCAAACATCCTTACGAATTGTTCAAAGGTCGTAAACCTTAATTACACACCTTAGAGTGTTTGGCTGCACATGTTATATTCATAATAATGGGAAAAATCAATTGGGAAAGTTTGATAAGAGGAGTGACATTGGAGTTTTCCTTGGTTACGCTATTAAGAGCAAGGCATATCGGGTTTTCAACAAACGAACTTGTGGTAGAAGAATCCACAAATGTTAGTTTGATGAGAACAATTTTGGAGGAAGGTCAAGTCAAGGTGTAATAGAGGATCTGTTTCAGGCTAAGGATGGAGTTGTATCCCTTGATGATAGTTCGGGAGCGAACTCAGAGGAAGAATTGACTCAAACCGAGACACCACCTCCATCAGTTCAGAACTCAGAACAGCTCCCGACGGTACCAACCGACACTAATGCTTCTCAAAGACGGACAACAGAGGCGTCTCATCGCTTGACGGCTAGGAATGCTCCGGGTATAGAAATTACCAATATTCTGTCAGACTTGAACACAGGAGTGAGAACTCGATCTACCACGTAAAACTTCTGCGCCTTCTTTGGTTTTGTTTCCACAACAGAACCTAAAACTGTGAAAGAAGCATTGGAGGATGAGAGCTGGATCAATGCCATGCATGAGGAGCTGAATGAGTTTGTATGAAATGATGTGTGGGAACTTGTCGTTAAACCAAAAGATCAAAACATTATTGGGACCAAGTGGGTCTATAGGAATAAGCTTGATTCAGAAGGACACATTTCCAGGAACAAAGCACGACTGGTAGCAAAAGGTTACAATCAACAAGAAGGTTTGGATTTTGATGAGACCTATGCTCTAGTTGCTCGTCTTGAGGTTATCCGACTTCTCATTGCCTTTGCTACATTACATAAATTCACTCTTTATCAAATGGATGTGAATTGTGCGTTCTTAAATGGAAATCTCTAAGAAGAAGTGTACGTTTCTCAGCCTCCCGGTTTTGTTGATCCAGAGAAACCTGATTATGTGTTTCGATTGAAGAAAGCCCTGTATGGTCTTAAGCAAGCACCAAGGGCCTGGTATGAGCGGCTAACATCCTTTCTTCTACAACAAAATTTTGTATGGGGAAAGGTGGATCGTACGTTGTTCATCAAAGAAAACAGGGCAGACAAGCTGTTAGTACAGATCTATGTAGATGATATTGTGTTTGGCTCTACCAATTCCAGTCTGACACAAGATTTTGCTTCTATGATGACCAAAGAATTTCAAATGAGTAACATGGGTGAGCTCACCTTCTTTCTAGGACTCCAAATTAGGCAGACAACAGATGAAACATTCACCAGTCAGACAAAATACACACTTGAGCTGTTAACCAAATATAAATTCCATGAGAGCAAGCCGATGCTTACGCCAATGTCGACTAGGTCTGGAGCCTGATGCAGAGTCCACGGATCCCACGGTTTATAGAGGAATGATTGGTTCACTACTCTATCTTACAACTAGTAGACCAGATATAATGCAAAGTGTCTGTTTCTGTGCGAGGTTTCAGGCTCATCCAAAAGTACCACATGTCAAGGCTGTGAAACGCATCTTTCGTTATTTTCAAGGGACATCATCACTTGGCTTATTATACATTGCAGAATCACTGCCTACTCTTGCTGCATACACAGATGCTGACTTTGGAGGCTCTCTTACTGATAGAAAGAGCACCATGGGTACTGCGCAGTTCTTTGGATCAAATCTGATAGCATGGTCATCAAGGAAACAAGCGTCTGTTGCTCTATCCACAACTGAGGCTGAATATGGAGCTGCTGCTGCGTGTTGCGCACAAATCTTGTGGCTATATAGACAACTTGAAGACTACGGATTATCTTTTATACCCGTCCCAATCTATTGTGACAACACGAGTACCATTGAGCTTACAAAGAATCCTGTTCATCACTCACGGTCTAAACATATAGATATTCGTCATCATTTTATTCGAGATCATGTTGAACACGGTACCGTCATTCTACTTCACTGTTCAATAGAAAAGCAGTTAGCTGACATTTTTACCAAGCCTCTACCAAGAGAAATCTTCGAGAAACTTAGGTTTGAGATTGGCATGGTTGACACAAAGTGAGAGTTATTTTTAACAGTTTGACGATTTCAGTTTTAAACAAAGGTTGTTTTAATTCTTTATCATCTTTTTTTAAGTGTTGGGAATGGTTACATCTGTTTCATAACATTGTTATCACAGTTCTTAATGAGTCTTTACATAATCAATTACCATATTCTGTGATTAATTAGTTTTGTGTTTGTCCAAGTAGCTATTTATCTTATGAGATCCCAACTGAAATACGCCTGAATACTTGGGGAATTAAATTACGCTCGATGTTTAACATGGATCATAAGTATACATACAGTGTCATGCTTGTATTCATGAAATGAACTTGATTTGAAGGATAGATTGGTGGTATGAACAAGGCAAGAGATTCCGCTACTCACAGTTTGATACTCAACGCTTTAATAAAAAAAAACAAAAAAAAGGAGGAAACAGAATTGGCCTCTCTTATCTGGCCATTAAGTCTTTGAGGGTGCCTTATCACCTAACTTCCTAAGGGCAACTGCTCTGGGCAAGCTGACCCAACGCTGCTACAAAGATAAGGAGTAAAAGTCAAGTCCTTGTTTGTACCATGTAAAAATCCCAAAGGGGGAAGCTTTAAAGAACCAGACTGTGAGTATGAATCTGTGGCGATGAAAGGTTCAGTGGAATAAGATTGTACTTCTCACCCCTTGTCGATTCAATGGAAAGTGAAATAAAGGAGGAAATCTTTCTGTAATACAAGCGTGCCACTATATATGCATATCCATGAACCACGGAGAGTAAACTATCTCAATTGGTAAGATGTACTATTTGATCTCCTTGGATACCACACTCAACTACTTAAACTTATAGTGGTTACATTGTATTGTGTGTGGAAACTCAGTCTGGAAAAGAGGTAGTATGTTTAGTCGGTTCACATTCACCTCGCTCCATCTCTCCACTGTTGCTAAAGACGTTTGACATACTTTCTTCATTTTCTCTCACTCACTACTCTCTCTGATTTTCAAACGCAATTCTCCTTACTGTCAACTCCCTCTGTCTCGAACCGAACTCGGATTCTCGTACCTTCTGGCTATGGATTCATTCGAACATCTGCTTGTTAACAAAAATGTTTGCCCACTCGCTATGGAGAAGCCAACCGATCAAGAAGTTTCGCAGCCTATTCCAGATTCTACCTCAAAACCCTCTCCCGATGCAGACTCCCCCAACCCTAATGCTGAAGCAACGATCCTTAGTGACAGTGCTTCCTCGGCAACCCCGACAGAAGGGGACCTACAATCTCCACCTACGACTACTACCAGACGAGGACTACGGGATCGCTCCAAGAAAGCGTCGTCTACAACTGGGCATACCCCTGCTCCTTCTTCAAAGCGCAAGGCCGCAGATTCTCCTGCTCAACAATCTCACTCTTCGAAGCGCAAGAAGACTGTGGGCAATCCTCTGTCCAGAGCTAAGGCAAAGGCTTACAATCTTGAACGATCACAAAATCCAAGTCGAGCTTACCCTCAGAAGCCTGTCTTCGGTCGTGCCCTACTCGAATCGGACATTGTTCCTGGTAAGCTGATAGACTGTGACTGGCTGGAGAATAACTCTTTAGGGTCTTTAGGAGATGTCTTGCGCTTTCAAGGTTAGGATAAATTGTTTAATTCTAAGACTGTGTATTACCCCGAATTTCTGTTTCCGTTCATTCAAAACATGGAATTTGTATCTCCCTTTGAATTCAAGACTGAAGTTGCTGGCCAGAAAATGATTATCTCACCTGCATGGCTTGCTATGATATTAGAAGTTCCCCTAGATGGACTGGCTGAATTCAATCCACAAAAAATTGATGTAGCGCCCCATACTGAGGTAGTCGATCATTTTGCCCTGTCTCGTGTGAGTTCTAGACTCAAGCACTATCCACAGAGGGATTTAGCAATCTTGCCCCGTCTGTTACATATGGTTACCTATCAATGTCTTCTTCCACGGTCTGACATGAGGGACAAAGTTACACCAGTAGATCTTGCAGTCATGTGGTGCCTTGATAGGAAGATACAACTGTCTCTGCTTAGGATAATCATTTCCCATCTGAGAACTGTCATTAACAGCTCCAAGCCATCAATTCCTTACCCGTTTTGGCTGACGAAGGTGCTCAAGCATCATGAGATTTCTCTGGAGGATGCCTACTCTATCCCAGCTCAACCAATGAGCTATCTCGCTTTGGCTACTCTTTCCAAGATGGGGATAGAACTCTCCGAGTCTGGATGGCAACTCAAACAGATGGGTCCACACACCGCCAAGACTGAGAAACAGGTTGTTCAAGATCCAACACTGCAACTTCTAATTCAGTCAGTTCTAGACTCAGTCCAGGCTTTGGAGAAGTAGGTAATGGCACACTTGGAGAGACTGAAAGATAAGCTAGATACTCTTATGCCGGTGCCAGATTCTGAATCTTCTGAGAAACTGTAATGGTTGTTTGTGACTGTAATTGATATTTCATTTCCCATCTGAGACTGTGACAACAATTGTTTCTTGAATTCTGTTTTTTCTTGGTATTGCTCTTTTTGATGAGGCAAAAGGGGGAAGTGTATGTGCATGGAAGTCTTTGAACTGCTCTTGGTCCTTGATTTTTTTTTGTGTTGGTACATGAATAGTGGTGGATGGCCGAACTTCAAACTCTATGGTGATTAGCACGTACTATAATTGTGATACTAGCTACATTTTGGATTTGCTAATGCTACAGTCTTATTTTCCGTTCAACCATATTCTTGAATACTGCTTCTGCGAAGTCTCTCCACTAATGCTTACTAATTTCTCTTCCGTTATTACTACAATTATTGTCATGAACCACTTTATGCTTGAAAGGTTGTGAGTGTTTTACTGAGTACAGGATTAACTGAAAGTCACACGAAATTGAGGGGGAACGGTTTCATGCGAAGCTATCAGAGCACAAGACTCAGGGGGAATCAATTCAAGTTATTTCAAGACTTCAATGGTTGTGACCGCATCAAAAAGGGGGAAACTGTTAATGTTATTTTGATCGGCAAAACTCAGTTTCATATGACAAGTACAAAAGACCAATACCGAAGACGCGTCAGTCCTACACGAGAGACGAGAGCAAAGAAAGAAGATAGAAGATATTAGTAGATTTTATCTATTTAAAGATAAATAAAATCTTCAACTATGACTTGTAATTCGAAACTCGATATCTATAAAACAGGTCGTAATACTAGGTTAAAGGTTAAGGTTTTAAGAATAAAAAAGACGAGAGGGAAACACGGGAAACAAAAGAGAGAGTTAATGTGAAGCGATTACAGTATTGTTACATCATCTGGGTTTTATCTGAATTTATCCACGGGGTAGAACTTCAGAGCTAGGAGTTAAGGGTAGAGATTTTTACGTGATTTGAGTAATTGTACTCGTGAGAACATAAGGAAGTGCAGGTTGTACGTGTTTTACTTGTATCAAGTGTGATACGTGTTTTATGTGAAAGTCAGTTAAGTTCTTCGGTTATTCCTGTTCTCTGTTCTTCGTCAGTCTTATACTAAAGCGCAAGCGGTAGGATTCTACAAGCTACGCACCTGTAATGTGATGCCATAAAGGCTCATCCAACTGCTGGTATGCTAAATGTGATCCTAGGCCCGTTTAGGCCACTTAGGTCTTTTTAGCCATCTTGATTAACATGGGGTTCGTTACGTGCTGTCCGGTTACATGCTTATAACATAAGTGTAAATGCGGAATTTAAACATAGAACAGGCATTCCAATAATCACACAACAAGGCATGCTATTACAACAATCATAATTGAATAACGAATATGAGTCAACAGTTAGTTGAGGTCCAGTCAGTCTCACTTGTTCACTATCGCCATATGAAGCCCCACTTCCAACAATCTCACATAAACATACGGGTGTCATGTTAAAGACAATTTCCCGTTTAACCTCACACATTAATATTTTGGACAGTAGTCCGGTGCCATCTACAGTGAGTAGATGGGCTTACTTATCTACAGTGGTAGATGTCCATTAGGCTGAAGCCTTGGTGCCAACGGTAGCACACTCTGACTAACGATCGTATCCGGCTCGTTAGATAAACAAGAGTAGACCCTAAATGGATGTTAAACTCAAGTGATCACTATGTGCAACGTGCTGGAACGTATGCAGCCCAGGATTTACTAAACAATGTATCATTAATTATTACACTGAAATACCCCTAAATTAATTTAAATTAATTTAGGGGATTTCTTTTATAAAAACCCTAAATAATATTATTAAACACTAAATTAGTATATGATATTATTTAAAAATTATTTAGGGGACTTATATTAAATTCTAAATAATAATACAATTTTAATTTACTTATTATATGGTATTATGAATTAAAACAAGATTTATAAGTCAAAAATCTTGGAAAAATTTAGACACTCCAATTTATTATAAAGATTTTAGAAAATATTGGAGCATTTAAAAAGTCAGTATAAAATTCTAGAAACACCTAAAGTTCTTAAGCCTGCTAGGGTTGACTTTTTGAGAATGGTCAAACCATCCATGAAACCTATACCAATAAATAGGTTATGGAAAACCATGAAGATCGATAAAAGAACGTCAAAACGGGATCATCCTAGCCAAAGTTATGAAGAATGGAAATTTAGAGCCAAAATTTTGAAAAGTGCCACGTGTCCAGACCACACGGTCGCCGGTACTTAGCACAAAAATCGGCTAAGTATTCTCATTTTCACCAGTATTTTGCCCTAAATTGTGATGGTCATATCTCACTCATCCTTTCAAATTTCCAGTGTGTCTTCTTCATTCTCTCTCCTTAATCTACTCTTTCCAACCATAACTCATAGATAACCTAACGCCATTTTACATCGACGGGAAACTCGATCTAAAGTTGCCTCCTTGGCGAATTCCGTAACCCAGAATTCCAGATTTTTCTAAATCAGGTAGGTAAACTTCATCTCCCATAACTTCTTCGTTTCGCATCAAATTTCGTGTTCTTTAGTTGTTTTGAAGATCTCTAATCCCTCTAAACTTTCATGTTGATGAACAAAGCCAATTCCCAACCTTTTGGAAGAGAGAGGTGTCTAAATTTTCGGATTTGTCATCACATAAAATCATAGATTTTTCTAGAAAACGTAAGGTATAAACTCGTGACTTTCAGCTTAGATTTCTTCTTGTGTGTTGCAAATTGGGTTTAGTTCTTGTTATCAATCCGTAGAGCTACATCTCTTCTTTTGATTAAGCCCAAGAACATGGCCTAACGCGGTCTAGATCATAACTTGTAGATCCTCAAAGTTGGCACCTCGAACAGGCAAAGTTTGAATATTTTCCAGAAAAACTTATTTCGAATTCTCCTCGTTTGTGCAATTCTGGTGAGTTTGTCTTCCAATTCTTCTGATGATGCTAACCGGTTTTTCATCGTCGACCAAACCCACGTATCAATTTCGTGTATTATGCATTGTGTTAGGAGAATTTGGCAAAATCGAATTCGGAACCGCATAAACCCTAACGTTGAATACCCAGAAGAGTTTTTGCGATTTCGTGCACCTTAGATCGTAGAATTGGTATCAATAGAACAACAAGAGAATTTCGAATCCATAGAAACAAAAATCATCGAATTTGGTTTTGTAGATTTTTGAGGAATTGAGGAAATAGTACTCGGTAATCGTATGAGGTAGAGGATGAACTCGAGACTCGTGGCCGTCCGATCGTTAGGTTTTAAGAGGTCTTAGAAACGGGACGGCCGAGATTAAAACATGGATAGTTTAGTTGTTTCAGTTTTAATATTTCCAGAATTAAACCCATCCTTGTTGAATTAATTTAAATACCTTCCCGAATGTATTTTGATTGCAATTTTAACCATAGATTCCTTATAAAATCTAGTTTATTTTGATGTAAATTATTATGGTTTTGGAGTCTTAAACTAAAGTTATGAGTTTTGCAAGTTACGGGCATTATGGAATTATTTAGATAATTTTAAAAGATATTTTTATGAAATAAAATTTTTAAAATATGTCTAAAATGTTTATAGCTACAATATATTTAATTTGGGAATTTTTGGACAATGGTAAATGGGTTTAAAAATTGTGTTTATGAATTTTTCATAAGAATAACTTATAATATATGGTTTTTAATGTAACAAAAATTAAAGTATAGTTTATTAATAAACTTTTTAGGTTGGGAAATAATGAAAAGATTAAACTAACATTTAGTAACAGTATGTTTATAAATATTTTGGGAATTTACTTTTAAGTGAAGTAAAAATTATTTACATATATATAACTATTTATATATACTTATATGAGAGAAATAAAAATAGAAACTGATGTTAAATCAAGGAACTAAACTAATCTACATTTAATTATTATGTAATATGGAAGTTAACATTCTTAATTAAAACCAAGGAAAAATATATATATATTTACACATATATAAAAGGGAATTAAATAGTAACTTAGTTGTTAAAACAAGGAGCTAAATAAATCAACACTTATATTAACTAAATACTATAGAAGCTAATATTCTAAGATGTAGCAAAAGAAATACTTTATAAAACATACATGGAATGCAGATAAATGTTGAAGTTAATAAAGATAATTTAAATACAATACGCTACATAAAGGATGACTTAAATAAATTCTAATACAAGTACATGCATATATATATATATAGTAAATAAATAAAAGAAAATACTTTATTTTATAAACCATTTATTGGATGTGGATTGGTGTAAAAGTTAATAGAGATAATTAGATACAATAAAACTACAAAGGATGTTTTGAATAAATCCTGGTATATATATACATTAAACATAAATAAAAGAAATGAAATACCTTATAGAAAATATAATACGAAGAATAAATAAGTTCAACTAACCCTCTACATAATACTAATGAAAGAATATTATCTGAGGTGGTATTAAATTGGGGTTATGAAATTGAGTTTTGAGTTACCTTCGAATTTCTAGGATTTAAATAAATCATAATTAAATACATATATAATATTATTTGTCAATGACAAGAATGTAAATTTGTAATTGGGTTAAGTAATAAATAAGTTAAGACTTAGGGAAAATTTGTAATTTGATTACATAAAATGTTACACAAATAGATCTTAATTTATAATTAACAATAAAATAAATGAAATAGTTTTACATCTAAATGTGAAATGGATTAATAAGGCTAGATTTAATCATTTCATAACATTTATAATAGTGAGTAATAACTTAATGTTTTAAGGTAAAATCATTAAAAGGGTTAAGATATAAAACTATGTTAAATATGACTAGGGAGTTAGTCTAAATAATAATCCTTGAGTTCTTAGAATTGGTTGAGCCATATAAAATACATTTATAACATTAATTACCAAAATGCGGAATGAGAGTTTATAAATAAGGGATCTATTCATTAGTTGGAACTTGTAAGAGGTTTGTAAATAGGAATTAGGTACTTAAAACCTTTGAACCTTTAATTAGATGAAACTAAGTTACGTAAGAGATTATATTGGTTTACCTTATAACACTAAAAATATTAAAAGGTCATTTAAATATAAGCTATGAGGATTTTTCAGAATAGATGATCTTACTAGATAATTGACAACTTCTCTTATGAATGCGAATTTACTTCTTAGATAAATTTTACCTTATGAGAAGATATAATGTTTATCCTAAAACATAATAAAGGAAAATAATTTGTTACGCTATTCCTTTGAAACCTTAGGTTTTGTAAACAATTTAAAACGTATTTAAGACTTAAGTTTATTGAGGTTTAGTATAAAAGGATTATACATAGTCTATGGAGGGAATGTGTGTAAAAATAAAACATTTAGGAAATTAAATGTAAGCAAGGATACATAAAAGGTTATCTTAAAATACCTTATTATATAGTTAATGATAAAGTAGATAATATACCTTGTGGATACTGAATGTAAGAGTTCGATGAGTCTAAGATAATTAAAATATAGTTATTCCAAGATGAAAAGTAATTTAACATCTTAAAACCAGATTGTTTAATGGTTGTAATAAAAGTCATTCTGAACTAAAGATAAGATAATTGAGTTTAGTAGTGCAATTAAGTTATGATAAGATGCATCTACAATACTATGATTCCAATATACAGGATGTAGACCCTAATTAAGTTGAGGGGAAGATTTAATCATAATGGGTTATCTAGTGGATATTGATAAAAGTACATAATCATTACCTTGTGAAATGATAGTATAGTATTCTAAGATTTATTGAATAAAATAAAATGCACTTATGATATAAAGGTCTTAAATGTGAGAATTACGGTTAAGTATTAGTGAAGTGGATTGAGTGGAACAATTAACAAGTGTTAGTAACATACATTCCTTGGTCTTACAGCCTTGAGCTATACAACCTTATAAAAAAATAGGTTATACATAACATTTAAGCAAGGGATTACAAGATAATCGAGATTTAGAAATAAGAGTGAGGAATTTATTTCAGTTTAACTTAGGCAATAAGTTATTGATGAAAGACTATCTTTAATATGTTCCTCCGAATGTGTTGAATGTTGCATGAGTCTACTAGAACTGCTACAACGTTAATCAGGTACGATTTTTCGTACTCAGAGACTTTGCTAACGGACTGTATGGAATGTTTTGGAAAATACTAACTGAGCTTGAATGGATTTCAAAAGGAAACTATTTGTGTGACTAACTCAGCTTGATGTGACTAACTGAGCCTTGAATGTGAAACTTACATGGTTATTGGTTCCTTCTATTTGGTTGTTTCATTAGACATTAACTGCCTAGGGTTTACGCTTCTGCACTCTGTAGGACTGAGTGTTTTGGTATTGCTCTGGTGCAGTTAGTGATCTAGTGGAAATATAGAAAAGGTCAATCTTGGTAATTCTTCCTTTGACTCTGGATATTGTTTCATCCATGAGCTGAGTCTTTTGTGGTGACGTGCGCACGTCTTCAATGGTAACAGTGAGGGGCTGTATATCCCCTATCCCAAAAGGGACGTAGTAAACAGTGAGGAGCTGTATATCCCCTGTCCCAAAAGGGACGTAGTAAACAGTGAGGGGCTGTATATCCCCTGTCCTAAAAGGACGTACTTGGCGGTGGGGGCCATCTCTCCCAATTGGTTTTATTCCACTCTTGAGTTGTTGGTTCTTGGATATCTTCTTTCATTCATAGTCCTTGTGACTACTTGGGTCTCTCTACTCCTAACTGGAATTGGTTCTAACTTGAGCATTGGATGTTCACTAACTCATGGTGTGGTTTTTTTTGGATTGACTAACTTTACCTTTCTATTATTTATCTTTATCCTTAACTTGTTATCTTTGACTTGGTGATTTTAAAGTGCCTTGTTTCCCTGTTTTACTTTCAAGAGTTTGATTTCGAGTTATTGTTTATTTTGAAGAGTTATGTTTTAAATATTGTTTTGGAGAATTGAAATACCCCAAACCTTGATATGTTGTTTAAATGTTAAAGTATGGTATATAAAGGCTAAAAAGTGCCTTAGAAACATCAGTGAACAATTTAAGCCATAGTAAAACACAATAAAACACTAAGACACAGTTTGAGCAAAAACATGCTCTAAGCTTGGAGTGAACTTGGTTGGGACCCAAAGAAGCTACCAAGACTTAATAACATTCAATTATGATTTAATAAGGCAAATTAAGTCCTTAGGAAACCTTGGTAGACAATTAAACCAAACAAAACACAAATAAATGCCTTAAAGTCAATATGGGCAAAAATGTGCTCTAAGCTTGGGATAAATTTGTATAAGACCTAAAGGTCATACCTATACCTTATAAATATGTTAATGAGCATATTAAATCAATTACTAAAGAAAACCAAGCTTGAAAACAAGTTAAAACACAAAATGTGCTTTAAGGAGCCTTAAAGCACATTTTTGAAAAATTGTCTTGTAAATAAGTTTTGAATGGCTAAATGTCCATCATTACTCTTTAATTAACATGTGTACTACTTAGTATCACATTTGGAGGTCTAAATCAATGGGAAATCAAAAATTTCACTAATTTTTTCAAACCAAACCGGCGAACAAGGACATGCTCTGCGCCTCTGTAATAAATCGCTGGCGAACAATGTTTTTCACGGTAATTTTGTGCAACCCTAACCGGCGCTTCACCCGCTCTCTCATCTCTTTCACGGTAATTTTGCAACCTACCGATGAACAAGGAACATAATGTAAACTTCACTCATTATTTAGCAACCCTAATACACAAACAAGTAACATACATGTTCTGGCCTGTTCATTCTCTTCTGTTTGCGCTCTCTGTTGAGAAATATCGGAGGCGGCGGCGCTAAAGCACCGGCGAATTGAAAAAAAAATCACACACTATAAACCACGGTTCTACATATAACCGTGGTTTATTGTTAATTTCTATAGACTTTATACCACGGTTTTAAGTAAAACCGTCATTTATAATGCACTATATACCACGGTTCAGACTCACAACCGTGGTATAAAAGTTAGTGAATGTTCGCAGGAGAAGGGGTCTTAAACGACGGTTTCGAGAAACCGTGGTTTTTTCGCTCACTTTAAACCACGGTTACGAACTGTGGTATATCTCAATTTGTGAATATATGACGCGAGCATAAACCACGGTTCCTAACCGTGGTATATAGGCCAAATAACCGTGGTTAAAAACATTTTTTCCACTAGTGAATCACCACTGAGCTCAAATAATGCCAATCTTAAGGAGATGGTGGATAAACTGATGGCTTCTCAAGAGCAACAGACAGTAATAAATCAGAATCTGGCAGCTGGTCAGCAAAAGCTCGAGAACGCCATGGTGGAAATGCAGGGAACGATGAGTCAGTTGACTCAGTTCCTCCTACAGCAGAGACCGTCTGGAGCACTGCCTTCCCAACCAGACCCCAATCCTAAAGCTCAGTTGAAGGCAGTGACGGTCTCAGATACCGTGGTAGTTGAGGACTGTTCAGATTCTGAAGAGGTGGCGGCAGTTACCTTAAGAAGTGGGAAGCAGTTGATGAATAGAAATCAAGTGGCTGAGGATCAAGCTGACGAGGAGACCGGTCGCCCTTCTTCTAGCACTGGTGCACCGTCAGGGCCCTCAGCCCCTCCTGAGGTAGTTGTTGAGGAGACCCAGGCTCCTATTTCTTCCCCTTCTCATATTTTAAATGCTAAAAACTCCAAGGGTAAGGTGGTTCCTAAGGAACTTCCTTTCCCTAATAGATTGAAAGAAAAAGAGCTTGATGATCAATTTGGGAAATTTTTGAGTGTATTTTCAAAGCTTGCTATCAAGCAAATGCCTAATTATGCTCGCTTTTTGAAGGATCTGATTTCTAACAAGCGGAAGTTTAAGGAAAGTGAGATTGTTCAGCTGACAGAGACGTGCTCTGCAGCCATCCAGCAGAAGCTCCCTCCGAAGTGTGGAGATCCAGGGCAGCCCATCATCCCTTGCACCATTGGAGACATGGACTGTGGGTATGGACTCTGCGACCTTGGAGCGAGCATAAATTTAATGCCATATTCAATGTTTAGGAAGCTTCATGCTGGTGAGCTTATCCCGATCAATTTCAATTTGCAATTGGCTGATCGTTCCTCAATCAAACCTCGTGGTATGGTTGAGTGAACGTTGTGGTAGGTGTTGGTAACTTCTTCTTCCCTGCGGATTTTGTTATTCTTGATATGGATGAGGATGTTGAAGTGCCATTAATTTTGGGTAGACCGTTCCCGCGAACTGCTAAAACTGTCATTGATGTTGACAAAGGAAAGATCACCCTTAAATTTAATAATGAGGAACTTAGTTTTGATATTACAAAGATGATGAGAACAAATGCTTCCTCTCATGCTGTGCTTTCAGTGGATGTTGATTGTTCTGATGACTATGATTCGTTTGTCATTAAAGATACTAATGACTCTTCTTTTCTGCGTGAGGATTATGATTTGCTAGAGCAGGTGTTATGCCACTCGATTGAGGATGACAAGGAGAGCGCTGAGGTAGCTACTGTTGTCCAGCAGCTCAATCAGGGACGAACCTACTTTCGCCCTCATGCTCCTCCTGTGGAGCCACTGGACAGGCCTACTCAGAGGCTCATTCCTTCAGTAGAGAAACCCCCTACTCTTGAATTAAAAACTCTCCCTTCAAACCTTAAATATGCTTTCTTGGCAGAGGGTAGCGCCCTGCCTGTTATTATTTCTTCTTCTTGTCTGTTTCGCAGGAAAGCAGACTTCTGGAAGTATTAAGAAAGCATAAGGGAGCTTTGGGGTGGTCAGTGGCAGATATTAAGGGTATTAGTCCAGGGTTCTGCACTCATCGATCTACATGGAAGACAGTATCAAGCCAGTGAGGCAGCCCCAGAGGAGATTAAACCCAAACTTGAAGGAAGTAGTGAAAGCTGAGGTCCTGAAGCTCTTGGATGCAGGCATCATTTACCCTATCTCTGATAGCCGCTGGGTATCTCCTGTTCAAGTCGTTCCCAAGAAAGGAGGAATTGTGGCGGTGCCCAATGATAAGGGAGAATTGGTGCCACAAAGACAGACCACTGGCTGGAGGATGTGCATCGATTACCGGCGGTTGAACGAAGCCACAAGGAAGGACCACTTCCCGCTGCCATTTATTGATCAGATGTTAGAGCGGCTAGCTGGGCAGGAGTTCTACTGTTTCCTTGATGGGTACAGCGGGTATTTCCAGATCCCCATTGCGCCAGAGGATCAGGAGAAGACCACCTTCACCTGCCCGTATGGCACTTTCGCATATAGGAGGATGCCATTTGGTCTTTGCAACGCACCAGCCACATTCCAGCGGTGTATGATGGCCATTTTCAACGAGTTTATTGAGAAAAGCATAGAAGTCTTCATGGACGACTTTTCGGTATATGGCCAGAGTTTTGATGTGTGTCTTGATCAGCTGGATCAGATACTAGGCAGATGTGAGGAGACCCACCTGGTTTTAAATTGGGAGAAGTGCCATTTCATGGTACATGAGGGTATAGTGCTCGGCCACAGGGTCTCAAAAGACGGTATTCAAGTGGACAAGGCGAAGGTGGAAGTCATTGAGGGGTTACCTCCTCCCACTTCAGTCAGAGGAGTAGATCTTTTCTGGGTCACGCAGGGTTCTATCGAAGGTTCATCCAGGACTTTTCAAAAATTGCGAAGCCCTTGTCTGATCTTCTGCAGAAAGATGTAAAATTTCACTTCTCAGAAGAATGCTTGAAGGCCTTTCAAACTATCAAGAGTAAACTCATCTCTGCCCCAATTGTGGTTCCCCCTGACTGGTCCCTTCCTTTTGAGGTCATGACAGATGCTAGTGACTTTGCTGTTGGTGCTGCACTCTGTCAAAGGAAGGATAAAATATTGAGAGTTATCACGTATGCGAGTAAGACTCTGTCGGAGCCTCAAAAGAACTACACCACCACTGAGAAGGAGCTACTTGCTGTGGTGTTCGCTCTTGACAAGTTCAGGCCTTATCTGCTGGGAAGTAAGGTAATTGCTCACACCGACCACTCTGCCTTGAAATACCTATTCCAAAAGAATGATTCTAAGCCTAGACTTCTAAGATGGATCCTGCTTCTCCAAGAGTTCGACTTGGAAGTTGTTGATAAGCAAGGAAAGCAGAATGGGGTTGCAGATCATTTATCTAGGCTTGAGACTCCAGATGACGGGGTTCCCATAAATGAATTCTTCCCTGACGAAACAGTCTTTGTAATTGGGAAAGTTAAAGAGCCATGATATGCTGACCTGGCTAACTATCTTGCCTCTGGTTTGGTTCCCCATGATCTAAGTTACAACCAGAGGAAGAAGTTTCTGTCTGAAACCCGTCATTACGTTTGGGAGGACCCCTATCTCTTCAGAGTATGTGCTGATGGTTTAATCAGAAGATGTCTCCCTGATGAAGAGGTAAACAGTGTGATTGAATTCTGCCATTCCCGAGAGGCAGGTGGTCACCACGGTCCTACTAGGACAGCTGCTAAGGTGTTAGAGTGTGGTTTTTACTGGCCCACTCTACACAAAGATGTCCACCGCTTCTGTGCTCACTGTGACAACTGCCAGAGGATGGGGAACACTTCAAGAAGGCATGAGATGCCTCAAAAGGGAATCCTTGAAGTTGAACTGTTTGATGTCTGGGGTATTGACTTCACTGGCCCATTTCCTTCTTCTCACGGAAACCACTACATCCTCGTTGCTGTAGATTATGTTTCCAAATGGGTCGAAGCAATCCCCTGCTCTTCTGCTGATGCTAGAACTGTGGTGAAATTCTTGAAGAAGAACATCTTTACCAGATTTGGTGTGCCAAGAGCTATCATCAGTGACGGAGGTTCTCACTTTTGCAACAAGGCTTTTGATTCTCTGATGACGAAGTACGGGGTGACTCATAAGGTTGCTTTACCTATCACCCCCAAACTAATGGGCAAGCAGAAGTGAGTAACCGAGAGCTAAATGGATTCTCCAGAAGACAGTCAACTCCTCCAGGAAATTGGTCTATCAAGCTTGACGATGCTCTGTGGGCTTATAGAACTGCATTCAAGACTCCCATTGGGATGTCACCTTTTAAGCTAGTATACGGGAAGGCTTGTCATCTCCCAGTTGAGCTAGAGCACAGAGCTTATTGGGCTTTAAAGGCTCTTAACTTTGATTTGTGTGATGCTGGAGAGAAAGGCGATTCAGCTTCTGAGTTGGAGGAACTGAGAGACCAGGCGTACGATAGCTCAAGAATCTATAAAGAGCGCACCAAAAGGATCCACGACCGGATGATACAAAAGAGAGACTTCAAAGTGGGGGATCTAGTGCTGCTCTTTAACTCTAGGCTACGTCTCTTCCCTGGGAAGCTAAAGTCACATTGGTCAGGCCCCTTCAGAGTTGTGGGAGTCACATCCTATGGAGCATACGAGCTGGAGAATAAGGCTGGTGAAACCTTTAAGGTAAATGGTGCTCGATTAAAAGGCTATCTTGGTACTGATCATAATCTTTTACCCTTGCAGGCAATATTCTTTTTGGAGAGTGACTTCAATCCTACAACAAAGATGATTTCGCAAGAGACGAGCTCGAACATGAAGAAGAAGTTCTCTTGGCAATGCGAAAGAATTGAGAAGTTGAAGGAATTCGCTGTAAGCTGTTGTGAGCTGCCCACCACACTTGCTCTGATTGATCAAACAGGAATTGTCTAGCTAAAGACATTAAAGAAGAGCAGCTGACTGGGAGGCAACCCAGTATTGAATCGGTATTTTAATTCTGTGTTTTTTATGTTGTTTATAGTTTTGCTTTAGGATAATGTTTTTGCTGCAGTGGTTTGAGCTCAAAAGAAACAAAGAGGTGCATTTTTGGTGATGTCCGAACTTCAGTCCGGACATTGAAGTTCGGACCTGATTCGAGAGTCTGAGGGCTGTGCAAAACAATATGTCCGAACTTCGGTCCGGACATCGAAGTTCGGACCCAACACGAGAGTTTGGCGAAACGACACGAGGTGTCCGAACTTCGGTCCGAGCTTCGAAGTTCGGACACGATGCGAAGCGCAATCCAGGTACGTATGTCCGAACTTCTGTCCGAACATTGAAGTTCGGACACCCGAAAATCTGAACTAAAGGGGAGTGGACAGACCTAAAAATTTTTCCCAACTCTTCTTCAACCTCGCGACGAAGCGGCACCCCCAACTCCCCTCTTCTTCAATCTCTCACAACTCCCTCAAAACTCCACCAAATCTTCCATTCTTAGTATCAATTTTCGTTTTTCAATTCTCTACCACTCTAGGCCTCAAAATCGATCAGAAACCCACAAATACTTCCGATTTTTGAGCCTGTTCGATCCGAAACCCTAACTGTCGCATTTGGTGGAATTTGAGTCTAATCTTGCAGATTCTGTTGTTCTTCGTGCTTCTAATTCCCCATTCAACTTGAACAAGGTATTTTCTCCACTTCTTAACTTCTTTTATTTGTGCTTGTGCAAAGTTTCGAAATCTGTGGCATCATTAGCCGAGAAAGTGCTGTTTGAGTTGAGTGTGTTGAACTAAATCTGCATGTGTTAGCTTCAATCCCTGCTGTGGGTTGAATTGTTGGTAGAAGTGGTTGAATCACACTATTTTGATGTTATTTTGCATATGTGGATTCTGCAATGCTGAGATAGAACCATTGACTGAGATGGCGTTACAAACGGTTGGACTATAGGATATTCTGTTGGTTGAATCTCTGCTGATCACTGGTAGTAGTTCTCAGTTGCAAATGAAAAGCTGATAAATCTGTGCTGTGGAGAATAATGAATTTTTAGGGGACACTCTGTCGGATTTTGGGTAATTATGTGCACATTTAGAACTATGTCCTTGCTTTCCTTTATTTGACATTGCTTACCCTTGTATGAGCAGATGTTGAGCAGATTTACCGGCCGTGGTAAGAGGGCTGCTAGAACCGCCGAAAGCTCAAGACGTCGAACTCAGCAAGAGGAATTTAGAAATGACGCAGCCCGAGAGTGGTTTGCCAAGGAGGTAGATATAATTGCTGAGCGGGGTGTGGTACCGGAACTGGAGCAGCAGCTGGGACTGAGGGGATTACTGAACCCATTTGGTTGGGGCAAGATCCTGGATATGGGGGGTATTCTGAACAAGTAGTGCGCATGTTTTATGCGAATGCAATCTCCCAGGATGGCGTGATCAAATCCATTGTAGACGGTGATAGAGTGACAGTCTCCACGATGGAGATTGCTCGCTATTTGGACATTCCTTATCCTGCCCCTGACCGTCCTGAGCACCTTAACCCCAATGACTTCAAGACAGCAGCTATCAACCACTATACCCCCCTCATGGTTCAGGGACCACGACGACGCAGAGGGGATGACCCGTCAAAGCAGGTCGTCCCTGCTGATCTGCTTCAGAGCCCTCAGGAGAGAGTCCTGTTCGCACTACTGGCTGCGAACGTTGTACCACGTCAGAGCTCGGACCTGAACCACACTGACTTCCTACTTCTTCAGGCGGTGCTGAATCCGTCATTTGCTGGGGCTGCGAGATTACTTACTTGCCGTGGGTGATCTTCTTACATGCAGTATTTATGGAGCACAAGGACCGCCACAAGCTAGGCTATCCGGTCATGCTCTGCCACATCCTTAGGAGGCAGATGGTTACCATTCCCTCTGCAGGGCTGCATGCTGCGCGGTCTCCTATCGATGTGGGCGCACTGAAGAAGATGTGGTTTGAGTTTAGCGGGGGACAATGGAGGAAGAAGGCTGCCGCGCGACCACAGAAGCGCCAGCGAGAGGCGGGTGATGGTCTGTCAGAGCCCGCTCCTACTGCTACACCTGACGAGGAGGAGGCCTTTCTTGCACTGCCAGCTCCTGGGAGAGAGTATGTCACTCGCTATGAGTTTGATCAGCTGGAGTCCCGCTTCATGGAGATGGATCGACGCTATCAGGCGGAGATCGAGACTCTTCAGCAGCAGGCACGCCGCTCCCAGGACGACTATGAGGCCCTGGTCGCTCAGTTTCAACAGTGGCAGGCGTACTACCCGCCCCCACAGTGATTGTGTTGTTGGTTGTTGCTACTTTTGTTTTGAAGCCTTATCTGGACTTCTGTGTGGATTTACTTTCAGTTGTGTTAGACCTTTTTCTTTTATTTCGATTGGGTTGTATTTTTAATTTATTTCACTTTTAGTTTGTTCTAATCTTTAACTCCGAATACTGTTGTCACTAATGCGATGCTTCTAGCATATTTCTCTGTTTGTTTGTTGAATGTGTGCAAGTATGCTTTATCGTGCTGACTCCATGCCGGACACTTGCTTGGAAGCAAGTGTGAGGAAACCTTCTCCCCTACCAGGACACTAAGTGTGAGGAAGACCTTCTTCCTCCATCAATCATAAACGACATCAGGGGAGTTTTCAGTTTCTTTCTCTTTTTGGTTTCATTTCGGCCTGTGCTTTAACGTCTATAACTTTGTAACTCTTCACTTGCACCCTTGTGAGTCTGACACATTTCAGGCGATCTCTTTCTTGTGATATTTTTCTGAACAATGTGGACATTGCTCCTCATTAAGTGTGAGGAAGGGGGAGATCTTTCTGAATGTGTCAGCCATTTATCTTGCATCTCGCACTAATCTTTGTTTGGTTTTGGGCTACATGGGGTAATTTCCTTAGAGTGCTTCTTGGTGTTGAATACTTGGGTGGATCTTTAGTTGTGGAGTCGAGTCCGGTGATAACCTTAAGGGTTTGGTTTGCTCAAACCTGTGTGTTTTCGTATTTTGGTAAAATCTGAATTTTGTAAATGTTTGTGGGCAAGTTAGTTGTGGAGTCAGAACTAGTTTAACTTGGAACCTTGGGAATGATGAGAATGTCTGGAATGAATGATAAAGGCAAGGTACTCCTCTGATCTAAGTATTTTTCTGAACCAAAACAGGCCTCTTCCATCCGGTTATTAAGTCCTTGGGGTGCTTCATCACCCGTTAACCTAAGGTCATCTGATATGGGATAAAAGACCCAATACCGTTAAAAGGATGGAGAGAAAAGTCTGGGGGATGAATTGTTTACGCGAAAAAATTAATATGTACGCAAAAGAAAAAAAAGAGGAAGCTCTTTAAAGTCTTATGTTTATGGTAAATCCTTTAATTAGATCATGAGTACGTGGTGTTGAAAGGTTCTGCGGAAAATGGCAGAACTTCACACCCCTTGTCATCCACGGGTTTGAGAAGAGAAAAGGTTGGAAGGTCTGAGTTACTTTACGTTTTGACTTCATGATCTGACTTCTTCATAATCTTTTGTTTTAAAAGCGTGCTTCACTGTTTAAAGAAGACATGCAGTTAAGAGCAGATCGATTCTTGGGTGGTTATTGTGGCTTGACTCCTTATTTTTATGTAATCCCGAGGTTTGGTCCTAAGGCATTATGAGGTATCTTACTCCTGCTTTGCTTGAGGACAAGCAAAGGTTAAGTGTGAGGAGGTTTGATGAGTGGGAAATGTGACTGGTTTTAGTGATCTTTAATGCCTATTTTTCTTACGCGCATGGATAATATTCCACACTTGTCATACGTTTTCCTTTGGTTTGTTGTTTGTTAAGGGTTGATACCTTTTTCTATGTTAAAATGCAGAGAAAAGCCAAGGAAACAGTAGATTAACTCACAAGGGAGATGATGCAACAAACGGGGGTCGAATTGGAGTCAGAACGATGAATTTAGAGGATTTTGAAGGAATGTCCGACTTGTGTCCGAACTTCCAAGTTCGGACGCAAGTCGAGAGTTCGTGTGCTGCGCCTGATGGAATGTCCGAACTTCAGTCCGAACATCGACGTTCGGACATGGTTCGAGAATCGCAATGAGAAAAGTCGGAAGTCTGACCTACGGAGCATGTCCGAACTTGTGTCCGAACATCAAAGTTCGGACACAAGTCGAGATTTTTGGAATTGAAGCGCTCAAAGCAATGTGTCCGAACATTGAAGGTCGGACCAATGTTCGGACGGACTAAAAATTCAGCAGAAGTTCGGCGTTTTGAAGGGAGAAAGAGGAAGAAAATCTATTTAAGTGACCTGATCAGTAGAGAGAAGCATCATTCATTACCTATCACTACTTCACAACACTCTCACGCTGAAAAACAACGCTCCTTCCACTCATCCACACCATCAGCATCAGCTTCACCTTCATCCCCATTCATCAAGCATTCTATCATCATTGAGGGAGCATCAAGAAGGGAGTCAGTCCATCATCTTCAACCTTGCGCCTGCAGCCATTGATTCTGGATAATCGTTCAATTCGAGGGTTTTTCTTCCTTTAGATGAATTCTATGTTGATTGTATTTATCTGCTTCTTTGTAATGTCTGGCTAGTAGGGATTAACTCTGGGGTAGGGTTGTTCGTAATGGATACAATGTAGTTAAGAATTCTGCAATTTGATTATGAGACTGTAATGGATTGTTTCTAGGTTAATGATTATCATTCATCTTCTCTATTAATTTTGCGAGTTATAGAGTTGTTCTGCGAAACCTATTAGGATCAGACAAGGTGATTAATAGGTAGTTCGAATTAACCTGGAGATTTGGGGAAAGATTAGTCGGATAGATAATCTCTTCTACAAACGCTAACAATTCTTCACACTTATTCCACCTATATGTGTTTTGCCAACTGCTAGATTAGAGTTGACATGTTCTGATAGGTGAGCTCTTCAATGAACTAGGATTTAGCATTGAAGAGATAGAAAGAATTGGCCTTTCCGTTTCTCATAATTGAATTGTAGATTTTACTAGATTTAACCAGTAAAGAACGACCCGAACCCGGAGTTCCACTCACTTTATCAAACTCATCACTCATTTGCATTAATTGTTTATTTAAGCTTCGATTTGCATTTATTCAATTCAATCACAAAAACAATTCACAACCCCCCTGAATTTCCAGTTTTCTTAGGACTTAGGCTTATTTATTCAAGTCCCGTGGTTCGATATCTGGTTGCTTAACTTTCTATACTATAGTGACCGGGATTTTTGCAACCCGACAGACTTATTGATTTGCTAATTTCTAGATTCAATTAGTTTAGTTTTTAGTATATCAATTTTCCTGTTTGAATGCATCAAATCCATAAATCTCGCCGGTGCATTGGTCAGTCCAAACGACATCACTGTGAACTCGTAGTGGCCGTATCTGGTCCGGAAGGCTGTCTTCTCTATGTCTGGCTCAGCTACAGCTATCTGGTGATATCTGGAACGCAGATCAATCTTAGAGAACACCTTTGCTCCCCTCAGCTGGTCGAACAAGTCATCGATCCTGGGCAGTGGGTACTTGTTTTTGATCGTGACATTGTTTAGCTCTCTGTAGTCTATACACAGTCTCATGCTTCTGTCCTTCTTCTTGACGAACAGCACAGGAGCGCCCCAAGGTGAGACACTGGGTCTGATGACGCCCTTATCTAGTAGCTCCTGCAATTGCTTCTTCAACTCGACCATTTCTGCAGGGCCCATCCGGTAGGGAGCCTTAGCAATCGGTCCCGTGCCAGGTACGAGGTCGATGTTGAATTCAACCTCTCTCAGTGGTGGTAGTCCAGGTAGCTCCTCTGGAAAAACATCGGGGTACTCCGACACAATGGGAACGTCGCTCCTGAACTTCGGATCCGTCCTCAGATCCTGGGCATAACAGTAGTAGGCAGTCGTGCCCTTGGACACTTCCTTCATCAGGGATAAGGCCGATACAACCTTCACAGTCGGCTGCTTGGGCTGCATTCGGTATGATACTGTGATCCCTGTGGCTGACTTCAAGAGGAGACGATGCTCTGCGCAGTGTAGTCTACCTCTGTACCGCTGTAGCGTGTCCATGCCCACAATTATGTCAAATCCCATGCCAGGGAAGACAATGGCATCGAGAAGAAAGTCTGCTCCCTTGATGTGCATGCTCAGATTCTTGCACTGTTTACTGCATTTGATCAACTCTTTGGATGGCAACAAAACGGAGCAATCATGGATATCCTCTGTGGGGGCATTTATCTTAGTATGAAATGCTTGGGATATGAAGGAGTGGGAGGCTCCAGAATCAAACAGGACGGTAGCCTCCACTCCATTAATTTGGAATGTGCCTGCAATTATTGAGTGAACTTCTAAAGTTTCTAGTTAACTCTTCCAAAGTAGTTGTTCAAGGTCAATTGGTATACCTGTGATGACCGTTCCATTGCTCTTTGCTTGAGCCTGGTCCAACACATTCAGCCTGACCTCTACATTTCCAGCTCCTACACGAAGAAATAAGTTCTTAGAATTTCCATTCTTATTGAAAGCTTCATGAGCAGTTTAATGATTACAAAGCTGAAATTGTAAAGTACATGGCTAGATCTGTCTAAAGGTCAGGTTTAATCGGCCAGGTTTTAGGTGAGTCTGGTTAATAATGGGTGTGGGGGCTGTGTTGGGCTTGATTCTCTTCACCCCATGGTAGATGAGTCAGCTGCCCCACCAAAGATCAGTACATCACCTGACTTCAGGAGGATCTTGGTGGCAAGGTCCATCCTCTTCTGGTCACCGAATAGAAACTCCACGTCATCTCCAAGTGATATGGAAACCACTAGAACTCCTTTGGTTCCACTTCTTACCTAGGCACATGATCTTCACCTTCATGGTTGAACCATTCTTGAAGGTAGGGGTGTAAAAATTTCCTTCCTTCACACCTAACTCCCTGATCTTGAGGATCAATGCATACTGGACTGCTGGGGTCAGGTACTCTCGTAGTAAGATCATCCCGGGTCTCAAGACCTCACACATCTCTGGTGGGTGTGGTTTGGCTTCAAAAGGGATGTTGGGTGTGGAATATGGCAAAATAGGAAAGCAAATATCGAAAGCTGAACAACAATTGCCATTAAATAAATAAGTCAAGGTTCACAACTGGAAATGAAAGGTTCGAAACGAAACAAAATGAAGGGTTTATAGTTCATCCCTTTTACATTGACAACGAAAAACTAGACAACTGAATGTAAAGAAAGTAAAGGTTAAGCCTCTTCATGAGGGAAATAGTCCTCACCAGGTGAACTTAGGTCATCACTTGTTGCCTCGACGCGGTCCACCATGTTAAGGACCGGTGCCTTGCCCGGCCTCTGGGGGTAGTTCTGTCCCGGCCTCTGTGGATGGCTCTGGGCAGGGCGGCTGGTAGATGGTCCAGCACCTCCTGTGCCACCTCGACCTGCTCTAGTAGTAGTAGCAGTTGGGGCTCTAGCAGTGGTCCCGGTGGCGGGCTTGTAGTTCCAAGAATTCGGGTTCTTGTGGCATTCGAATCCCCTATGCCCTTTCTTACCATAGTAGTTGCATTCCACCAGATTTCCTTTACAATCCTTGCCCGGGTGGTCCTTCTTGCACCACTTGCAGAAGTATCTTCTTACCGGTCTGTTTCCTGTTTCAGTGCAAGGTTAGTGACGTGATAGCATAAATGTAACCATATTATAGATTCTAACTTTTCTCACCCCTGGGTGGTTCATAGCGGAGAGGCTTAACATTAGCATTAGAAGGGACGATGGCCTTCTCGTTCCCTCCCTTGAAAAATTTTCCCCTCCTTTCCTGAGTCTGAGGGGGTCCTCTTCCATTTCCTCCTCCATTGTCATTCCTCCTCTTGCCTAGCACAGAATCCTGATAGGCAATGGTGGTCTCGCAATCGTTCGCATCATCAGCTAGTTCCTGTCGTTACAAGATGTGTTAGTGGGGAAATCTTTGCGCACCAGAAATTCTAACTCATATTCCATACCTGTAGGGTCATCCCTTTGGTGGAACCGATCATAGTCATGATCTTGAAGTTCAAGCCGATATGGAATTTGTCCACCAGATATCTTGGAGCGTAAGCTCCCTCTCCAGTGACAGCAAGTAACTCCATAAATTTATTGTAGTACTCAACAACAGAGGAATTCTCTTGCTTCAGCTGCTCGAACTCACTCCTCATCCTCTTCTGTAGATAGGATGGATAAAATTTAGCTCTCAGGGCCACTAGAAATGCCTGGAAGTCAAAGTTCGCCTGGGCCGTCAGCTCGACTCTAGCAGTCTGCCACCATCGATGCGCGGGTCCCTGAAGAAAGTAGGCCGCTATGTCCACCTGGCGATTCACTGGAACATGCAGAGAGGTGAAGGCCTTCTGCATCTCGTCTATGTATTTCTCTAAAGTCTTCGGTTCTGGCTGGCCTTCATAGATGGGAGGACGAAGGTTATTAACCGCCTTCAGCCAGTTGAACTCCCAGGGACCATTAGGTGGTGGCGGTGGTGGCTGTGGGATCTGAGCCTGCTGCTGGGCCAATGCAGCTGTCACAATCTGTGCTATGACCTCCGGGGTGACAGCGTCAGGTCCATAGCCTCCTGAGGGACCAGCTCCTCCTCTTCCTCCTCTTCGAGACATCTAGCTGGTATGACGGTTTTGTTACTCAGAAGGCGTATTGTAAAGTCTAACTATCTATGTAGTAATATATGAAATATTTATAACGTCCTAAGGACGGTTCGTATGTACATGAAGTAAGTATGGGGTAGGGTCACGCGCCTTTCTGGAATTCTCACTTCCCAATTCTACCCCAGTTCCCCAGTTTTAAGTGCACCTATAACCTAAGTATTTCACTCGGCTTGTTTTCTCGGGTTCAGAGCGTAACTATGCTCTGATACCAATTTCTATAACGCCCCTATTTAATATTTTTATAGCGGAAATAAAATACTAAAGGCGTACAGACCATCGGGTTCCAAACACCCGGCACCAAACCTCACCAAATACAACCTAAATATTACAACTGTCACGGCCTGAACCTCGAGAAAACTTAACAAAAGTAAAACAGCAAAAAAAGCACATAAACTCTCAAAACCTAATCCCATCCCAATCACTCATTCTCTTCGTGGCCACCTGTAAGATAACTCGTACCTGCAAGATAAAACCAAGCAGCCCACCCCAAGAGGGGTGGGTCAGTTCCCTGGAATGGAACTGGTACGATCCTCCAAAAACAAACTTATAATACAACTCTTAAATAAATAATAGCAGGAAAACAATCACTTAAACCACACAGAGGAACAAGGCATTTCACGAACCACCAAATCAAGATAACAAGAAAAGAATAAAGGTTAATAACAGAAAAGTAAAGTCAGTGAAACAAAACCACATCATGTGTTAGTGAACATCTAGTACTCAAGTTAGAATCAATTCCAGTTAGGAGTAGAAAGTCCCAGATAGTCACAAAGGACTAGGAATGAAAAGATAGATCCAAGAACCAATAACTCAAGAGTGGAATAAAACCAATTGGGAGAGATGGCCCCCACCGCCAGATATAAATGTCCGTATGGACGAGGGATATACAGCCCCCTGCTGTCAGATTAACAATGTCCTGGTGGACGAGGGATATACAGCCCCCTGCTGTCAAATATAAATGCCCCTATGGGCGAGGGATATACAGCCCCCTGCTGTTACCATTGAAGACGCGCGCACGTCGAAACCTCAAGAACCAGCTCATGGATGAAACGATTTCCAGAGTCAAAAGAAGGATTTACCAAAGTAGATCTTTTCCAAATTCCCACCAGATCACTAACTACCCAGAGCAATACCAAAACACTCAGTCCTACAGAGTGCAGAAGCGTAAACCCTAAGCAGTCAATGTCTAATGGAACAACCAAAAAGAAGGAACCAATACCCAAGTGAGTTTCACATTCAAGGCTCAGTTAGTCACACAAGCTGAGTTAGTCACACAACCATTTCCCTTTAGTAATACCTCTTAAACTCAGTTAGAGTTTTTCGAAAACGTCTCACAAGTCAATCAGCAAAAGTATCGGAGTACGAGAAATCGTACCTGGTATGTGAAGAACAATAAATAACTCGAATAAGTGATTCCCCAATAGTAACCTATAATTAAGGTGTTCCAAGGGTCGATTAGTTAAGGGACTTATAAACTAAACAACCTTCTTTCCTTACTGACTAATAGTTCCAGGTTTACCATTATTCTCTCACAAAGATTTGGGCTTGACTTGTTAACTAAATCCTTTACTAGGCCCATTTCGTTTAGTTTAGAACGATTTAGAATTTATTCCCGAGAGTGGCCCAAACTCTCTTTGAATTGTTTAAGTGGGCTTTTGGAGTTCATAGACTTGGGCTTAGTAGGTTAGCCCAAGACCGTGTTACGTTTACGTTGTGTAACTTAACCCTTAAGTTAATAGTGACTATTTAATTACACACCGATTAAAACCTAAGGTTTAACATATATATAATAATCAACTTATTATAACTATCACAAGGAATATTATTTCCCTCATCTATTTTAATGTATTTATATACATATATATTTATATATATCTTTATGTATTAAGATTTATCCATAACATTTTTAGGAAATTTTATTGTATTTAATTATGTTCAATAACTTTTAGGCATACCACAACCGACATATGGTTTAATAAGTAAAATGTTTTCCTTTATTTATTTAATATAAATAAGTATACCTATATTAGAATTTAACTAAGACATCCCCTATGTAACTTATTATATTTAAACTATCCTATTACTACAACCTTTAACTGCATTCCAAGTATGTTTCATAAAGTATTTCTTTTACTATATCTTAGGATTCTAGCTCTTATAATATTTAGTTATTTTAAGTGTTAATTTATTAGTTCCTTGCTTTACCCTAAGTTACTACTTAATTCCCTTTTTATATCTGCGTAAAAATACATATATTTTTTCCTTAGTTTTAATTAAAAATATTAACTCCCATATAATATAATAAATAAAATGTAGAATAATTAAATTCCTTGATTTAACAAAAGTTTCTATTTTAATTTTACCATATAAGTATATATACATATATGTAATTAACTTCACTTCTCTTAAAAGCTAATACCAAAACATTTATAAACTTACTGTTATAAAATGTTAATTTAGTTTCCATATTTTTCCCAGCTTAAAAAGTTTATTAACAAACCATACTTTAATTTTTGGTTACATTAAAAACCATATATTATAAGTTATTCTTATGAAAAACTCATGAACACAATTTTTAATACCATTTACCATTGCCCAAAAATTCCCAAATTTAATATACAGTAAATATAACATTTTAGACATATTATAAAATTTTTATTTCATAAAAATATCTTTTTAAATTAGCCAGATAATTCCAGAAAACCCGTAACTTGAAAAATCATAACTTACGTTTAAAAACTCAAAAACTGTATTAATTTACATCAAAATAAACTAGATTTAATAAGGAATCTGTGGTTAAAATTTCAAGTCAAAATACATTCGGGAAGGTATTTAAATTAATTCAACAAGTTTAAGTTATTTACCGGAATTTATAAAAACCTAATCTGAAACGTTTTAATCTCGGTCGTCCGTTTCTTTTAACTACGATCGGACGGCCCTAAACGTCCGAGTTCATCAGCGAATTCCAAATCGAGCTCGAGTACTAAATCGACAATATCTCACAATCTACAAAACCAAATTGAGTGATTCTTGTTTCTATGGATTCGAAATTCAATTCCGGTTCTAATGGTACCAATTTTACGATCTATGGTGCACTAATTGGAGAAAACGATTCTGGGTTTGCACAACCTAGGGTTCATGCTATTCTCGATCCAAATTCGAGAAATCCTCTCGATTTAATGCTTAATCGATTAAATTGGTAGATGGCAATCACCGATAATTGGAAGAAAAACTTACCGGAGTTGCAAAAACGGAGGGATTCGAATTCGGAAAATCTGGAAAAGTTCAAACTTTCGAGCAGTTCACGAGGCCGACTTTGAGGATCTATAACTTGCAGTACAAATCGAGTTAGGCTATGTGTAAAGGCTCAATCAAAAAAGTAAACTTAGCTCTACGTATTGATAACAAGAACTAATCCTAACTTGTAACACACAGAAAGAAATAAAAGTCGCAAGTCACGAGTTTATACCTTGCAGTTTCGGTATGATTTTATGTGCTGCAGAATCAGAGAATTTAGGCGACTACATCCTCCAAACGGTTACGAATCAGACTTGGGCATAAACATGAAAAGTGTAGATGGATTAGAGACCTTCAAAACAAGCTAAAGAACATGGAATTTGGCTGAGAAACGAAGAAGTTATGGCAAGACGAAGTTACCTGAATCGAAGGAAAAACTGGAACTGCAGTTTCGGTTTTTGCAGGGTAGCTACTTTGGCTCGAATTTCTGGTTGATTTAGGACGAGTTAGAGTTAGTATGAGTTATGGTTGTTTAGAGGAAGTGTAGGAGAAGGCAACAAAGAAGACGACACTCAAAAATTCCAAAAGATGAGAAAGTTATGAAGGTCACAAGATAGGGCAAAGGCTGGTTTCTGTTACCGGAAATATAGCAGATAAAAACGACTAATTGCTGGGGCGTGAATCCCGAGGCGCACGCTCACTCAGCAGAATGTGCCACGTCAGTTTTTTTTTTTCAAATTTTGGCTCTAAACTTCATTTGATCATAACTTTGGCTAGGATGATCCGTTTTTGACGTTCTTTTTATCGATCTTCATGGTTTTCCATAACCTATTTATTGGTATAGGTTTCATGGCCTGGTTTGACCATTCTCAACAATTCAACCCTAGCAAGGCTTAAAAGGCTTTAGGGTTTCTAGAATTTTATATTGACTTTTATGTTTCTAAACAATGTTCCAACACTTCCTAAAATTTTTATAATATAGTTGGAGTGTTTATAAATTTTCTCAAGATTTATTGACTTATAAATCTTATTATTAAATTCATAATACTATATAATAATATATAATAATTAAATGTTTTATTGTATTCTTTAGGGTCAAATAGGAGAAATCCCTTAAATAAATTTCATAATTCCACATAATAATTTAATATTTAATAGTATTATTTAAGATTTAACAAAAGAAATCCCCTAAATTAATTTAGGGGTATTTCAATTAAGTAGGTACGAGATATATATACATACTGATATTAGAACGACGTGTATACCAGAGGTACAAGTGGGTAGGCGCGAGCACGGTGAGTGCTAGAGTCTACGCGGGTGTTATCACGCGGGCGACAACAGTGTACGGTATGTTGGATTCTATGGTCTAAACCCCTGGTGGATTCTTTGGGTTCAGACATTTGTGTGATAATTGCTCAAGAATACATGTGTGAATTATTGTATGTGATTATATGATATTGTGTGCTCGATAAGCAAGTGTTTTTATATTGTGCGCTATGTCCTTTGGACTACTCGATTTGTATATCGCGAGTATGCTACGAGCAAGGTTGGTGAACATAACGAAGTATGACTCAGTCGAAAATTACTTCAATCTACCTAAGATTTAAAACTTAGGAAAAGATTCGGTGTTACCGATCTTAGAGCATTGGCATTGAACATGAATATGACCTAAATGACTTCTAGGTATGAGTAAGACCTACCAAGGCATCAAATAAAATGAATTCTCCATAAGTACTCAAAACCTAAAACAAACGAGTTGGTTAAAACACTTAACTATGGAGAGATGGTGGATGGTATGGTGGCATGGTATATGTACGGGAAATCCTGGCCTGCATCAGTTCCAGCAGGTTGCGCAGTGTGAGCACCAGAGAGGATCCAAGTGTGGAACCTCTCGTTGAGGAATCCAATTGATCGCCTTAGATCGGGTGGCAGAGGGTGTTGTTGTGTGGCACACGGCTACGGCCATATGGACGTCTCTCACAAGACTCAGGAAGTCCAATGATCTTTGATTATTGGCACTAAGGACCACTGTCCAAAAATTTAATTAAACATGGTGAGTATTAATGTGGAATTGTCCTTTAACAGGACTGTTGAGCAAAATCTATTCAATATTATATATAGATTTATTGCAAACTAATAGGCAAGTGCACCTAGTCGGAGTAGTACAACAAGTGTCGTATCCTCAGGGAAATTGTTCAATTTTCCTAGTTTCGACATTTAATAAACAGTAAATAAAAAGGGGTTTAGCCAGTGGCAATCTTGGTGTTTTTGGGTTTGACAGATAAAAACAATTAAAAGCTTAAATAAAACTGTTGTGTATCGAATGGATGGAAAATGTGCTAAGGAAGGTGAAATCACCCAAATATACTTCAGACTTTAATTATAATCCTAATTTGCTCTATTTGTCTGTTTAAGAATTTATCTTGTGGCCTTCCTAAAGCATAGAAAAGGTCAACTCTTAATTAATTCAATAAAAATTTTACTAGTAGAAAAAGTCTAAAATCATTAATTAGCATTAAGCAAAAATTCTTTTAATAACAGCGATGGATTTTATCAGCTAATTAAGGAGATAATATCTAACGTTTGTCTCTCTTTGTGGTCTATTCTCAAATTTACAAAATCATTGAAATAAGAGAAACCGTAAATGCGTAAAAATGATCAGTTCTTAAGCATTTAATAATTTAGAGAGACAAAACAAATATTTATAAGCAAACTCGATATTATAAATAAGTCAGAATTATTTGGGGTCAAACACCCATCCAAAGCACAAATATAAACTTACTGAGACATTGACATAAATAAAAATAGAGTAAAGATAGACATTAAAACAGAGTAAAGTTTGAGGAAAGAAAGAACTCTACTTGGGGAGAGTTGTTTCGCTTCCCGGCTTGTCTCCGTGATTATGCCGACCTCAAAATGATGATAAATAGGAAGAACGAAGAAAAATGAACAAACAGGCACAAGTTGGTCCTGTCCGGGTAGGGGCTACGCGGACACAAATCCGGACATGGCCTGGTTTTGTGCAGATCGTCTTCTTCGTCCGGTTTTCTGGAAAATGGAAGAGTTAGGCTTATTTGGTGATGGGAAATGATGGAAATGAAGTGGAGATGTAGATGTATGGATGGAAAATGAAATTTGGATGGATGGAGAGTGAGTATTGGGGAGCGATTGTGGAGCTGCTGTGATGATCGATTGTGTGAATTGATGAAGAATGAGCGTGGGTTTATATAGAAGTAAAGAGGAGGAAGAGGACAAGGCTGGAACAGGCGTGAAGAAATTAAGGGATGTGGCGCCTGATATGTCTGATGGGGTAGCTAGATATGTTTGTAGGCGCGGCAAATGAGGAAAATCAGCGAAGGCGGTGCAGATCTATCAGTCCCGTGATTTCTGGATTTGGCGCAGTCATTTACATGTGTCCGAATTTGCGTATGGATTTGTGTCCGGATAGGGCTCATCCGGACGTGTCACGTCCGTGTTTCTGTCCGCGTAAGGACACAGATGTCCTGGCGAGATTTGTTCGTGTCCGAGTTTCTGTCCGCGTAAGGACACATTTTAACTCTTGTCCGTGTTTCTGTCAGCGTAAGGACACAGATGTACTTTAGAGTTGTCCGGGTAGGGGCTACGCGGACACAAATCAGGACAACACCTGTCCGGGTAGGGGCTACGCGGACACAAATGCAGACACATGTATTTCGTCTCATCTTGTTCTGCAAACTTCGACAGGCTCCAGATTCTTCATTTGAGCTCCGTTTTTAGATCCGTTTGCGCCTATGCGTTCGTCTTTTTGTCTACTTTGCTCCTATCTTGGTTTTCCTCATGTTTAACCAATAATTCTGTAAGATAACCAATAAAACATAAACTAGAAGAAAACTAACCAAAGTGGAGAAATGAGCAAGAAAAGTGCTAATATAACATATGAAATACACCCATAAAACATACTCATTTGGACACTTATCACACCCCCACACTTACCTTTTTGCTTGTCCTCAAGCAAAACCATGTACCCAAGAAAGTAGGGAATGCTCAATACTAACAAATATTATTATGAAGGGTAGGATAAGGAGGCGAATAGTTCATGATCTTGAACTTTTTGAGGAGTGTGATCCATCAACTACTGGTGGCACAGGTGTGCTCAGGGTAAAAACAAAATTTAGAGTTTCGGGGTATGATCCGGAGTGCTTCAATGCTTCTCAGTTAAGGTGACTTTGAGAACTTTTACCGCGGCCAACTTCTCTCAAGAATGGGCATTGAGGAGTAAACAAAAGGAAAAATAGATTTATGCATTTGTTTCACTTTTGCATAAGAGATGAGAAGATAATATGTAGGCATCAAGCCTTTGTATTCAAGAACACTCAACTCTCTTTGTTGGTTACCAATGGTGTCTCGCAAGTCCCTTGTTATTTTTTTTAAATTTTTTAGACAGAGAAGCACCCCTTAGCAATCCCTAAGAGAGAAGACAGAAACAACCCCTGAGCAATAAAAATCCAACCATTGCAGATCATTTGGTCACACCACGTAAAAACGCTCCTCAAGAGCAATCATTAATCAAAAATTTTGTACCATTTATCCCATAATTCATAATAGTATTTGTTCTTAAAGAGAACAACCCACATCAGCAGGGTCCATAATTTAAATTTTGGACAAACGCAAGATAAGCAGAGAGATTAAACATTTTAAGCACAAAATTTCACCGAAAAGGGCACTCCCCCATACTTAAATTGAACAATGTCCTCATTGTTCACCAGAAAAACAAGGGAAGGTTTCAGAAGACCTTTTCGGTAAGTAGAAAAATAGAGAAAACACAAAGGTCACAAATAAATATTTTGAGCACAGAAGCTATCCACAGCAGAATTCAGGAAAATAAAAGCATAATTAAAGAAACTGGTACTCCCCTGAGATTGTTTTTGCTTGCGTTATATGAGATCCCCCACACTTGAGCTTCAGCTTCAAAGTAGCGTAGCTTGGTTGCGGTGTAGACATGAAGTTGTACCTGCATAAGACACTTGAAGCAACCATACTACAAACGGGGTTAAGAGTTAGCAAAAATCAAAATTTAAAGAGAACCTGAAAATTAAAAGAACATAAAAGCAAATGAAAGAAAATTTCATCCGGGTTGCCTCCCGGGAAGCAGCCCTTCTTTAACGTCTTTGGCTAGACGCTTTGAAGTGTACTCAAATATGAAAGTCTTGTAGAATAATTGCATGAGCATCAACTTTCTCGAGATTACCACCCTGGTAATGCTTTAGTCTTGACCCATTTACCATGAAAGTTTGTCCTTTAGCATTTACCAGCTCAACTGATCCATATGGGGTGACCTTGGAGACAGTAAATGGTCCAGCCCAATGGGATTTTAGTTTACCAAGGAACAACTTCAACCTGGAATTGTACAGTAAACCTAAATCTCCCATATGGAACTCCCGTTTAAGTATCATCTTGTCGTGCCACTTCTTGGTTTTCTCTTTATAGATACGGTTATTTTCGTAGGCATCCTCTCGAAACTCTTCTAACTCGGTAAGCTGAAATTTCCGTTTGTCACTTGCTCGCAGTAGATCAAAGTTTAGTGCTTTCACGGCCCAGAATGATTTGTGCACGAGCTCGACCGGTAAATGACAAGCTTTTCCGAAGACCAATCGATATGGGGACATTCCGATGGGTGTCTTGTAGGTTGTTTTATATGCCCAGAGTGCATCATCCAGCTTCAAGGACCAGTCTTTTCTTGAAGAATTAACTGTCTTTTGCAGGATCCACTTCAATTCTCGGTTAGAGACCTCGGCCTGGCCATTTGTTTGAGGGTGATAAGGTAAGGCTACCTTGTGTCTTACTCCGTATTTTGTCATTAAGGCTATGAACTGGTTATTACAAAAATGGGATCCTCCATCACTGATTATAGCACGTGGGACTCCGAACCTTGTAAATATGTTCTTTTTTAAGAACTTGAGCACTACCTTTGCATCATTTGTGGGAGAGGTGATAGCTTCCACCCACTTAGTCACGTAGTCGAATGCTACCAAGATGAATAAATTTGAGCAGGACGAAGGAAAGGGTCCCATAAAGTCAATGCCCCACACGTTGAACAGTTCTACCTCAAGTATAATGTTGAGAGGCATATCATGTTTTCTGGAGGTGTTCTCAAGTCTTTGGCACTCGTCGCAGGAAGCTACAAAGGAATGACAATCTTTATGCAGGGTTTTCCAGAAGAAACCTGATTGAAGTACGTTAGCTGCTGTTCGTGTTGGCCATGATGTCCTCCGGCTTCAAGAGTATGACAATGTTGTAGAATGCTTTGGATTTCGTTTCGGGGCACACATCTTCTCACCATCCCGTCTGTACAGACCTTGAAAAGGAGAGGGTCCTCCTAGTAGTAATGTTTTACATCCGAAAAGAACTTCTTCTTCTACTGCTTGGTTAGCCCGTGCGGTATTACTCCTCGTGCTAGGTAGTTGGCCATGTCAGCGTACCATGGAACACCAGTGTTGCCAATCATAAAAATGCACTCATCTGGGAAGAATTCATTGATGGATGTGCCATCACTTGGTGCCTCTATGCGAGATAGGTGGTCTGCTACTACATTTTGTACTCCTGGCTTGTCTCTGATTTCAATCTCAAATTCTTGTAGTAGGAGTATCCACCGTAGGAGTCGAGGTTTGGCATCTTCTTTGGCAAATAGATACTTCAGAGCGGAGTGATCGGTGTGAATTATTACTTTGCTTCCCAAGAGATATGATCGGAATTTATCCAGAGCAAAGACTACTGCTAGAAGTTCCTTCTCAGTAGTTGCATAATTCTTTTGAGCATCGTTGAGGGTTCTACTTGCATAGTAGATGGTTCTCAAGATCTTCTCCTTCTTTTGACATAAAGCTGCCCCCACTACGTAGTCAGTGGCGTCGCACATAATTTCGAATGGTAGGCTCCAGTCTGGTGATATCACGATGGGGGCGGAGATGAGACAATCTTTCAGTGTGTTGAAGGCTTGTAGGCATTTGTCAGTGAAATTGAACTTGACGTCTTTAGCTAGGAGATCACATAGAGGCTTCGAAATCTTGGAAAAATCCTTGATAAACCTTCTATAGAACCCAGCATGGCCAAGGAAGCTTCTGATGTCTTTCACCGTCGTAGGTGGTGGTAACTTTTCAATGACCTCGACCTTGGCTTTGTCAACTTCAATGCCTTTCGAAGATATTTTGTGCCCAAGAACTATTCCTTCTTTAACCATGAAATGGCATTTTTCCAGTTATGTACAAGGTTTGTTTCTTCACACCGGGTGAGGATGGCGTCCAGATTGTTTAAACAGGATTCGAATGTGAGACCGAAGACAGAGAAGTCGTCCATGAAGACCTCGATGCTCTTCTCAAGATAGTCGCTGAAGATTGACATCATGCATCTTTGAAATGTGGCTGGGGCATTGCATAGACCAAAAGGCATCCGATTATATGCAAATTTCCCGTATGGGCATGTGAATGTGGTCTTTTCTTGGTCTTCTAAAGCAATGGGTATTTGAAAATATCCTGAATAGTCGTCCAGGAAGCAGTAGTAATCTTGCCCAGCCAACCTCTCCAGCATCTGATCAATGAAGGGCAAAGGGAAGTGGTCCTTCCGCGTGGCGCTGTTTAATTTCCTATAGTCGATGCAGACTCTCCAGCCTATTGTGGTTCTCTGGGGGATTAAATCACCCTTGTCGTTGGGGACCACAGTGAGACCTCCTTTTTCGGTACAACTTGAACGGGGCTCACCTATTTGCTGTTAGAGATGGAGTAGATGATTCCAACGTCAAGCTGTTTGTGTACCTCTTTCTTACCACATCTTTCATGTTGGGATTCAGCCTTCTCTGTGGTTGGACTAATGGCTTATAGGTATCTTCCATGTATATGTGATGTGTGCAAAATGGGGGTTGATACCTTTGATATCCGAGATGAACCAGCCTATCGCCTTCTTATGGTTCTGAAGGATCTTCACAAGATGTTCCTCTTGTGTACTTGTTAGGGATGAAGAAATAATAACAGGTAGAGTACAAAGATCAGAAAGATAGACATACTTCAGGTGTGAAGGTAATGGTTTCATTTCTACGAGGGGGGTGTTCAATTGATGGTGGTATCTTTTGAGTAGAATGCTCTAATGGTTCTGGTGGTGGGTAGCGTGGTTTAGCATATGATTTTCTTTTATCCAGAGCTGCTACCATTTCAATTGTGTCAGGGTGTATTGGTTGGTTGTCACAAGATTCAACTAAAGCATTTTCAAGAGCATCATTACGAATAATAGCATAGGAATTATCCTGCATAATAGAGTCGACGATGTCTATGGAAAAGGTGGCTTCTATAGGTGTGGGTTTCTTTATGACTTTGGACATGTCATATTCTAAAGTTTCGTTATGCAGTCTTAAAATGATCTTTCCTTTTTCAACGTCGATTAATGCTCTAGCAGTTCTCATTAAAGGTTGTCCTAAGATTAAGGGCACCCTAGTGTCTTCTTCCATGTCAATCACAATAAAATCAGCGGGGAACACAAAAGTTCCTACAGTAACAATCAAGTCTTCTATTATCCCTTTCGGGAATACTAAAGATCTATCTGCTAATTGTAATTGAATAGAAGTAGGCATGCATTCACCAATCTTAAGTTTGTTGAAAGTTGAGAGTGGCATTAAATTGATACTAGCTCCTAGGTCACATAGCCCACTACCACAATCAACATTATCAATGGAACATGGAATAATTGGCAAACCTGGATCTCCAAGTTTTGGAGGGAGGTTCTTTAGAAGCACTGCTGACACTTCCTGCGTAAGGTGCACAGTTTCCACTTCCTGCAATGATCTTTTGTTTGTGATGATATCCTTCATGAACTTTGCATATATCGGCATTTGTTTCAAAGCATCTGCAAAAGGAATATTAATCGTTAGTTTCTTAAATGGGTTAGAAACTTTCCAAACTGCTCATCTAAATTTTTCTTTCTTATTCTGTTTGGAAAAGGAAGTGGGGGAAGAATCTTAGTTAGAGAGGAAGGAGTAGATTCAGGAGGCTCCTTCTCCTTGGAAATATTTTTCGGAGGAGGAGGGGCTTCTTTAGCATCTTCTTGTTCTTCTTCTTGATCTTCTTGAGGCTTGTGAGCTTGCTGTTTGATTATCAAATTCATCTGGGGAAGGGTGAGTTGAGCGGCCTCCCACTTCTCAAAGTCACTGCCTTGGCATGTTCTCTTGGATTTGGATTTGGCTGACTAGGGAAGGTGTCAGGTGGTCTTTGTTCAAGCTGCTGGCTGATTTGCTCCAGTTGTTGGTTAGTTTGTTGTATCTGGGCTTCAACCCTTCTGTTAGTGGCTTCTTGATCCACGAGTATGGTTTGGGTTGAAGTCACGAATCCTTTCATTAGGTTTCTGAATTCCTCATTTGGATCAGCAGAGGATGAGGATGGTTGTTGTTGGTGGTGGAAACCTGGAGGGGCACCTTGTGCTCTATAACCCATATTAGAGTTTGGTTGGGGTCTATTTCCCTGATAGGTATTGGAACTGTTGTTCTGCCCCCTTGGTTTTGATCGTTGTTTTTCCATGAGAAATTCGGGTGATTTCTCCATGGGTAGTTGTTGTTGATGTTATTGTTGTAGGAATTACCGGGGCGGTTTCCTATGAAGTGTACATCTTCGTACTCGCTTTTACCTTCGCATTGATGGGTTTCATGAGGACCGGCGCATATGGCACATCCTTCTGCAGATGAACCTGGAGGTGAGGAAGCTATTGTCTTTACGATTTCGTTTGAGATGTTGTTAGCTTCTCCACCATCTTTGCAAGGGAAGATCTGGGCTGATAAATGATGTAGGCTCAACGTGGAGTAGGCCTACTGCTCGTGGCGTTCTTCCTTTGGATCTCGTCCACTGTCTTGTATTGCTCGTCATGGTTTCGAGAAGGTTCATCCCTTCTTGAGGAGATTTCATCATGAAACTTCCTCCTGAGAGGAATTTACGAGTAGTCGGTTCCCATCATCCAGGCCATTGAAGAATGACAGGCAGAGGGATTGATCGTCGAGACCATGGTGGGAACACTTCATCAGCATATCCTTGAATCTGTCCCATGCGTCGTACAATGTTTCTCCCGGCTCCTGACAGAATGTGTTGATTTCTCCGATCAATTGCCATGTTCTGCTGGTTGGGTAGTATTTGGCAAGGAACTTCTGGGCCATTTGCAGCCATGTGTGGATTGATCGGGAAGGAAGACTTCGGTACCACCTGTATGCTGAATCTGACAACAAGTGAGGAAATAGTTGTAGACGGATTCTTTCTTTGACGGTGCCGGTTTGACCAAAGGAATTACAAAAGTCTAGGAAGAGACTTAAATGATTCGGGGCTTCATCTGGATTTGCTCCACTAAACTTGCCTAAATCCCGGATGGCGGTGATGTAGTGGGTTTTGAAAGCCCATCGTCCGGTTTCTTGCGGTGTTAATTCAGGGAGAACTATGGCTGATGCCCTTCCTTCAGTATCCGGTTGGTGGTAATCAGAGAGGGCACGGTGTTGTGGTTGATTTTCGTGGTCCATTTCATCTATGACTTGGTTAACGCCCATGTCTTGACTTTTCTGGTTTCTTCATGCTAGTAGTAGAGTGCACTCGGGTTCGGGTCTCGGACTGATTGGTGGAGAACCTCGTGTTCGAGTGTTTTGCATGCATAGAAGATAATTTGATTTGTGAGAAATTGTGAAATTAACAGTAAATAGATAAATAAAAGCAGAAATATTTAAATAGGCTGATAAACTTTAATTAAACAAAAATTAAAAGTACCGAAAACTAGGGGAAATTGATAGAATCAATCTCCCCGGCAACTGCGCCAAAAACTTGTTGAGCAAAATCTATTCAATATTATATATAGATTTATTGAAAACTAATAGGCAAGTGCACCTAGTCGGAGTAGTACAACAAGTGTCGTATCCTCAGGGAAATTGTTCAATTTTCCTAGTTTCGACATTTAATAAACAGTAAATAAAAAGGGGTTTAGCCAGTGGCAATCTTGGTGTTTTTTGGTTTGACAAATAAAAACAATTAAAAGCTTAAATAAAACTGTTGTGTATCGAATGGATGGAAAATGTGCTAAGGAAGGTGAAATCGCCCAAATATACTTCAGACTTTAATTATAATCCTAATTTGCTCTATTTGTCTGTTTAAGAATTTATCTTGTGGCCTTTCTAAAGCATAGAAAAGGTAAACTCTTAATTAATTCAATAAACTTTTTACTAGCAGAAAAAGTCTAAAATCATTAATTAGCATTAAGCAAAAATTCTTTTAATAACAGTGATGGATTTTATCAGCTAATTAAGGAGATAATATCTAACGTTTGTCTCTCTTTGTGGTCTATTCTCAAATTTACAAAATCATTGAAATAAGAGAAACCGTAAATGCGTAAATTAGATCAGTTCCTAAGCATTTAATAATTTAGAGAGACAAAACAAATATTTATAAGCAAACTCGATATTATAAATAAGTCTGAATTATTTGGGGTCAAACACCCATCCTAAGCACAAATATAAACTTACTCAGACATTGACAGAAATAAAAATAGAGTAAAGATAGACATTAAAACAGAGTAAAGTTTGAGGAAAGAAAGAACTCTATTTGGGGAGAGTTGTTTCTCTTCCCGGCTTGTCTCCGTGATTATGCCGACCTCAAAATGATGATAAATAGGTAGAACGAAGAAAAAGAAACAAACATGCACATGTTAGTCCTGTCCGGGTAGGGGCTACGCGGACACAAATCCGGACAACACCTGTCCGGGTAGGGGCTACGCGGACACAAATCCGGACATGGCCTTGTTTTGTGCAGATCGTCTTCTTCGTCTGGTTTTCTGGAAAATGGAAGAGTTAGGCTTATTTGGTGATGGGAAATGATGGAAATGAAGTGGAGATGTGGATGTATGGAGGGAAAATGAAATTTGGGTGGATGGAGAGTGAGTATTGGTGAGCGATTGTGGAGCTGCTGTGATGATCGATTGTGTGAATTGATGAAGAATGAGTGTGGGTTTATATAGAAGTAAAGAGGAGGAAGAGGACAAGGCTGGAACAAGCGTGAAGAAATTAAGGGATGCGGCGCCTGATATGCCTAATGGGGTAGATAGATATGTTTGTAGGCGCCGCAAATGAGGAAAATCAGCGAAGGCGGTGCAGATCTATGAGTCTCGTGATTTCTGGATTTGGCGTAGTCATTTACACGTGTCCGGATTTGTGTCCGGATTTGTGTCCGGATAGGGCTCATCCGGACGTGTCACGTCCGCGTTTCTGTCCGCGTTAAGGACACATTTGTCCTGGCGAGATCTGTTCGTGTCCGAGTTTCTGTCCGTATACGGACACACTTATAATTCTTGTCCATGTTTGAGTCCTGATTACGGACACATTTTAGTCGCGTCCGGGGGTGCGTCCGTGGTACGGACAGGGTACGTATGTGGGTAATTTTGTGTCCGTGTTGGAGTCCGTGTTGCGGACTCCCCTGTCCGGGTCTGCGTCCGTGTTGCGAACATGTGTATTCTCCTCTCGTTTTGTCCTACAAACTTCGACAGGCTCCAGATTCTTCGTTTGAACTCCGTTTTTAGATCTGTTTGTGCCTATGCGTTCGTCTCTTCGTCTACTTTGCTTCTAGTTTGGTTTTCCTCATGTTTAACCAATAAATCTGTAAGATAACCAATAAAACATAAACTAGAGGAAAACTAACCGAAGTGGAGAAATGAGCAAGAAAAGTGCTAATATAACATATGAATTACACCCCATAAATCATGCTCATTTGGACACTTATCAATTACTCCAGAATAAAACCACCTGGAGACATAGATGACAAGCATTATCTTCGTGGACATAAAGGCTAGTATGTCTCAGTATTACAGAGACAAGTGCAAAGAGCACTGGGTACTAACAATAGGCAATGTCATATTGCACCTCAAACCGAAGATCAGTGAGAAAAGCTACGCGCAATTATACTAATAGTCCAACCATAGAATATACGACTAAGATCAGATCGTGCACGCATACAATCGATGTTACCGCACCGATTATGATACCTCCACTTCCAAATTAAGGAAAGACCGTGGATAACACTGTCATATTGTAACAAAGTCTGCAATAACTTGCTGCTAATAAACAGTCCACAATATGTCGGCAACAATGAAAAGGGGCAAACTGAGCCCTATGTTCATGGGTCTGCACCTTATTACGGAGCGAGTGGGCCCATTAGAATGAATTCAGGAGAGATCACAAAGAAGTGCATGCCTCACCCTTCATATGTTTTAGAGCCCGGGAAACTAGAATCATACCCGTCTCTCTGATACGAGGAAAATCCACCTCTATGAGAGCCAAGTATCCAGCGCTCCTTTTTGAGCAGTTGTTGTATACTTGTGGGGTACGTGGGCGTAACCCTTTTAAGGGGGGTAGAGCCACATGACTTGCATGTGCGTAGTTTTACTAGTGTGTATGCGTGGCATACTGGACCTTGCATTTTGGATGTTTGTGCAGTGTGCACTAGGTTTTTGTTTTGTTGATGTTGATTGTTGTGAGTAGGCGAGGCATGCTCTATGTTTGTATGTATTGGATAACTGTGTGTATTCTTGCTTTGTGTATGTTATACATTGGATAAATACGTCCTTAGTGGAGTTTATGATTTATATATTTTTATGTTGTGCAAAGGATGGAATGGATTACACTTCCGGAAAGTGTTGGAACTTTAGAATTGATAGGACTGGATGGATTGGAACCTCGAGATTCGTTGAGTAGTTAGATACATATTTGATTTAGACAACTTTGGGATGAAGTTCTTTTAAGGGGTAGACTGAAATACCCCGAATAATTATTACGTTAATTAATGAGGATTAAATTAAATCACGAGCAATAATTGCTATAAATATTATGATATAAAATATATAGTCCAAAATGGACATTAAATTATACACTAAATCTCTAATCAAAAGAGAAAATATTATTAAGGAGAAATCAAATTCTAAATTTAATGTCACATGTAACATATTAGTGCATGTATTAAATACCACGAATATCACTCAAGGAATTATATAAATATTTTATATACTATAAACAAATCATAGACACAAATATATATATATATATTCATATATACACCTCTAAACCAAAAATATTATAAGTCACTATGTAACACATAACTATAGTCTAATATGTACAATTTATGTCACAATATTAGCTAAGGAAAAGTTTAAATTTTCCCTTCATGCTCCATGCTATCGGTCACCTGCATAGCAAAAGAAGTCACTAGACAAGTTTAGACAAAATAAACTAGTATTATAGTACAACAAGTACAATGCTAACATCATTTCTTTTTATCCGTCACATGCTGTCTCGTAACAGCACTCACGTTTTTCCCCCAGCCACTCTACAGACTATACTTCCCTCATTTCCTTTCACACAGAAGCAGCACCTTTATCACTTCAACTTTCTTATTTTTCCATTGTACACGACAGTAGGCTTCTCATTATCGGTACCAACTTCCCAGCAGTAACTTCAGCCTCCCTTTTCTCATCTTACTGGCGACAGTAGTACCTTTGGCCGCGGCTCAGGTGCCATCGTGAAAATCGATGTCCCGGTGACATCGCTAATTTAGGCCGTCAGATCATGTGATGACATCATCAAAAATCAGCAAAAATCATCATACGGTCCAAAAACATGCGGACATTTTCAGGGGTATGATGGTAAAATCGTTCATATATTCGTACTTAACACTCACGTGCTTCTGAATGCCCGCCCAAACCCGCCCACGTCCAAGCCCATCCCATTGCTACCCGCCCACTCCACTGCCCGCCCGTCTATCCCCATCGACCCAACCACCCACCCCGCCGAAGAACATTAATGGTGCCCCCAACTTTTGATTTACACTTCTCCATCTTTTCCTCTTTTCACCGATTTTCTACTCTCCGGTTACTGTCGTCTCTTTCTTTGCTCTCACCGTTGTTTCCCGATCCCGGTTACTTATGTCCCGTTGTGTTGTCTGTTTTATTCAACGAAATTCCACCTAGTTGTCGTAGGTTGTCTCTCAGTTACCCTTTTAAATCTTCACTCGTCAGTCTGTGGCGGTTGTTGCATTTTCGCATTCAGAGCAGGTATCACTTATCAGGTATGTACAACACTTTCTTTCTTATTTCCTGATCTTGAATTTGCACTTTGTTTTTTTCCCTGACTTAACCATCTAGAACCTGTAGTAGCAGTTGAATGAGTACTGTATGCTTCCCCGGCCCTTGAATTTGCAATTGTTACCCTCCTGTTTATTATGTTTTTTTCGCAAATATGAATACTACATATCCTTATTGATTTCGCTGCTTGCTGAAATACGTTCAGCATTCCTTCTAGTGCGTTTCGCATTTAACACCATATACGGGACCGTGGATAATTGACTATACATCCTAAGTGTTTGATTGTTTATCTATTGTTCATCTACTGGTAATCTGGTATGTGATTTCAATTTTTGCTTTAAGGCTGATGCGTTGTAGTGTATAATCAAACCATTCAGGTTCACTTAATTAAATGGGTCGTAGTTTTACATCCAAAGCTGTCGGGGATAGTGAGGAGGAGCCGAGTAAGGCAGTGCATCATCATGGCCCTGTACAGGAGGAACTTAGTTTGCACCGCAAAAGAAAACATGAGGGTGCTAATGTCCCTGCTTACAGCTTCCAGAACAGATGCTCACCAAAGAAGTTTCTTGATATGTTAGACGATGCATTCCGTGGATCAATACCTTCCACTGTGAGGGAAATTCTACGTCAGATTGGTTTTATTGGGTTGATGAAAGTCAATCTAACACGATTGGACCGGGGATTTATGGAGAGTGTTCTACCGCTATATGATAAGAAATCAAGGTCGTTCCGTTTGGGTGACGGAAAGGTGCTGACCGTGGGACCTGATGATGTGAAAAGGGTGTACGGTTTACCCTCTGGTAGTATGCCAATCAGGTTGGTTGGTAGTACTAGTAGATCCAAACAACTTGCTAAAGAGCTAGGTCTGCATGTCACCAGCGCTTTATTTGCCAAAGGCAGGGATTTGGTATATAATATGGGTTGTGAACGGGATCCTGAAAACATTGCTAGGATGTTTGTGCTTTATTCCTTGGGCGTTCTTCTGTGCCCTGTGTCTGCTAGTCAGGTTAACATTAATTACGCAGAGTTCATGTATGACCTTGATCACATCACAAACTACGACTGGTGTAAGCACGTGTCCGATGTGTTACACAGTTGTCTGGAAAAATTCGTCGACAAATATGTCGGTTCCAATGATGCAAGCCCTTTGATCAGAGGGGATATCCACTTTCTGTTCGTAAGTTACAGTCATTCAAAATAAGTTATTAATTATTTTTATACCTGCTCTTATACCGTTGTATTACCCCCAGATTCATTTTCTAGACTGCCTTATGGTTGAAGATGAAATCTCATGTAATATTGTCCCTTCCTACGGCCGGTGGACGAAAGAAGCAGTAGCAGAGAAGTTACGAGGTTTGAAAACAACTGCTGAGATATGTAGCTGTCGGGTCATATACCCTTCCACTAGTCGTGGCCATCCATTTTCACTGAAGCCTAAAACTGGCGGCACCACCGAAACTCGGTATACCGGTCATGAGCTTTCTGACGATGAAATGCTTGCTATGACTGCATCAGAGGTGAAAAAAATTCTGCCATTGGCTGTTGTCCGAGTTTTAGTGGATACCCTTATATTTAATATTGGTCATACGCAGGCAGCTGCAGCACATCATGAATGTATGGCCCAAATAGCCATATTGACCCGAAGGGTGATGATACTGAATAACCACATACTCAAGCTCAATCATGCAAGTGATGATGTTAGCGCTGAGGGAGAGGCTGTTCCTGCGGCAGCTGCTGGATCACCAGGTGTAGGTAAGAGGAAGGCATGTGATAACGGGAGCACCATGCAGAAACATGAAAGCACCAAGAGGACTAAGACAGGGCAGGTAAACCCTTCTATAGTTAATGTTGACAAACTATGTACTCCATCTTGTCATCGCATAGGCTAGAATGAAAATGCAGACGTTTTATATTGTTTTTGGCAACGTGGGTGCTGGTGTCTATTAGTAAATACTGTCGTCGGGTTATAATCAGCATGCCACGTCTACCACCGAGAGAGTTTCTGTTCAACGACTATATGATGATGACAGCGGAAACACTGTCTATGGGTCTTTTCTGAGGATACGTGCTGATACTGATTTTGTAATATTTTTTGTGTTGTCAAGAGTCAATCGAGGGTGTTTAGATGTTTCCAGGACTGATCATCCAGCATGCGGTTTAAAATTGCAGAACATAGCGGTGGAGACGGATGCTGGAGTTAAGGCAGAAACAATATGCCAAGAGGGGGAGCATGATGATATATTGCAGGAAGTGAATGGTGCGGATTGCATGGAGGATGGAGATGTTGAAACGTATGGGTATGAGCGAGTTGGCCAGAAAGGGGAGGAGGCGGATGGCAGAGGGAAGGCGGAATGTGTGGCGGAGGAGGTGGATCGCGAAGGCAAGGAAGAAGACATACCACCAGCGAAGGGTACAGAAGATGTGACAATGCATGAGGGCGTGGACGTGGATCTGGTAACGGAGGAGGACTTAGCGGAGGAGGTTGATGGCATCGCCGAGGCAGAAGGTATACCCCTAATGGCGGACGGCCATGTTGGTCATGAAGCCAAAGTGGCCGATGGTATAGAGGGCTTAGAAGTTATGACAACGCATGAGGGCGTGGATGTGGGTCTAGTACATCACGAGGAGGTAGTGGAGGAGGCGGATGGCAAAGGGAAGGCAGAAGATATACCAATAATGGCGGGGGGCGATGTCGGTCAAGAACCCAAAGGTGCGGATGGCATAGAGGGTACGGTTGATGTAAGAATGAATGGGGGTGCCTGTGGCTGTCAGGTAGCGACGGCGGCGGATGGTGATGGTGTAGGAAAGGCAGACGAACCACACCAAGAGGAAGACGAGCGTGTTGTCGATATAAATGAACCGGCCGGAGGTCCGAAGGATCAGCAGTCAGAGACTTTGGTGTCATCGTATACCCTAGATGTGACAACCAGAGGTAAACTAATCAATCTGACTAACGGTGCTCCAGGAAAAGTGAAAAGGGTGACACTCCCTGTCCGATGCTGCCTAGGCAAGTGAAAAAAGGATGCCATGTCCGTTCGCCGTATGTCTCTACCACCACTAAGCGTACAACGATGAAGTTGAGTGGGCTGTAGTATAAAATTGTCAAGTACGTGAGGGGAGTTGTCACTGACGACCCGGCGTAAGCTGCCACACTCAATAACATCAAGTTCTGTTAGCATTGTTCGATTAATATCTTATTGATGAATTGTTATACAATCATGTTTTGCAGGAATATGTGTGTATTTCAGGATGGTATCACTGAACTGTCACAGGCTGACATCTTAACGTTGAATGATGACTCTTGGGTAAACTCAAACGTTGTCAACACCTTTGTGTACTACGTCAACCGTATTGTGTCTTCGAACAATTTGATCGAGTGCCTATTCTTGCCTGTGTACATGGTAAGCCACGATCTGTGTTCTACAGCTCATCCGCAGATTACTGTTGTGTTCCATAATGCTGGATTATCATTTAACCATTGTCTTCGTTCCAGTCACAGGCCTCTGTCCAAAAAGACTCATCGTGTGATGATAAACATTTTTTAAAACAATTTGACAGCTTCACCAGATGTATTGGAATTGGCAGTGTCAACGCAATAAGAAAGTGTAAATATGTAAGTTAAAGGCCTTCAGACCCCTTCAGTCTTTATGTGTGATCCTGAAGTGGGCGATTGACTACTGCATGCCTTTCGTGCTGCAATGTTTTTCAACGTACAGTTTGTATTTCCGGCGCTGTACGATGCGCACTATGTACTTCTTGTTGTGAACATGGTTCATAGACGTCACCAGTGGTTGGACACCTTAGGCAACGCACAAAGACGATTCAACAACGTCAAGACACATGCCATGGTCTTGGTAATATTGTCTGCCAATTATGTATCAGTTACTATTATCACGTGTGTACTCCCTGAACTTATATCTTTACTCACACCTTGAAGGCTTCCATTATCTCACGTACATTGCAGATTAAGAATGTATTGTGCTGGCTCATACATCATCAAATAGTCGATAGTTCGGTGACAGAGTGGAAGTGGGATATAACCACGTTGTTCGAACAGAGCGATGGTGTGAGCTGCGGTGTCCACTGCATGAGGCTCATGGAGAATTACCTATCCATGTTTACCAAACGTATGGTACCTGATAGATCACATTGGTCTGGTTGGACGCGTAAGGATGCTCTTTCTTACCATCGAGAAAGAATCGCTGTTGTTCTGCTGTTACAGCCTCAGAACTTGTTGAAGGATCACATAGTTGAAGCATCGTCGACAGCGATCGAGGCAGAAGATCAAAAGGCGAAGAACTCGAAGAGAAGGAATAGACGTTCGAATAGGGTAATGGGCAAGTAGGAGAGAGGTTTTTTAGTTTCGTGCATGAGTCTCGGCTACATTTGTATGTAAGTAGAGTGTTGTAGTTGTTAGCATTATGTATTACTACGCATATATGATTTGTACCGATTGAACACATCTCTGTCTCTCTGTCCGTATGTGTCATGCTTAGTCTGCTCATTTTAGACATAAGTCAAATTTTTTCTCACAACGACCGTTGTCCAATGCGTTTAACGAGAAGTCAGGGTGTGCTGATGAATAATCGGCATATGTCTAAAACCATAGTAGTCTTTGAGTTTCGTGTATATTAGTCGTTCAGGCCCTTCAGGGTCCTGCTGAGTCCCGGAAACCATAAATCTGTGCTTACCTGCATATTGACCTGCAATGACTGGATGATGTGAATTTTATTTACTCTGAACCGATTGTTTACATGCGCAGCGTGACCAATTTAATATGGTTGAACAAAAGCAGTATTAATCAGCTTTGAGTACATATTGACTACCATGATTAATAAAAGCAACTGTAATAATAATCACATTTTGACAAATTCTTGTAGTAAGTAGCAATAGTAGAACGTTGGCCACGCAGACAGCACTTGTCCACCTAATTACGTTATGCAATAGAATACTATTTGTTCTTCTGATTTGGTTGCTGACAAACAAACCCCTCTGTTGAAAACAACACACATCGAGGTAATTCTGGGTTATGTACTATGACACCCCTCGTTTATGTGTTTATTGTCGTACAATTATATGAACACAGTATAAAGTATTTTGCTACGGAGTAGGGGTTGGTAATACGCAGCGATCGCCATTTGATTGTATAGCAACGTCGATTCATCAAACGGCGGTTACAAACCTACCCTTGATATGTGCACGTAACAGAGCGCTTTGAAAATGCAAATAATGTTGGTTTGTGTACTACTAGTACTACTACTACCGCTCCTGAACGCGTTCCGTTGTCTGTTACAGTCGGTCCCAGTAAGTCGTTTTTTAAAGTCAAGCAAACAACAATCAGGCGTGGGAGACTTTTTTTTTAGAAATGGTAGGCGCGGGAGACTTTAAAAACGCTTACAACGTGCAATCGTACTTTATATTCATTTTATAAAAGACGTTTCTCTACAACCGTTATTTATAGACTAAAACGACATTTCCCTATAGTCGTCAAATTCACGTCCGAGATAACGATTCTTTATAAAGCGTCCCATAACGGAGAAATAAATCGTATTTTATCTCTCTCACTCTCTGTTTCCACAGCATCACTGGGTTAACGTGAGAAGTCACGTTTAATGAAGTTGTTATAATGTGTCAATTTAGGATTCCGGGCCTAATTCACATGGACGATTTTAAACGAAATATATATTCAAAAAAACACATAAGTAGAAGATTAGTGTCCATGAAACACTTGCTTTAGAAAGTTAATTACGGTTAGTTTGAAACATTGGTCCTGGATTCAAAACCTACCCCACTTATCAATAAAAAAAACCTCCAACGGTATCAGAATGAGGGTGGTGATTGAGGCGACGATGGAGTTAATTAGTCAACATGTCTTGCCTTCTTCCATTGAAGGAGCACTACTACATAATTGTTATATGCCCACACTTTTAAGTTCAAATTTTATACACAAATAAAATGTTGAAAATTTATTCCTTCGCTTATAAGTGTCTTCATAATAGATGTACAGATATTAGAGATCTTTATATTTTATATATACATATTTGTACCTACATTTAGCATTAACTCTTATTATATAGTTCTAAATAAACAAGCCTAACTAAATAGAGTGGTTATATTAAAAAATTTACTACACTTTATTAAGTGTGATTAAAAAAATGTCATTGTCTATACTTTTTTTACTAGTGGAGTCTAAATCAGCTTTATATGGATCGTCGACAGTGGTGGAACTGGTTGATACTAGGCGGTTAGTCTCCTGGTTGGTTGGCATAACTGGTGATATTTTGCTGTTCTTACAACTTCCCCCGCATATGCAACCATGACGGTCTGGATTTTTATCAGAAGAGCTCACTGGTTTAAGACGATAGTGTGTACCTTTGTAGCAAAGGAACCGACTGACTGTTTATTGTAGCAAGTAGTGGGTTCTACAATTACGACTATTGGTTTTACTGATGGAACTAAGCAGCTTGTGTAGAATATGGGAGAAGAAGAAGAACACACCACTAGTTGCAGGGGCATAGTCGCGGTTCTATCGAGTCCCTTTTTTTTCTTTGAGAGCCTTATGTATTACTAACCAGGAACAAAGTTCAAGTACATCCACTGGCCTGGAATACCTAAAGCCAAAAACAGTCCCCCAAAAGCCATGTCGTCGTCCAGCAAGAAGATGTGCACTCTTACCCAGGAACATAATAAACGAAAAACACTATCCGAACATTCACCCAAGCAAATATCCAAAATTCTGATTGTTTCGTCATCTAACCTTCTCCTTAATTACTGGTCGTAACAAACCGAACCAAACCAACAGTATGCGGAACAATAAACTTAGGAACTGTGCTTGCGCCTGGCCAATAGTATTAATTTCTTAACAATACAAGGTGAGGGACACGGTGACATACATTCACATTTCAGGAGGTCAACTGCTGGCATGATGCCCTGATTGATATTGGAGTATATCGCATTTTCGGATTTAACATGCATCAACTAAGTGTTGTCATTCGTTGACCAAAAGTGGAGATCTATCATGAAAAACTAAATTAAACCGTAGTTAAGTAGGATAACGTTCCATTCCAGTAGTTGATTCAGATTATCGAGCGGTACTAGCCTACTATGGACAAAACACACAAACACACAAATACACAAAAGTGATGTCAATAGGATGACGACCCGCTAGGAAGCGTGCATTACATCAATGGAAATTTCGGACAGGGTTTCACTTAATTCCAACATACAGCGCTACCCGGAGGGTGGCGTCACCTTACTATTGTGAATCGTCAGATGGTACGGGGGTTTCGCTCGGCCCGGCATTAAATTTGTGGAGGAGTGCCAGCACAGCATGTACCATTTCTTGCGTTGCAGAAATGTGATCCAAGTGATGCTCGTTCATCTTGGACATCTCGGCCACCACGACTTTAGTCTGATCCATTACTTGCAACACCAAGGAGTTTACCTCTTGTGAGGCTTTTGCAACCATTACGAGATTACTCACCATCTGACAAAGCTCCTCATAACCAAGGTCCTGGTCTATGCTCGTGGGGGTGCCTGGCTGCGCGCTTTTAGCACCTTGATTTGTGGTTGGTTGCATCTGTAATTTAAAAGTTGTAACCCTAATCATTAGTGTTCACAAGTCACAACTTGAGGATTACTTTATACCATGGCTCTTATGCGCTAGCAAAAAATGTTGGAATACACATATATTCTATATAGTATACATAGTTATCATATTAGATAACTTAGCCGTTAGTTGTTCACTCTATTATAAGTAGTATAAATACCTTTTGTAGCAGATAATATAAAGTGTGAGGAAGAGTAAATAGATAACTATCTTCTCTGTAAGACTACTGTAGAGAGAAAGCTTGTAAGCACCAAGCGTACTATCTTCCCAAAAATAGAATACAAGTCTCAGAAGTTTCTTTAATCTCTACCTTTCGAAAAAAACAAGTAGCAAACCGCCGTTAACACTAAAACTAGGGTAGACCCAAAGAGTTCGACCATCCTTTCCAGAAACAAGACACAATCGTCGAGCTTGAGGTGAAGTCCCAGTTTGTGCACCTGTTTCTGTCTATAGCGAAAAATGGTCAAAAAGCACAATTTGAATATCGTTTTACATATAGGTATACTTCGACTGTAGCGATATAATTCCAACCTGAACCTGATCTGAACGGCTGTATATGGTTGCGGGAACAAGAATAAATAACTAACATAGACGAGAACAGTTGAAATAAGAAATCGAAAAATTCAGAGCAGAAGTGAGACGGTACATTCAACGTGAGGAAGGAGGCAACGCCTGTGGGCTGACAACCATAACCTCGCACGACAATGGCACTGGAGTCATAGGATGGAAGATGGAAATTTGAAAGGCTAAGATATGAGAACCCTAGCTGGTCCCCATAAATAATAAATAGGGAGGGTTATTTGGGGGGTGGGGGTTTCGGGTTGGGTTATTTGGGTTGTTGCAGTGCCGGGTAGTGAGGAAGACATTTGGGGTCTTGATTAGTATATTTTGAAAATTTTAGTAAATAAACACTAAATGTTTACCACATTTCTACAAAAATAAACTACACTAGATCACAAAAAAAAGTCAATACAATGCGCATTCTGAATTTTATTTATATATAATCACTAGTAAAAGTCATGTATTTTGTTACAAAGCTTCTGGTAACGACTTAATATCGTTATCATACTTATTATTAGTGACAATGTTTTTGTTACCAAAGATAGTACTAAAGACTTTAAAAAATTTGAGACTGCGGTAACGATATAATTGCTACATAATCAGCTTTTAAGTAACGATATAACTTTCAATGACAAATAAAAGTCGTTACAATAAATAATTGATCTTTGGTTACACCATCTCGTGTATCAACATGTCTTTTATCATTATCATTATCATAAACTAGATTAGTAACGATTTTTATTTTCAGTGTGTCCAAGTAAACATGTTCATATAGTTCATAAACTTGATAATGATATATTTGTGTAATTCTTGATACCATGACATTAGATGTCTATACATAATGCTCTATATTCAAATACCTCACTTTATATCTTCATACAACTCTATACTTTGTTAAAAGACTACCCAATCATATTATGTAATTCACCTCATGCAATATATTCCTATTAATCTATATGAATTATAAAATTCACTTCAAGATTAATGAACTACTTAGGACCTAATCCCTATATATCAATTTCTTTATTCGTAGTTTTTTTATATACATTCACATAGTTTGTTACTGTATGTTACAGTTGACCTTGTTGTATTATTAAACTTTAAGCTCTTATTTAACTTATCTGCTAGTCAACTTAATCCTCTTTGGTCAACCAGGTTGACATGGACAATAGGGTTGACTTGGTAAATGTATCCAAGTCAACATGTCCATATAATTTATAAACTAATCTTTTGATGAATTATATAATTCATATATTGTGGCAATTCTCTATATATACCATGTGATTAGATGTCTATTATACCTAATGTTTTATAATCAAAAACATACTTTACATCTTTGTACACCTCTACACTTTGTTAAATGAATATCCAATCATATTATATAATTCACCTCATGCTATACATTCATATTAATCTATTCTCTTCAGTATTAATCAATTACTTAGGATCTAATTCTTATAACCCATTTCCTTGTTAATAGGTTTTTATTTTATATATTGAAATACCCCAAACCTTAATATATTGTATAAACACTTAAATATGGTGTATTAAGACTAAAAAGAGTCTTAGAAACATTAGTAAACAAATTTAAACAAAAGAAAACACAAAATGTGCTTTAAAGTTAATAAGAGCCAAAATGTGCTCTAAGCTTGGGATAAACTTGGTTAAGACCTAATGAACTTACCAAGACCTCATTTATGGAACATATTTAACCAATTACCAAAGAAAACCAAGCTTGAAAACAAGTTTAAACACAAAATGAGCTTTAAGGAGTCTTAAAGCACATTTTTGAAAAATTGTCTTGTAAATGAGTTTTGAGTGGCTAGATGTCCATCATTACTCTTAAATATATATGTGTACTATATAATATCACATTTGGATGTCTATATCAATGGGAAATCAAAAATTTCACTTCTATGTGCCTTGTTTTCATGAATAGTGATTTTTATAAGCTATTTTGTAACATATGTTGTATAAGTAAAAATTGACAAATAAAGACTATAATACCCTCACATTACTATTGGGGGCCGGTTTTTAAGGTTGGTGACACACCACCCTTGTTAGCTTGTTAAGAAAATAAATAAAACTACTTAAGTACCTTTTTACTTTATAAAGTATAAATATCTTCAAAAGCAAATTCTATCTCATTCTCTCATTTCTTCCCTTGTATTCACACGGCTCCACACCCTCTTCTTCCTTCTCTTCCACGGTAATACCACACCACCTCCATTAAACCTCATCTTTGATCTCTTGTAAAATCTAGCTCACTTGTTCAAATCAAAAACAAACACCACCAATCTCTTCCTCTCATCAAGCTCTTCATTTCTATCTTCTTAAAATTCCAAGACCACCATTTCGGTGCCATGGAGTTCCACCATTGAAGGAGCTTGAGCTTGTATTTTTACATATTGTTACTCTCCTTTGCTTCTAGGTAAGGAATCTCAAATAAAAACTTCATTTCCTTCATGTTTTTGTGGTAACCGAAAATACATATTGAAGGAGCTCTTTGTGTGACTTTGTTCTAGCTTCATTCCAACTCTTCATGGACTAGGTGGAGTCCTCTCTTGTTAGATATTCAAACTCTCTTCAAAGAGCAAGGTAAAACAACTACATTAATGTTTTTGAAACAATGTAAAATTAGGGTTTACAATGAGATGAAGCTTATAGCTTGAATACTCATTATAATGTTTGTATATTGTTTAGAACTTGTCAAAGAATCAAATACCCTACCGGTTTTTAAAGGAAACAAGAAAGAAGTTATTTGCAAGAGAGGTAAATCTACTAACCTAATGTTGTTTAATGCCTTAGGAGAAATGAGCTTATAATGCTTGCTAAAACTACCTAAAGAGCAAATGGTGAATGACTTAGTAAAGTGTTCTCAAGAGCTTAGTAAAAGGCATATGTGTTGTTGAGTGTATTTGCAGGTTAAAGGCAAATATATTGTGGAAATTCAGTGTTTATGATTTATGCATCTTAAGGGCCTAAGAGCCATGTCATTTAAGGGCCTAAGTGCCATGCAATTTAAATTATGCACTATATTGTGATGTAGTGCTTTATGAGTGGAGTTTGTGTCTAATAAGTGCTTAATGGATTTTTAGTGTTCTTGGTTGTTTGTTGGTAAAAACAATGTGTTTTGGTTTAGTAATGTTCTAGGAGAACCTATGTCGAAATTTAGGTAATAAATGAGAAGTTCTAAGAGTTAAAATGAGTTTGATAAGTTAAGAGGTGTTTAGATTGGTTAAGTGTTGTTCTTGTGTAAGAAACATGCATTAAGGTGATTTAGGATGTCACAAGGACTTAGGCATGAGCTTGAGGTTTTAGTATGTACCAAAGTCATTTTGGACTTAGATAAAGACTTATGCAAACTTTGGTAAAATAAGGAGAAAGTGTAAACTTGGAAAAGAATTTCAAGAATGACATAAGGAGTTAGTTGTGAGAAATAGTGCTTAAGAGATGATGTTAAGATGAGGAGAAAGCATTTTGGGATAGTAGTTATCATAGGTGAGAAACACCATTTAGAAACCTAGTATCAAATGTTGTAAGTGTTAGAATTTTACAAGGACATAAGTAAGGCTTAAGGAATTAGAAAATAGTTTTATGATGTTTAAGGATGTCTAAGGTGTATTTGAAAGTGCCTAAATGAGGTTAGGGTGTACTGGGTATATGGGGTGAAGTTTGGAGTGGAATGTACCAAGGAAAACAAGGGTCTGGGCCAGACCGAACTGCGACCGAACTTGCAAGGTCGGTCGAGCCCAGTTTACCCTGCGAGAATTGGCTTCTGGAAGGGACCGACCTTGGGGACCGGACTTGCAAGGTCGGTCGGGCTTTGTATTTTGTGTACGGATTGAGTTACTGGAATCGACCGAACATAGGACCGGACTTGGCAAGTTCGGTCGGGCTAAATTTTCAAAGGGAAGAAACTCTCGGGAATAGACCGAACATGCGACCGAACTTACAAGGTCGGTCGAGTAGAAATTTTGACGAAAATGTTTTCTGGAATCGACCGAACTTGGGTAAGTTCGGTCGGTAAGGTCGTTCGGACCTAAACTTGTAAAAAAAAAAACAGAAAAGAATGTGACCTATGTAGTTAACCCTAGGGGTATAATGAAGGTAACCTAGGGTAAGATAGACATTAAAACATGTCATACAATCATGTTAAATACTTAGTAAGTTTGAAGTTAAATAAATAATTAACCGACGTTATTAACTATGTATAGGAGTGACCTACGGAGGAAACCAAACGAGGCAAGGACCAAGGTATGGTTTTCTTGCAGTCTGTTGTCTACCGGTTTACACCGGCTTGTGTGTTGTATGTTTTTCTGTGTGTTTATGACGTTATAAGATCTAACATGTAATGAGTTTACAGTTGTTCATATTATTGTGATGTTATGATGTGACCCATTTCCCTTGTATGTGTCTAACATGACTTACCACCTATTGTGTATTGGTTGTTAAGTTCCACCATGAACTTCTAACAAGTGTTAACTGGGAAGTGAGGAATCCGGTTGTCCGGTCATGTATGTAAGTTAAAGTAGATATCTGAATCAGATTCGACTCTTATGTTGTTAAGATTGTTCTCCTTAATTTGGCGTTCGATCTCCCGCTAGCTTCTTCCCAAGCTTACCTATTCTGACTTATGATCGGTTTAGTGGGAACATGTGTTTGTGTGGTGTGTTCGGGTCACTAAATCCGAACCATCTGTGACTTAAGTTACTCGTTCGTCTAACAGAACGGTAATGAGTGTGTTTAACGAGCTTAACATGAGAGTGAATCACTCTCTAGGCTCTTGTGTTATTTGACCACTTGTGGTTTGTTATTGTGGAGCGAAGATCCACCGTGTATGTGATGTTGAGCTGTGCACTATTGATGCTATGCCCCATGTTATGTTATGTTATGTATATAAATGAATGCCATGTTATCATGACAATTAGTTGCGCGTATCCCGGTAGCCGATGGGCTGCGCGTTAACCATACCAGCCAAGGGTTGCTGACCCCCTCGGGGGATCCATATTTCTTATACTGCAGGATGAGGATCGAAGAAGCGGAGTGGCTCTAGATCCTAGGAAGTGATTTACTTTTGCATACTTTTGGATGATGGCCCGGGATGCGCCTGTGCTCCCGTGGCGTTATATATATTTGGTTGTTGCAGTTAACAGTGATGTGATACAGTGAAGAATATGTACACACTCGGTATTGTATATGATGTATTTATGGTTTAGTTTTATGCTCGGGAGTCTGATCATCAGACCGGTACACTTGTATTTATTCTGCCTTGTCAACCACGTGGGTGGTTGACGGCGTTGTAGCACCGAAGCGTTAGTTACTGTTTAGTTATTCTTTTCCGCTGCGATTTCATTTAGTGTTATGTGCGTAGTAGGGGTGTTACATATATACATCCACATAGTTTGTTACTATGTTACAATTGACCTTAGTATTACTAAACATAAAACTCTCACTTAATCTATGAGCTGGTCAACTTGATCGTCTTTGCCAACTAGGTTGACATGGACAGTAGGGTTGACTTGGTCAATGTATCCAAGCCAACATGTTCATATAATTCATAAACTTGATCTATTAAATTATATAATTCATATATCTGTGCAATTCTCTATACCATGACATTAGATGTCCATACCTAATGTTCTATAATCTAATACCCCACTTTATATCTTCATACACCTCTTTACTTTGTTAAGTGACTACCCAATCATATTATATAACTCACCTCATGCCATATATTCCTATTAATCTATTTGAATTATAAAATTCTATATAGTGGGGTGTCTAATCCTTACAACCCATTTCTTTATTCATAGGTTTTTTTATATATACATCCACATAGTTTGTTGCTATATGTTACAATTGACCTTGTAGTGTAATTAATGAGCTGTTCGAAAAACCAGGTTGACATGGTCTTAGGGCTGACTTGGTCAATGTACCCAAGTCAACATGTTCATATAATTCATAATATAAACCTTTGAATTGTATAATTATATATTTCGCACAATTCTATATATCATCACCACATGAGATGTTTGTACCTAATGTTCTATAATCAAAGGAAAATTCACGAGATACCCCTGTTTTCTTTCGTAATTCACAATATACCCCTGTGATTTTCGTAATTCAACTTTAAACATGTTTAAATGTTGTCCAAAATTGATGAAACTTTACATGGACGATGCTAAAGTGTTTATATTTTGGTCCAATATCGAATTTGAAGTTTTTTAAGCTCACATGTGACACGTGGGGACCCAATGAATATGTGACTGTTCATGGGTCCCACAGGTCACATGTGAGCTTAAAAAACTTCAAATTTGACTGATGGACCAAAATATAACACTTTAGCATCGTCAATGTAAAGTTCATCAATTTGGACAACATTTAAGCATGTTTAAAGTTAAATTACGAAAATCACAGGGTTATATTGTGAATTACGAAAGAAAACAGGAGTATCACGTGAATTTCCCTATATCAAATACCCCACTTTATATCTTCACACACCTTAAGCTGGTAAGACGACGTCGTTAACTGTCATCTAGATTACGCGAAAATCAAAAATGTGGGAAATATTTGGCGTCAGGTCAAAACGTCGTCGTTGAGCATCATTGCGCGGGGACTTTAGATGACGGTTATTAGTAAAACCGTAATATAAAGTGTAACAAATTTTAAAAAATAGCGCCAAAATTATTTGGGCTAATGCTGGGTTTCGAACTCAAGATCGATGTGTTAACTCAAGCTCGAAACCCAGCATTGGCCCAAATAATTTTCGCGCTATTTTTTAAATTTGTTACTCTTTAGATTACGGTTTAATAATAACCGTCATCTAAAGTCCCCGCGCAATGATGCTCAAGACGACGTTTTGACCTGACACCAAATATTTCCCACATTTTTGATTTTTGCGTAATCTAAATGATAGTTAACGACGTCGTCTTACCAGCTTATTTTAGATTACCCAATCATATTATACAATTCACCTTATGCCATGTATCCATATTAATCTATATGAATTATAACACTATTTAATAATAGTAATCCCCATATTAAAATCAAGAAATGTCATATTGTATCTTATATTAATCTTGATTAAGTTCCCAACTCTATCTTATGCATGTGAATTATAATCTCTTTTATCGTACACTTATTTCCACCCTATATAATTCCATTTAGACTCTATATTATTGTAACATTTATGATATTCCCCATCATATACTAAAATACATTCCCATCTTTCTATATTCTCGCATATGCACATATATTTTCGCATTACACATTATTTCCACACAAACTTTTCCAATGTCACAATTATACCCCAGATATCAATATAATTCCATATTTAACCCAAAAACTCCCAGTAATTTTCTAGCAGCCCCCTCACCTGTCTTATTTTCTTTATCGCCTCCACACTTTCCGAAATTTGTACTTTTAACCCCAGTAGTTTTATAAGTCTTACTTTTGACAACGCAAGGTTATCCTCGCCTCGAGTCAAACATATTGAACGACGAACCGATGCAAGTAAATCTTTGACAACCGTAAACGTTAGATACCTAACAGTGAATACAGATGGGTATATATAACATAAACACAGTTTAGTTTACTTAAGTCAGTGACTGACATAAAAAGATAGGAGCAACGATTACTTTTGCATTCTTGCCAAAAATGTTCTGGTGAAGTATAAAGATTTAATGCGTCCTAAATATATATAGACAACATGGGAAGAAGGGGATGGAGGCGGTTAAGCATGGGGTATTACATGGAAACAGATGGCCAAGACGGGCACAGTGTGAAGATTTAATGAATTAAAGCGTACTAACAGTGACTACGGCATTAACAGAAACACTGCTTAATTTTACTTTAGTCAGTCACATCCATTAAACGGTAGCCGTAACGATGGCTTTTGTATTTTTAACAACTCTCTCAATGAAGTGTAATGATTTAATGTGTGATAAACATATATATATACAGCATAGGAAAGTAAGCCGAGAAGGTGAGTAGGTAGGTAGATTGGATGGAAACAAATGGACAAGACGGGGCATAGTGTGAAGATTAAATGGCACAGATTAGATCTTTCTTTGTTATTTGTTCCTCTAATTCAGCATAATAAACGGGAAGTGAGACATACAAAGTCTTCTGTAATCAAATTACTGTAACCTACTAAATCAGCGGATACTTTGGTTTTAACCAACCCTTGGCAACTGTTAGTGCCTTGTTCGTCCCACTCATTTGTAGATTTAATGCGTATTAATATAAATAGACAACATTGGAAGAAGGCGGAGAAGGGCAGTATCACGGGGCAGTGTAAAGAGATAATGAATGAAGCTACCTAAGAGTGAATACGGATGGGTATACATTAACATTACCATGCCGTTTAGTTTACTATAGTCAGTGATTATCATTAACCTGTAGGCTTAACGATGACTTTTTGCATTATTTCCAACTCTTCTGATGACATGGAATGATATAATGCGTGGCGTGGTAAATATAAATAGACGGCATAAGATGAAGGCAGACAATGGGGGTGGGCAGGTAGATTGGATGGAAACAGATAGAGAAGACGGGGCATTGTGTGTATATTTAATGAATGACGCTACCTAACGGTTAATACGGATGGGTATACATTAACCAAAACGCCGTTTAGTTTACTTTAGTCAGTGATATCCATTAAACTGTAGGCTTAACGATGACTTTAGCATTATTTCCAACTCTTCGGATGACATGGAATGATATAATGCGTGGTAAATTTAAATAGACGGCATTGGATGAAGGAAGACAATGGGAGTGGGCAGGTAGATTGGATGGAAACAGATAGAGAAGACGGGGCATTGTGTGAAGATAATGAATGAAGCTACCTAAGAGTGAATACGGATGGGTATACATTAACATTACCACGCTGTTTAGTTTACTATAGTCAGTGATATTCATTAACCTGTAGGCTTAACGATGACTTTTTGCATTATTTCAACTCTTCTGATGACATGGAATGATATAATGTGTGGTAAATATAAATAGACGGCATATGATGAAGGCAGACAATGGGGTGGGCAGGTAGATTGGATGGAAACAGATAGAGAAGACGGGGCATTGTGTGAATTTAATGAATGACGCTACCTAACGGTGAATACGGATGGGTATACATTACAAAACGCTGTTTGGTTTACTTTAGTCAGTGATATCAATTAAACTGTAGGCTTAACGATGACTTTAGCATAATTTCCAACTCTTCTGATGACATGGAATGATATAATGCGTGGCGTGGTAAATATAATAGACGGCATAGGATGAAGGCAGACAATGGGAGTGGGCAGGTAGATTAGATGGAAACAGATAGAGAAGACGGGGCATTGTGTGAAGAATAATGAATGAGGCTACCTAAGAGTGAATACGGATGGGTATACACTAACAAAACACCGTTTGGTTTACTTTAGTCAGTGATATTCATTAACCTGTAGGCTTAACGATGACTTTTTGCATTATTTCCAACTCTTCTGATGACATGGAATGATATAATGCGTGGTAAATATAAATAGACGGCATAGGATGAAGGCAGACAATGGGGGTGGGCAGGTAGATTGGATGGAAACAGATAGAGAAGACGGGGCATTGTGTGTATATTTAATGAATGACGCAATCTAACGGTGAATACGGATGGGTATACATTAACAAAAACTCCGTTTAGCTACTATAGTCAGTGATATGCATTAACCTGTAGGCTTAATGATGACTTTTTGCAATATTTCCAACTCTTCTGATGACATGGAATGAAATAATGTGTGGTAAATATAAATAGACGGCATAGGATGAAGGTAGACAATGGGGGTGGGCAGGTAGATTGGATGGAAACAGATAGAGAAGACGGGGCATTGTGTAAAGATAATGAATGAAGCTACCTAAGAGTGAATACGGATGGGTATACATAACATTACCACGCCGTTTAGTTTACTATAGTCAGTGATATTAATTAACCTGTAGGCTTAACGATGACTTTTTGCATTATTTCCAACTCTTCTGATGACATGGAATGATATAATGCGTGACGTGGTAAATATAAATAGACGGCATAGGATGAAGGCAGACAATGGGGGTGGGCAGGTAGATTGGATGGAAACAGATAGAGAAGACGGGGCATTGTGTGAGTATTTAATGAATGACGCTACCTAACAGTGAATATGGATGGGTATACATTAACAAAAACGCCGTTTAGTTTACTTTAGTCAGTGATATCCATTAACTGTAGGCTTAACGATGACTTTAGCATTATTTCCAACTCTTCGGATGAAATAATGATATAATGCGTGGTAAATTTAAATAGATGACATAGGATGAAGGCACACAATGGGAGTGGGCAGGTAGATTGGATGGAAACAGATAGAGAAGACGGGGTTTGTGTGAAGATAATGATGAAGCTACCTAAGAGTGAATACGGATGGGTATACATTAACATTACCACACTGTTTAGTTTACTATAGTCAGTGATATTCAATAACCTGTAGGCTTAACGATGACTTTTTGCATTATTTCCAACTCTTCTGGACATGGAATGATATAATGCGTGGTAAAATATAAATAGACGGCATAGGATGAAGGCAGACAATGGGGTGGGCAGGTAGATTGGATGGAAACAGATAGAGAAGACAGGGCGTTGTGTGAATATTTAATGAATGACGCTACCTAACAGTGAATACGGATGGGTATACATTAACAAAAACGCTGTTTGGTTTACTTTAGTCAGTGATATCAATTAAACTGTAGGCTTAACGATGACTTTAGCATAATTTCCAACTCTTCTGATGACATGGAATGATATAATGCGTGGCGTGGTAAATATAAATAGACACATAGGATGAAGGCAGACAATGGGAGTGGCAGGTAGATTAGATGGAAACAGATAGAGAAGACGGGGTATTGTGTGAAGATAATGAATGAGGCTACCTAAGAGTGAATACGGATGGGTATACATTAACAAAAACGCCGTTTGGTTACTTTAGTCAGTGATATTCATTAACCTGTAGGCTTAATGATGACTTTTTGCATTATTTCCAACTCTTCTGATGACATGGAATGATATAATGCGTGGTAAATATAAATAGACAGCATAGGATGAAGGCAGACAATGGGGGTGGGCGGTAGATTGGATGTAAACAGATAGAGAAGACGGGGCATTGTGTGTATATTTAATGAATGACGCTATCTAACGGTGAATACGGATGGGTAAACATTAACAAAAACGCCGTTATGTTTACTATAGTCAGTGATATGCATTAACCTATAGGCTTAACGATGACTTTTTGCAATATTTCCAACTCTTCTGATGACATGGAATGAAATAATGCGTGGTAAATATAAATAGACGGCATAGGATGAAGGCAGACAATGGGGGTGGGCCGGTAGATTGGATGGAAACAGATAGAGAAGATGGGGCATTGTGTGAAGATAATGAATGAAGCTACCTAAGAGTGAATACGGATGGGTATACATTAACATTACCACGCCGTTTAGTTTACTATAGTCAGTGATATTAATTAACCTGTAGGCTTAACGATGAATTTTTGCATTATTTCCAACTCTTCTGATGACATGGAATGATATAATGCGTGGCGTGGTAAATATAAATAGACGGCATAGGATGAAGGCAGACAATGGGGGTGGGCAGGTAGATTGGATGGAAACAGATAGAGAAGATGGGCATTGTGTGAGAGTATTTAATGAATGACGCTACCTAACGGTGAATACGGATGGGTACATTAACAAAAACGCCGTTTGGTTTACTTTAGTCAGTCATATCAATTAAACTGTAGGCTTAACGATGACTTTAGCATTATTTCCAACTCTTCTAATGACATGGAATGATATAATGCGTGGCGTGGTAAATATAAATAGACGGCATAGGATGAAGGCAGATAATGGGAGTGGGCAGGTAGATTAGATGGAAACAGATGGAGAAGACGGGGCATTGTGTGAATATTTAATGAATGAAGCTACCTAAGAGTGAATACGGATGGTATACATTAACAAAAACGCCGGTTGGTTTACTTTAGTCAGTGATATTCATTAACCTGTTGGCTTAACGATGACTTTTTGCATTATTTCCAACTCTTCGGATGACATGGAATAATATAATGCGTGGTAAATATAAATAGACGGCATAGGATGAAGGCAGACAATGGGGGTGGGCAGGTAGATTGGATGGAAACAGATAGAGAAGACTGGGCATTGTGTGTATATTTAATGAATGACACTATCTAACGGTGAATACGGATGGGTATAGATTAACAAAAACGGCGTTTAGTTTACTATAGTTAGTGATATGCATTAACCTGTAGGATTAACGATGACTTTTTGCAATATTTCCAACTCTTCTGATGACATGGAATGAAATAATGTGTGGTACATATAAATAGACGGCATAGGATGAAGGCAGACAATGGGGGTGGGCAGGTAGATTGGATGGAAACAGATAGAGAAGACGGGGCATTGTGTGAAGATAATGAATGAAGCTACCTAAGAGTGAATACGGATGGTATACATTAACATTACCACGCCGTTTAGTTTACTATAGTCAGTGATATTCATTAACCTGTAGGCTTAACGATGACTTTTTGCATTATTTCCAACTCTTCTGATGACATGGAACGATATAATGCGTGGTGTGGTAAATATAAATAGACGGCATAGGATGAAGGCAGACAATAGGGGTGGGCAGGTAGATTGGATGGAAACAGATTAGAAGACGGGGCATTGTGTGTATATTTAATGAATGACGCTACCTAATGGTGAATACGGATGGGTATACATTAACAAAACGCCGTTTAGTTTACTATAGTCAGTGATATTCATTAACCTGTAGGCTTAACGATGACTTTTTGCAATATTTCCAACTCTTCTGATGACATGGAATGAAATAATGTGTGGTAAATATAAATAGACGGCATAGGATGAAGGCAGACAATGGGGGTGGGCAGGTAGATTAGATGGAAACAGATAGAGAAGACGGGGCATTGTGTGAATATTTAATGAATGACGCTACCTAACGGTGAATACGGATGGGTATAACATTAAAAAAACGCCGTTTGGTTTACTTTAGTCAGTGATATCAATTAAACTGTAGGCTTAACGATGACTTTAGCATTATTTCCAACTCTTCTGATGACATGGAAGATATAATGCGTGGCGTGGTAATATAAATAGACGGCATAGGATGAAGGCAGACATGAAGTGGGCAGGTAGATAAGATGGAAACATATAGAGAAGACGGGCATTGTGTGATGATATGAATGAAGCTGCGTAAGAGTGAATGGATGGGTATACATTAAAAAAACGCCGTTTGGTTTACTTTAGTCAGTGATATCCATTAAACTGTAGTTTATTTTTGTTCCACTGTGTCACGGATGATACCGGAGCAGATTCATTGTGATGATATAATGTAGAATATACATTAAGCCGTTAAGAGTGATAATTTCATTGGTGTCATTACAGAAGGTAGTCCGTTATAATATTTCAGACATACAGAGTAATATTCAATTATATATTCAATGATCTTAACACAATTATTGTTTTGATCTATTCAACGAAAAGTTGGTTTGGTCATACAGGTTTTCATAGTTACGGTTTTTTTTTATTGGTAACGGTAGTGGGTGAGTTTTGAACCCAGGACTTTCGTAGTGGCAATACCGAGTCAGATCAGCATTTATCACAAAATCAAAATGTGATTTCTCTTTATTGTGATTGTCGTGCACCTATCGAGTAAGTTCAGCCAAGTACCACTACATAATTTCCGATACGGCATTTTCTTAATCGGTGAGTAAAACAAATGAAATATTAAAAGGAGCGATACCATACGTACCTTTTAGTGTCTTGTTCGTTTGATTTCATCGGTATTTCCTAAAATTATATCAATGGAATGAAATATGTCAATAGTGCAATGGCTCATCCCCGCTTGGTTGCAAGTTATCCTCGTATTACCTTCACTGATAGATTTTTTATGCTTTTATAAAGAGGAGTAACCCACTTCGGATCACAAGTGAGACCATCCCAGCGTGTCAGCCTCGTATATTCTGAAGAGATGTCCCATTGTCTTTTTTTCTCTGTATCATCACATGACCGAGTAGAAATATATAGAGAGAGGGTGCTAGATTGTAGGTATACTTCAACTTCCTACTGATGCCCCTGGTATAGTATCAACTATCAATCCCCAATCATATTTTGTTCGATAATTGGAAAAAATAATTGCTTTTACCTTCGTATTACCTGCTGATTAGAAAATAATTGTTTTTTTCCACTACGAAATATACTCTGGGTAATCAAAATGATAATTGATAGACGAGGGGTTGCGCCAGTAACTCATTTACTTAATGACTTGAGATTGATTCAACGACTTGACTATATAACCCCATTAAATTTTGTATGAGCAAATTAATGTCCACGATTACCTGAAGTATACGCTAATATTACCAGTCGGTACAGAAAAACATTTTTTTTTCCGGGACTGTACCTACGTACCTCCTAGGATTAGTATGTAATATTACTTAATGAACATCCACGACAGTTCAAAGCACCAAACATTAGCGACTCCAAAATAATAACAAGAGGTTTGCTTCTGAATCCAAGATCAAGTAAAATACATATTTCAGTAGACCCGCAAAATAGCAGACAAGTTTAGTTTTAGCGAGTAATCTAGGCGCTCTACGGTAACCATTGGGGTTGGAAGGGTGCATACACTATTGACTAAGGTTGTGAAATATCCATATGTGGTGGTGGAAGGTACAGGGGCATCTGCATGTGCACTGTTTGTCATTTCATTGAGTTTCAACATTTCTGTGGGGCAACTCCTCCCTTAGATGCGAAGCCCGATATCTTTGGTTTCTAATTTCAGTTTCAGATCGTCTTCTCTTTCGATTCCTATGGGGATTTTGCCTCTTCATTATCCCAGAAGTAAATCGCCTCTGCCCAGTTTCACATAGTCCCTGGTGATCTGTACGTTCACCATCGTCCTGAGGTCTGCTTTCATAATAATCTATGGTGTACTTTAGAATACCTTTAACCTCACCAATGACATAGTTGTACAGATCGGGGTCCAAAGATGCGGTGGCAGCCAATCGAACAGCGGTTGCTGTTAGGCGCTGATAGCGACATAGGAACGATGATGTTTCTGGCAGTGTTGCGTGAACCTCGTCACCATTTTGAAGAATGGTAGACCTTGCATTTAGCCGCCATCGGCTCTTTATGAACACTTCGGTAATGTCCTGCAACTCAATTTGCCCATTGAGCCAAAAAGATCCATGAGTTTAAGAATAGACGGTCATAGGATACCTTGCCTCAAACAGACAACAACTACATTTAATCACTATATCTTCATCGAACCAGCATGCACAACCTTATATCAAGCTCAGAATTGTCTGTGTCCAACTTGTACACTTTACAAGCGTCTAACCCGCACTCTGTCGGTTCAGGAGTTGCTCAACGATGTAACCAATGCTGTGTTCCCTCTCGTAATGAAGTGCACTGAATATTGTAGGTGTGTACACACCGGCAACGCGTACCATCAGGGGGCATGATGTGAACGTGTTTGCAGTGATCTTAGCTCTAGCTTCGAATTCGGCGTTTTTCACGTTCTCGAATGGAGTATATCATATTATTAAAATGGGGGAAAACTCAGTAAGGCCGTGGTCAGGTTTCAGAAATGATCGAACACTACTGTTGATAGATTCACTGGCCTGCGTTGTGCGCATACCGGCGTGATGCTTCTCTGCTGTGTTTTGTTTCTTTTGCATTGCCATGCACCGACCAATTTTCTCTCTTCTCTTTTATTCGGAGCATCCACTGCACGGACTTAACATACTTAGGCCCCTGACCAGTAGACTGCACTCTGGATATACAACCATCCCATACCTTATCAAATTCTGACTCGTCTTGGATCCTACATCAGTAACTTAGTGTCTTTATTACATCACGTATTACAGCACTATGAACGTTCTTCTTGGCATTCTGCAAGATGTGCCAAGAACAGAGCCCATGAAATGCGTCAGGGAGTCGAGACTGTAGCGCTGCTGACATAGCTGCATCCTGGTCTGTGAATATCGTGACTGGTGCCTTGTTGTCCATGCATCCAACAAACGCTTCAAACAACCATTCGAATGAAGGTATTGTCTCGTCGAATATCAATGCCACCCCGAAGACGACTATTTGTCAGTGATGATTAAACCCACTAAACAAAGCTGAGCAAGAAATGGACAGGGCACGTTATAGTGCAAGCAATAAGTACTGTAAAGAAAGTGCTATGTTAATTATAATTTATAAACAACTGTAACATAAATTCATGTTTATCAAATGATTGCAGGAATAAAATCACCCATCAAGGTAGTGAGCAACAAGGGACATAGGATTGATAGTCATTGAATACAAAAGAGTCACGGTACAATGATTCCTGGCGACTGCCTGGTTTCTTGCGTGACGAGATATATATGACAGCTAACATATGGATGAAGAGGATAAATACTGAATTACCTAGAGGCTTGTACGCACTATTGGTACAGAATGTTGTATCAAACGTGACAGCATCACCAACAGAGAATAATCCATCTTCATTCTGTGATCAGCCCAGAAAATGTTTGCTATCAAGTCCTCGCAGTCATACTGTATGTCATAGTGAAATCCAGGAGTTTGCATTGTAGTACGCCTAAAGTACTCTTGCAGGCAGGTGGCTTCAGACGGCTGCATATTCTTCTGCCTCTTTGTGCGGAGATGGTTTTTAAGGTCAACTTTAGTACAACCAAGGTTCTGGAACCCACCAGCGCTGGTTGCAAGAATCTTGAATGAGGTGTCTAGCTGAACCCCAACATTAGCATTCAACTCAGCTTGCAGTCCAACTTCAAGATCGACATGTCTGTTTGATCGCATTAAATACCTTAGTGGTTCTGGCATTAGTACGTGTCCATTATGCTCGCCGACCCATTCTGTTATTGAATATTGTCCTTCGGTACAGCAATATTTCAGAGACATCCGAGCCTTGCACCCGCACCTTTTCTCTACATTATGCCTCCGGCGCTTGTATTGCGGCTTAGTGATATCTAGAGCTGATTGCATGGCATATCCAGGGTCACTCTTGCTATCCGGCCTGAAACCTTCTAGATTACAGATAAACAAAATGTAAGGTCGTACTGTCAGTACTGAGATACCCCTAAATAATTAAATGTTATGTAAATATATAAATTTACAACATTAATGTATTAAACGAATATATATGTACACATACACAAACGTTACAAGATTATAACGTTGTATATATAATTAAAACAGGACAAATAAAATGGTCGTACCCGTATAAAGGTATAATTAAAAACGTGACATAACAAAATAGTTGTATATAATATATATATATATACATACAACTAATAACGCGACATGTTAATACAAGTCACTTATATACAATAAATAGGCATAATATGGCTGAAACAAAAAAGGGAGCGAACATGCTCTAGCCGGGGGATTCGAACCCGAGAACTCTCGTACCTATCCCGAAACCTTAACCGCTTGAGCTGTGCTCGAATTCGGTATTAGTTACCCACGAATTATAATTAGTAGTGTCACTACTGAAGTTACAGAAAAGAGAGAATCAACTCTCGACATCCTTCTCTGAATTTAATTCCTCAAAATCAACTACTGCACTGCAACTTCATGACGACAAGAACTGATTATTCTCCAGATTGCCATGTAATCCCATGCAACAAGGGAATTGTTTTTCATAATGCCCATCCTCTTGAGGATTCCCAAGCAACACAGCCATCGATCAACTACCCCATACCCATCTCATTATAATCGGTCTCCTCCTCCTCTCTCAGTACCTTTGTCTTCTCCATCTTCCACCGAGAGCTGCCCACAACCTCCATGGCTACTGCTCAGTAGTTAGGTAAGTTTCCAAGTCTCAACCATGCTCACTGTTCCACTATGATTTCCCTGTCTTCATGAGCTAAATCGTGAACAATTCCACCCAGTAGCAAGAACCAAGTTGGGAGCTAGAGCAGTGGGAAGTTCCGGTTGAAAAAGAGAGAAGGAAGGGAAGCTAGCTCTTTTATTTGCTCAAGGTAAAACCACATAGAACCCAACCTGAACTCCTTCTCTATTTCAGTACGAAACCCAGCATGCACTAAGCTTTATGTTCCCTGTTTTCTCACGTGAGCTTCACCACATTTTACCCACTGTTGTACCGGTTATAGCCATAGCTAATCCTGAGTTCTCCTTTTTCTTCCTTTCTGTATCTCCTCATGTAGAAGACAGTAGATAGTTCTCAGCTTGGTGAAGGAGCAGGACCAAGCCAATCTTCCTTGCTTTACTGTCCTCGGTGAAGAAGAAAAAAAAAAAAGGTACAGGCCATACCTGTTTCAGTTTGCTCCAAACCATGCCCTTTTTTTCTAAGTTATCACGGGTTAACATCTAAGTAACCTGTTCCAGTGTAGTCAACTGACCAAGGTGCTGTGAGTTCGAGATTCCACCAAAGGTGTAGCTAAGGAGTTTTCAAGACTGGTGAGTAACTTCTAAACTGATGAAAATCAGAGAAACAGAAAGGAGGCTAAATCTATCGAAACTGTTAATCATGCAAACCTGTAGCATGTAGCCTCGGTATACTAAGTATCTTTTTGAGTTGCTAATGCTTTTACCATCTTATGAGTACACCTGGTCAAGTCTATAAATGTGAGGGTGTTGAAGAAAAACAATAAGAACAGATCACAACTAGAAAGGGGGAAACAAAACAGAAAACAGATGTAACATTTTCTGGTTTTATTTCTGAGTAATTTTCAACTGATGAGACTCGTGTTTATTGTATCTACTTTGCAGAGGGAATTTGAGGATAGGAAGGGCTAGATTAGAAACTTAAAACTCTGTCAACACATAACTGTCTAGGTTAGTAATGAAGGGAAACTGAAAAGAAACCCGAAACTGAGAATTCTCAGAGAACAGAAGGAGTATCAGGTTGATTTTTTCAGTTAGTTTGAGGCGTTTGTATTTCTGTATAACTGGCTTGGGTTGTGTGTCAATGAGCTTAAGGCACTCCTAACAAACTCAAGTGAGGATAAGAACATCTTGAGAAATTAAAAACCTAACCTGATGCAAAACCATGTAACGGAAAAGAAAGTGCACCTGTTGCAAAAGTTTCTGCTGTAGTTTTAGTTTCTGTGTACTCAAATTTTCAGTGGCACTAAAGGGGTTGTTTTGGGTTGTTCTTGAGTCTGAAATCGCAATGAATTATTAGCTAAATAGGTAAGTAGTTGGAAGGAAGTGTAGGGTGATCTAGAAAACTGACAGAGAAAAAAAAACAGTAGGAACAAATAGCACTTCTGTTTTAGCTGCACATTCAGGAACTTCCTGTTTCTATATAATGATGTTACAGAGAGTGTAAGAGGTGGCATTGAATAGTTCAAGCACTTAAAACACTACCAACCCACATAACTAGATATGTAAGTATTATAGAAGAAAAAAACTGCAAGCCACTGTAATTGAACAAAAGGAGACAGATGAAAGGATTTACCGGTTTAGAGTGCAGTTTCTGTCATCCTAATCTTTCTGTATAATAACTTTCAGGAGCTTAAAAATGGGGTGGTAAACCTATTTTGAATCTATTGGAACTTGAAGAAAAGAAGAACTATCATATCCTAAACTACCTGAACTAGTATTGAGAGGAAACTGAAGAGCAACTCGTGAGTAAAACAGAAAGGAAAAACAGATTAGGAAAAAAATATATATATGTAACAGATTCCATTTGTAAACTCTCCTTCTGTTTCAGTACATTAAAATGTCTTGGTGTTAGTAGGATTGTCTAAACGGTTTTGGATGAAGGACTCTCAGAAAACCAGAAAGAGAATCAACCAGTTTTGATACTGTTTCTGTAACAACACCGATTCAGATTTCAGTTTCTTTTTCTTCAGTTTTCAGGTTCTTTCCAGTCAGTGTTGGATATTTTTGTGTCTGTAACAAATGGTTTGGGGACTTAGTTGAGTGCAGAAGCTTGATAGAATACTTAAGTAACTGGGTAATAAGGTTGGAGGGAAGAATCGAAATGCCAATTCAAGGATAGTAGAAACAAAAACTGAAGAAGAAATAACAGATTGAGACCTTCTGTTTCAGTCCTTGCACTTAATCAGTTTCTGATTTTTCTAGATTTTTGGTGGAGTAAGAGGTCTTGGTGGCTCTAACTCAATACCTTGGGTTTTTAGAATTAAAACCGTACTAAGACTCTTAACTGGGGGCTAAACAGACTGGGAAATAGGAACTCAAATAGGGAACTGAAAGGAAAGACAAGATAGACACAGGCCATATCTCAGTTTTTCTTATCAGTTTTGGAAGTAGCCTTAAAAATCAGTTTTCGTGTTCTCTGTATAACTGAATTTCAGAGAATGTAAAGGGTGTTGTTTTGACTTGATAATAAGCTTCAAACCTAGCTGACACACTAAGATAAGATGGTAAACGACATGGGAAGGTTCAGAAGACAGATTAGAACATTAAACTGTTAAGTCAATTGGAGGTTCACCAAAAATGTGGGTTCAGGTTGCATCAATTTGTCCCTGCGGTGGAAACTCACTTCAAGGATCTATAAGGGTTATATTGTGTGAGTAAATAACCTAGGACTTATCTAATGCAAGCAGGCACGATATTGACACCCTAGGAAAGAATCAAAACAGAATACAAAAACAGAAAGGTAACAATAAGACAATAACTACATCAGTTTCTTATATCAGTTTCTGAAGATTTCTTTTGTATTTCAGTAGAGGATACAACAGTGATGTTGGTAGAGTTGTTTGGGTTACCCCTTTTAAATTCGAACATGGGTGGAACACTGGACTAAACCAGTAAGTGCTTAGGCCTAGATAAAAAGACAGATCAAATCAAACAGAAACAAAAAAAAAAACAGAAGGGAAAACACAACGGTTATATCTTCAGTAATGTAGGTTGTTTCAGTTCCTATTAAGATGGTTCTCTGTATAACTAAGATGCTGATGCGTTAATGGAGTGGTGTCTGGTGAATGATCAAACCGAAGCATTACTAATACACTTGTTGGGTTGAGAGATTCATGGAAGAGGTCACAGGGTTTGTTTTCTATTTTCTGATTTCTGGGTTCAGAGTTCACTTGGCGGTCTCTGTACAATTAAGTGCAGAAGCTAGGAGGATGTTTTAGAGGTTCAATCTTGGGTTAAAGCATCAATAACTCCATAGATGGTTAGGTAGGTACAGTAAGGAAAAATTTAACAGCACTTGGACTAACTATAAACAAGAAATGGGAAGGAATGTAGAGGTTGCTGTTTAGATACTGATAACATATAAACTTCTGTACCACCATGTCACAGAGGGCGATATTGAGCTATTAAAGAACCTAAAACATCCCCAACATCCCTAAGCGAGCTTATAAAACCTTGGCTGGTATTTTACTACAAAGTTTGATGTTATAAGATTAGATACTTACTACATAAAAATAAGTTATGTGGTTATATTATGATTAAGGAGAATTATATAATGAGGGAGCTTAAGCGTACCTTATGAGAGTATTACTTGCGATAGGTACATAAAGTCACCAAACCATATACTATGAAGTCTAATGACATGTAAAAGACCATGCTACATAACATCATGAAATAAACGTAGCACTAAACAATGTTATGTGGCAAGTAAACTAAAATAAAATAATAATAAATAAATAGTTTATTAAAACTATTATACTAAACGAATACATACATATATACAAACCTGTCAAGAATAATGACATAAGCTACAGTATATAATGACGTAAAATACTAAGGTCAGAATATAACCTTGGTATGATACATAAATCCCAAACGAAGTATCACGAGTATATAACGTAAGCTTCATACTCTATTGTAACCGAGTATTAACTCACACGACGAGTAAGGGGTTGTTAAAATAACGGTACTCTAACTAATAACAATTGTAAGAAATCCAAGGGCATAGTACTGGGATTTCAAACGTTATTCGGAAATACCGAATTGTACTGTCATGTGGATTGAAGCTTAGCGTTCCTTGTATTACTAGGTCGCACTTCCGACGTACGCGCTCGAAAGCTCTAGTGGTCTGCACTGTACGAATCTAGACATGGTGTACGGTATGTAAAGGAGTTTGATCCGAGTTGTCCTGAGGAATTCCTCGGGCTCGGATTTGTTTGATAACATGTATGATTATGTGTGATGAATATGTGTTTTACTACATTACTTATTTATGCACGAACTAATACTATGTCGACTATAGATCGATTTATATAAAACTACATATACGAGTTGTGTGACTGTGATTACCGTTGCATGACCTAATACACTAAGTATTACAAGTATGTAGTTATAACCTAAGTAAGACACTTAGGAACGGGACATGACATCGTCGGTCCCTAGAGCTTCAACTCAAACATCAATACTACCTAGAATCATTCTAGGCATGCGTAAGACCCATAGGGCAGCCAACAAGTAAGTGATGTACTCCATGTTTAAAACTGTAACTGGATCACTGACTAACGAAGCTAACAGTGGAGTGTGAATGAAAGTGATGTGAACCTTAATCCAGACAGTCATTGGCTGCTGGTCGCGCGTAGAGATCTCTTGGGTTAACCTGTGTCGGGTTTTCCCTAGTTAATCCTGAACGAGCCTAGATAGATCATCAGCGGAGTGTGCTAGTGTGCTACCGTTGGCACCAGGCCCTTGGCCACCTAAATGGACGCCTTTACAAAGGCAAAGTGAATTAGTCCCAGAGTCTTCGGATGATCAGGGCAGTGAGCACCTTGTGTGTACGTGGGACTACTGTCCAATTGAGTATATATCTCAGGTTGTCCTAACTGACTCCCGACAGTGCTAACCTAACCAACAATATGTGAAGGCCCGGTGGGCCGAGAGTTGCAATACGTGACGATGTGAAACCGAGAACAGCGTGTGACTTACCGATGCTATTGTATTGTATAATGTGCTGCTCTTCTGTGTATATCTGTGATGATTGTTACATGCTTAAATTATGCCTTACAGTTTCTTGTTATACTCTGTAAACCAATGTTGCATGTAACGAACCTAATAAAAGACGGTTATACGACCTAATTGACCTTTAGGGTCCAGACTCAGCATACTTAGTGTTTATCACTGAGCCTTTATGGCTTTATGCAGGTTGATGATCACGGACAAAGCCGGAGTGCGGGGCTGGGTAGTTAGGATGTTGTGGATTTCGATTTACCGTTCATACCTCGTTATGTATTAAGTTATTTCACTGGAAATGGGTTGTAAGATTTGGAGTATGTTTAGATGCTCACAGTAGTTGTTTTTGAGACCTAGATAGAATGTGGCGGTATCTCTCGTTGTCACCGCGGATTGTATTATTATGTTTTTATTTTTGTTAAGTTGTTGTATTGCTACATCACTCGTATGGGCGAGTGATGGCAAGTAACACCCATGTGAGTTCTATTCTTCCGCTGTAAGACGCCTTTATTTCCTGTTCACGTGAGTGATTATTACGTCATGATTGAGAGGGGTGTTACAAAAGTGGTATCAGAGCTGAGTACCGCTCTGATGACGAGATACTAGGAATTAACAGTGAGCTTAGGATTGGGAAACCCGGGATCGTTTGTGAGGTACGAGACGACCTATTTAGTGAACTTAAGTAGAGGTTACGCACTATACGTATACACATTTAGCCTCTAAGGCAACTTAATATCTTATGTGTGTGTTGACGGTATATTACCGAATTATAATACGACGGTCTATACAGTAGGTGGCTGGTAGACATAGAGGGCGCGGAGCCGGTAGAGGGGCCGGTGGCGACACTAATATCCCAGGCGTCAATGAAGCAGTTGATGCTATACTTACCCAGATTGGAGGCGCCATACCCCACCCACCGCAGCCCGTGAGACAAATTGGCTGAAGGTGGCGAGACGACACGACTACTACGGGGACCGGACCCCATTGCCTTGGTGCGCTTCATCGTGGAGCATGAGATGGCCTTCGAGGCCTTGCGAGTGCCAGGAGATCAGAAAGTTATGATTGCTGCATTCAATCTGAAGAACGCAGCCAGTACCTGGTGGAGACTTGTAAAGGACCAGCACTTGGCGACACCCGACTTCTCATGGGCTATGTTCATGGAGATCCTGCGAGGGAAGTACTATCCCGCTCACCTCAAGCAGAAGAAGCGTCGGGAGTTTGAGACGCTGACCCAGGGGAGTCTGTCCGTGGACGAGTACTACGCTCGCTTCATCGGTCTTCTTGACTTCATCCCCGGAGTCTACTACTCTGAGACTGTTAAGGTCGAAAAGTTCCGGGGGGTCTTTTTATTCCGTATCCAGGCAGCCATGGGCGCCACACTCTATACCACCATACAGGTAAAATCTAAACACTGTTAATTCTTATTAATGTTCTACATATCCAATTACAGTGAATGTGTGAAGAATCACCAGTTTAAAATTCCAGAAATGTTATGATGCGGCCTCGAGGACGGAGCTGATGCTCCAGACTCGGGATGAGACTCTGGGCCAGAAGAAAAGGAAGAAGTCCGAGAAGGAATCTGAGGACGGGGGAGTGAACCGAGGCGAGGGCTCAAAGAAGGGAATAAGGAAATATTTTCATTTGTTGATTTAATCATTAATTGATTATCAATGTGTGCTGACCCAAAATCTGTTTTGACAGAGGCTTCTTCAAAAAGAAGGGAAAGCAGGGCAGCAGAGTCAGCAGGGTTTCAAGGGGAAAGATCCCGTACCACGACTGACTGGCCCACCCATCGATGCCCAGCCACTGAGATCGGCACCTCCCAGGGGTGAGAATACCCTCCTCATAATTTTAGTTGTCAAACTATTTGTTAATCCTAATATTGTGCATGACTCGTGTTAACCTAAGTTACGGTTGCAACAGGCACCGGTAGACCCCAGCGCCATTTCTACTGTAAGCGTTGTGGGAAGGACCACCCAGGGTGGACTGCAGCTGCAACAAGGTGGAATGCCGATACTGCAGGAAAGGGGACTAGTGGGCACCGTTACTATGAATGTTACTCCAACCCAGACGGCCGGAATTACCAGGGGACGAAGTCTGCTCAGAAGCCCACTGTTGGAGGATCAAGGGCGCCACGTTGGCCAAGGGGGCCAAACGTCCACCGACATGCGTTTTCATAAGGGGAAAGGAGTCGACCATGGACGCGCCACACTTATTCAGTGGGAACCTCAGGCGCTGAAGCGGGTACCCCAGCGCACCACAGGTAATTGTAAATTCCCGATTGCTATTGTATGAACCATGATGTGTGTTAAACGCTTAAAGCATGAACCATGTGTGTGTGTTACGACCTTAAGTAATAACTTACCTTAGGAAAGCTTCCACATCTTAGGTAGTTTCGACATTTGCTACCCCCTATCTACGAGACCGAGATCGCCAAGACCCGCAGCCGAAAAACAAGAACATCCAAGAGTGAATAGTCAGTCATCCGACCAGGCATGATTCTGCTTAGAGAATTCTTAACCTTAGACGAGCAAACCGACATCATAGAAGAGTGTAGATCCTTGGGTAGAGAACTAGGTGGGTTTTACATTCCGGGTTTTACGAGCGGTTCGAAGGTGAGGTTACACATGATGTGCCTAGGTAGGGATTGGGATCCAAAGACTAGGACAATACCAGGAAGTGAGGAAACTAGATGGGGCGAGAGTACCTAGGATACCAGAGAGATTCAAGACCCTAGCACGAAGGCGGTGGAGACCGTGCAGCAGCTTGAAGATGAACCAGTACCCGGCATTGATGCCGATATTTGCATTGTAAACTTCTACGAACAAAATGGGCGACTGGGATTACACCAGGACCGGGATGAGACACCCGAGTCCATTGCAAGGGTATTCCCGTAGTATCGTTCTCCATTGTTATGAAGCAGAATTCTTATATGGCGACCAAAAGAATGGATCTAGCTAAGAAGCTAGTCCTCAGATCTGGAGATGTTTTGATATTTGGTGGAGATTCGAGATTAGTGGATCACGGAATTAAGCGGATTAGTTAAATACCGCACCACCAGCTTTAGTAAACACTACCCACATCAAACTGGGACGTTTAAACTTGACCTTAAGAAGTATTGATGTAATCTAGCTTTGTATGCAAGTATAATGTAATAATAATTTGTGAAATAAATAAAAGTGGAGTTTCAAAAATTTTCGTACAATTGTTCTCAGTCTTATCCTCATGCGACTCGTTAATCCAGGCCACGAACCTGAGAAAGAAGCAAACCTCAACATTCTGAATACGGCTCAAGCCAAAGAGGTTGGCAATGTCATCACTGGTAAGGATAGGAACCAACCGAATTAATGAATTCAACCTTTATAGCCACGTACTAAGTGTAAACCAAAATGCTACAGGTACCTTCCCTGTAAATGGCACCGACGCATCAGTCTGTTATTTGACTCAGGGGCATCCCACTCCTTCGTTTCCTCTTCTTTTGCAAAGAAGTTGGGACTGACCCCGGAGCACCTCTCCGACTCCGACTTCACCGTCACGTTACCATCCAGGGAGAGAGTGCGATGCACGGGACGCTACCGGCGACTTGCGAATTGTTATACGGGATGAGATTTTCCCCGTCGACTTGACCGAATTCAGAGGGTTGGGTTTCGACGTCATCATCGGTATGGATTGGCTGCAGAGACACAAGGGCCGGATACATTGTGCCGAGCACCGACTGTTACTCAAAAGCCCGGGGGGCAAGGCTATTTCCTACCGTAGTGTACCGAAGGAACCCACCATCAAAATTGTATCTACCTTGAACCTAATGAAAGAAGTGAGGAAGGGCCACACCGCATATATATGTTATGTCCACGATACGAGACAAGAGGAGCAGATGGATTTGGATATACCAGTGGTATCCGAATTCCCTGATCTGTTTCCTGAGGAATTACCAGGCATGCCACCATCACGAGAGGTGGAGTTCGCCATTGATCTTATGCCGGGCACGGGGCCTATTGCCAAGGCACCCTACCGAATGGCGCCTGCAGAGATGAAAGAGTTAAAGGTTCAGTTAGAGGACCTACTGGACAAGGGCTATATCAGACCGAGCGTCTCTCCATGGGGAGCGCCAGTATTGTTTGTCAAGAAGAAAGATGGGAGTATGAGACTCTGCATGATTACAGGGAGTTAAATGCCGTTTTAGTCAAAAACAAATACCCTCTTCCACGCATCAACGACTTGTTTGACCAGCTCAGAGGTGCAGCAGTGTTCTCGAAGATTGACTTGAGATCAGGCTACCATCAGATATGCATTGCAGAGAGATATAGAGAAGACGCGTTCAGAACACGTTACGGTCACTACGAATTTACCGTGATGCCATTTGGATTGTCAAATGCACCTGCAGTATTTATGGATCTCATGAACCGTCTGTTCAGAGAGCAGCTTGACTCATCAGTAGTGGTATTCATCGACGACATCTTAATCTACTCTAAAACTAAGAAAGACCACGAGGCACACCTTAGGCGAGTTCTACAGATTATGAGAGAAAATCAGCTATATGCCAAGCTCTCGAAGTGTGAGTTTTGGCTAGATAGTGTGGCATTCTTGGGGCACACATCATTTCAGCCAGCGGCATATCAGTCGACCCTGCGAAGATAGAGGCAGTCAAGAGCTGGCCGAGACCTAAGACAGTGACCGATATCCGCAATTTCTTAGGGTTAGCTGGATACTACAGACGTTTTGTGAAAGACTTCTCCAAGGTAGCCAAACCTATGACTAATTTGATGAAAAAGGACGCTCAGTTTGTGTGGACTGTAGATTGCGAGCGTTCCTTTCAGACACTGAAAGACCTTCTGACGTCGGCTCCGGTACTCACCATTCCTGAAGGGACCGACGGGTTCGAAGTGTACTGTGATGCCTCAGGTACGGGGCTAGGGTGTGTTCATGCAGCATGGGAAGGTCGTAGCCTACGCCTCCCGACAGCTGAAAAAACATGAGGAAAACTACCCGACACATGATTTAGAGCTGGGAGCAATGGTTTTTGCTTTAAAAATATGGAGACATTACTTATATGGTGTGACAGTGACGATATACTCAGATCACAAAAGCCTTCAATATCTATTCACCCAGAAGGATCTGAACATGAGGCAGAGGCGATGGGTCAAGTTCTTGAAGGACTACGACATCGACCTCAAGTACAAGGAGGGGAAAGCAAACATAGTAGCTGATGCCCTGAGCCGGAGAGCTCACTCCTTACATGCCATGTCAAAACAGTAGCCTAGTCGAAGAAGTACGCTGTGCTCAGGAGAGCGACCAGTACATACAGACCATCAGGCAGCAGTTGGTTGACGGCATATTCGAGAGGCAGAAATACGATTTCACACTCAGTGATAATGGACTGATCAGATTGAATGGCAGATTGTGCATTCCAGAGTCCAACCCAGAGTTGAAAGAGAAGATACTTAGTGAAGCTCATTGTTCTTCCTTGTCCATCCACCCGGGATCATCAAAGATGTACAAAGATCTGAAGACTCACTTTTGGTGGAGTGGTATGAAAAAGGATGTAACAGAGTTTGTTACCCGCTGTTTGACCTGTCAGAAAGTCAAGTTCGAACACAGGAGACCAGGAGGTTTGGTGCAGCCTATGCCCATTCCGTACTGGAAGTTCGAGGACCTATCCATGGATTTTGTTGTCGGCCTCCCACCGACTATGGGAGGTACAAACACTATTTGGGTGATCGTCGACAGACTGACGAAAGTGGCTAAATTTATTCCGATCAAAGACACATGGAAAGTTCCCAAACTAGCGGATCTTTTCCAGCGAGAAATCATAAGACACCATGGCGTGCCAAAAACAATCGTGTCAGATAGAGACCCTCGATTCCTATCACGGTTTTGGGGGCAAGTATAGGAGGCCTTGGGTACCAAGCTGAAGCTAAGTACCGCCTTTCACCCGCAAACGGATGGTCAGAGCAAGAGGACCATCCAGACTTTGAAGGACATGCTACGAGCATGCGCCCTAGATTTTCAGGAGAGTTGGGTTGATTGATTGCATCTAATTGAATTTGCCTACAATAACAGCTACCACGCGTCAATTCAGATGCCACCATTCCAAGCTTTATATGGTAGACCATGTAGGACACCTCTCTGTTGGGACGAGCCTAGCGAGAACACATTCCTTGGACCCGAGTACTTAGAGCAGGTGAAAGAGGATGTCCTACAGATACGTAGAATATGAAAGCTGCCCAAGATAGACAGAAATCATATGCAGACGTCCGACGGAGAGATCTCGAGTTCGCAGTCGACGACCGAGTCTTCCTCAGAGTGTCACCCATGAAGGGCATCTTTCGTTTTGGACAGAAGGGCAAGTTAAGCCCGAAGTATGTTGGTCTGTATCACATTACGGAGCGAGTGGGCCTGTTAGCTTACAGGTTAGACTTACTTGCTGAGCTCGGGAGAGTGCATGATCTATTCCACGTATCTCAGCTGAAGAAATACATCCCTCACCCCTCGCATGTGTTACAGCCAGAGCATCTGGAACTAGACCCGAATCTCAGTTACGAAGAAACTCCACTACGTATTTTAGATACGAAGACACGGGAAACCAGGAACAAGACCGTCCGCATGGTCAAGATTCTTTGGTCAAACCACGAGGTCGAAGAGGCCACTTGGGAGTTAGAAGATTCGATGAGAGCCAAATATCCAGCGCTTTTCGAGTAGCTTCTGTGAGTACTTGTGGGGTACGGGGGCGTAACCCCTTTTAAGGGGGGTAGAGCCTCGAGTTTTGTGTGTGTCTATATGTGTATTTGTATGCGGGGCATACGTGTTTATGAGTATTGTATGCGGGGCATACATGTGTTATCTTGTTGGTGGGTTGTTTGCGCATTGCGCACATGTGTATGTTGTGAACATGTATGTAAGTATCCTACGAGATACTCGGATGTATGAATAATGGTTTGATGATTGATATATATATATATATATTATATATATATATATATTATATGTTGTGTGTGTGTGTGTGTGTATGCCCTTATGAATTCAATTCATATTGTATCGTTTAGATACCGTCACATCAAATAGATGTGCACCATGGCTATATGGTAGTTATTATAATCATTCGAGAAAGATGACTTCGGGACGAAGTCTCATTAAGGGGGTAGACTGAGATACCCCTAAATAATTAAACGTTATGTAAATATATAAATTTACAACATTAATGTATTAAACAATATATATGTACACATACACAACGTTACAAGATTATAATGTTGTATATATAATTAAAACACGACAAATAAAATGGTCGTACCCGTATAAAGGTATAATTAAAAACGTGACATAAAAATAGTTGTCTATATATATGTACATACAACTAATAACGCGACATGTTAATACAAGTCACTTATATACAATAAATAGGCATAATAAGGCTGAAACAAAAAGGGTGCGAACATGCTCTAGCCGGGATTCGAACCCGAGACCTCTCGTACCTATCCCGAAACCTTAACCGCTTAAGCTGTGCTCGAATTCGGTATTAGTTACCCACGAATTATAATTAGTAGTGTCACTACTGAAGTTACAGAAAAGAGAGAATCAACTCTCGACATCCTTCCCTGAATTTAATTCCTCAAAATCAAGACTACTACAACTTTCATGACGACAAGAACTGATTATTCTCCAGATTGCCATGTACTCCCATGCAAGAAGGAATTGTTTTTCATAATGCCCATCCCTCTTGAGGATTCCCAAGCAACACAGCCATCGATCAACGACCCCATACCCCTTATTATAATCGGTCTCCTCCTCCTCTCTCAGTACCTTCCTTCGTCTTCCCAACTTCCACCGAGAGCTGCCCACAACCTCCATGGCTACTCTCAGTAGTTAGGTTTTTCCAAGTCTCAACCATGCTCACTGTTCCACTATGATTTCCCTGTCTTCATGAGCTAAACCGTGAACAATTCCACCCAGTAGCAAGAACCAAGTTGGGAGCTAGAGCAGTGGGAAGTTCCGGTTGAAAAACAGAGAAGGAAGGGAAGCTAGCTCTTTTATTTGCTCAAAACTAAAACCACATAGAACCCAACCTGAACTCCTTCTCTATTTCAGTACAAAACCCAGCATGCACTAAGCTTTTCTGTTCCCTGTTTTCTCACGTGAGCTTCACCACATTTTACCCACTGTTGTACCGGTTATAGCCATAGCTAATCCTGAGTTCTCCTTTTCTTCCTTTCTGTCTCTCCTCATGTAGAAGATAGTAGATAGTTCTCAGCTTGGTGAAGGAGCAGGACCAAGCCAATCTTCCTTGCTTTACTGTCCTCGGTGAAGAAGAAAAAAAAACAAGGTACAGGCCACACCTGTTTCAGTTTGCTCCAAACCATGCCCTTTTTTCTAAGTTATCACGGGTTAAAATCTAAGTAACCTGTTCCAGTGTAGTCAACTGACCAAGGTGCTGTGAGTTCGAGATTCCACCAAAGGTGTAGCTAAGGAGTTGTCAAGACTGGTGAGTAACTTCTAAACTGATGAAAAATCAAGAAACAGAAAGGAGGCTAAATCTATCAAACTGTTAATCATGCAAACCTGTAGCATGTAGCCTCGGTATACTAAGTATCTTTGAGTTGCTAATGCTTTTACCATCTTATGAGTACACCTAGTCAAGTCTATAAATGTGAGGGTGTTGAAGAAAAACAATAAGAACAGATCACAACTAGAAAGGGGAAACAAAACAGAAAACAGATGTAACAGTTTCTGGTTTTTATTTCTGAGTAATTTTCAACTGATGAGACCTGTGTTTATTGTATCTACTTTGTAGAGGGAATGTGAGGATAGGAAGGGCTAGATTAGAAACTTAAAACTCAATCAAACACATAACTGTCTAGGTTAGTAATGAAGGGAAACTGAAAAGAAAACCAGAAACTGAGAATTCTCAAGAACAGAAGGAGTATCAGGTTTGATGTTTTAGTTAGTTTGAGGCGTTTGTATTTCAGTATAACTGGCTTGGGTTGTGTGTCAATGAGCTTAAGGCACTTCTAACAAACTCAAGTGAGGATAAGAACATCTTGAGAAATTAAAAACCTAACCTGATGCAAAACCATGTAACGGAAAGAAAGTGCACCTGTTGCAAAAGTTTCTGCTGCAGTTTTAGTTTCTATGTACTCAAATTTTCAGTGGCACTAAAGGGGTTGTTTTGGGTTGTTCTTGAGTCTGAAATCGCAATGAATTATTAGCTAAATAGGTAAGTTTGGAAGGAAATGTAGGGTGATCTAGAAAACTGACAGAGAAAAAAGACAGTAGGAACAAATAGCACTTATGTTTTAGCTGCAGATTCAGGAACTTCCCGTTTCTATATAATGATGTTACAGAGAGTGTAAGAGGTGGTATTGAATAGTTCAAGAACTTAAAACACTACCAACCCACATAACTAGATATGTAAGTATTATAGAAGAAAAAAAACTGCAAGCCACTATAATTGAACAAAAGGAGACAGATGAAAGGATTTACCGGTTTAGAGTGCAGTTTCTGTCATCCTAATCTTTTTGTATAATAACTTTCAGGAGCTTAAAAATGGGGCGGTATACCTATTTTGAATCTGTTGGAACTTGAAGAGAAAAGAAGAACTATCATATCCTAAACTACCTGAACTAGTATTGAGAGGAAACTGAAGAGCAACTCGTGAGTAAAACAGAAAGGAAAAACAGATTAGGAAAAAAAAAATATATGTAACAGATTCTAATTTGTAAACTCTCCTTCTATTTCAGTACATTAAAATGTCTTGGTGTTAGTAGGATTGTCTAAACGGTTTTGGATGAAGGACTCTCAGAAAACCAGAAAGAGAATCAACCAGTTTTATGATACTATTTCTGTAACAACACCGATTCAGATTTCAGTTTTTTTCTTTTTTCTTTCTTTTCATTTTCAGGTTCTTTCCAGTCAGTGTTGGATATTTTTGTGTCTGTAACAAATGGTTTTGGGACTTAGTTGTGCAAGACCAAGTAATACGACTGGGCTTGAAACAGAAAATGAAAGACCAAGCCCACTAATATGTAATATGGGTTTACGTTTACTAAAGCCCAACAATCACAAATCGTATTATCCATATCTCATGTCTGTATAGAGAGTATAAATACTCACTAGGTTAACACTTGTAATAAATGAGAGCCGTCACATTCAATTAAACTGATTACAATGAAACAGTGAACATCTTGAAATCCTCTCATTCTTCTATGGTATCAGAGCCACTGCAGGTTTCTGCATCTTCTTCTCTCTCGTCTCCTCCTCAGTTCTTACTAAAATTCTGTTTCCTTGTCTTTGTTCATCTCTTTCTCCTCTCAAATGTCGACTGAAAGTTCAGTAAATTCTGGGGAACTTCTGCTGGTGCCATAAATTCTAGCACCGGCTCTTCTATGTCTGTCACATCCTTTCTCTCTTCCTCCTCTTCAACTTCATAAACTTTCCACCGAAAACTTTCCCATCTGGCGTGTGCAACTCGAACCTTATCTTCGTGGCCATGGGCTCTATGGATGGATCGATGGCTCCAAGGAATGCCCACCTGAAAAGGTAAATGGAACTGTTAATCCAGAGTTCGTATCTTGGAAACAAACAGATCATTTAATAATGTCTCTTCTAAACTCATCTATGACTGAACCCATCTTGTCACAAGTGGTTATGTCAACTTCTGCTGCTTCCACCTGGAAAATGGTGGAACATATGTTTTTCTGCTCAAGTTACTTCCAGGATCATGCTGTTACGCAGTCAGTTGATGAATATTAAGAAAGGATCTGACAATGTCACTACATATTCAACAGAGCTAGAACATTAGCAAACTCTCTAGCTACTGCAGGAGCATCTATGTCTAATGATGATTTAGTTAGTTGCCTCATTAGTGAACTTCCTTTGGATTTTGATTCTATCAAGACAAATCTGATGCTTAGGACAGAATCCATCACCCCTGAGGCTCTCTATGGTCAGTTGCTCACCTTTGAATCTCATCTTGCTCAACAGACTTCTGAACTTTTAAATACCACACAGTTATCTGTTAATGCCACTCAAGCCTACTCTAGCAACAGGGGTAAGGTTACAGGGGTGGCAAATCTAACAGAGGTTATCGTGGTGGAGGAATATTTTCTGGTAGGGGAGGAAATTATAATCAGGGCCAGCACCTCTCTGGCAAAGGTGATCCCCGTGTGCAGTGCCAAGTGTGCAACAAGTTTGGTCATACTGCTATGGCCTGTTATCACCGGTTTGATCATGCATATCAAGCTACCACCAACACTAAGTTTAATGCAAACCTCACTACATCAGAAGGGCCTTGGTACCCAGACAGTTGTGCCTCCCACCATTTCACTCATGATTTCTCTAAACCTCAGTTTGGACTATCAACCCACCTCTGGAGCAGATGAAGTTAATTTTGGGAATGGTGGTTCTCTCCCTGTAAAAGCTCAAGGCAGTGGCATTCTGCCCACACCCACTGGTTATCTCTCTCTCCCTAATCTCCTTTATGTCCCAAACATCAATAAGAATCTTCTCTCTGTTCGTCAGCTTACAGCAGATAATAATGTCTCAATTGAATTTTTCCCAACTTTCTTTGTTATCAAGGACCTAGCTATGAAGAGGGTTCTACTCAAAGGAGGAGTTGAAAATGGGCTTTACAAATTCTCCTCTCCACAACTAAGCCAGGTGACTAAGAAAAGGCAGGCTCATGTTGCTGAAAGAAGCTGTGCCACAGTCTGGCACCAAAGACTAGGACACCCTTCTTCTAGGGTTACTAGTTTAGCTATCAAACATTTTCTTTTACCAGTTTCAGGTTCTTCTAGACCTGTGGATATTACCTCTTGCAGAGGCTGTTTTATGGGCAAAATGCATGCCCTTCCCCATCCCCCCAGTCCTACTATGTCTACTAAACCTTTTGAACTACTTTATGCTGATGTTTGGGGACCCTCACACACCTCTCTACTTCTGGGCACAAATATTACTTAGCTATTGTTGATGATTTTAGTAAATTTGTCTGGATATTTTTTATGTCTGCTAAATCAGAGGCAACTGCCATTATTACCCAGTTTCTCAAATTAGTGGGAAATCATTTCAATGCCTCTGTACAAAGCTTTCAGGTGGATGGTGGAACAGAGTTTAAACCTCTCTATCCTATTCTAAGAGAGCAGGGAATTGCTCTCAGGATCAGCTGTCCTTATTCCCATCAGCAGAATGGGTTTGTTGAGACCAGACACAGACAGATAGTTGACAAAGGGTTGTCTCTCTTGGCTCATGCCTCTCTTCCTCTACAGTTTTGGGAGAGAGCCTTTCACACATCTACTTACCTCATCAACAGAACACCAACTTCTGTTTTGTCACACCAGAGCCCATTTCAGAAATTATTTCAGAAAACACCTCTCTATACCACTCTCAAGGTGTTTGGTTGTGAATGCTGGCCTAATATGCGGCCCTATCACTCTCATAAATTGAACTACAGATCCACAAGGTGTGTCTTTCTGGGCTACGCTACCAACTATGCTGGTTATCTCTGCTTGGATCTCAGTACTCACAAAATTTACACCTCCAGAGATGTTCTGTTTAATGAGCAGGTTTTCCCTTTTTCAGAACCCACTCACTCTGACTATGATCTTAACTCACCCTCCTCAAGCACTTACACACTTCCTCTGCCTTCTCCCTCAGTCTCCCAACATAGCTTGCCTCACCCAAATCAGAATCCCTCTACCCCATTACCTAGCAACACTCATCCAAATTCTCCCACACCTACCACCAACCTTACACCAAATCACTCTCCTCTGGCTTTTACCCCTACCAGTTCTCCAACATCTATCTCAAACTCCAACACAAATATCCTCCTGCCACCTCAGTCACCAGAACTACCACCACAACCCCTACATCCTATGGTAACTAGGGCTAGAGCTAACATTAGGAGGCCTCTAGTCCGCACAGATGGCACCATGCCCTGGCCCACAGCCAACTCTACAGAGAAAATTCCTGACGAACCTACTTTTACTCAAGCCATTAAATTTCAGGTCTGGCTTGCTGCTATGCACAAGGAATTTCAAGCTCTTCAACAAAATCACACATGGACCCTAGTACCAAAACCAGAACATATTAAACCTCTAGGGGTCAAATGGGTCCTCAAAACAAAGCACAAATCTGATGGCACAATCGAGAGGAGGAAAGCTAGATTAGTAGCCAGGGGTATACACAAACAGAGGGGATTGACTATGAAGAAACATTTAGCCCAATGATCAAACCTACTACAATCAGGTTAGTACTTACTATAGCAGTCCTCAAACATTGGCCTATCAATCAAATAGACATTGACAATGCCTTTCTGCATGGTGAATTAAAAGAGCACATTTACATGCAACAACCCCCGGGTTTTGTGCATCCATACTACCCTAATCATGTTGTCTATTACATAAGTCCATTTATGGACTGAAGCAGGCTCCTAGAGCTTGGTTTTCCAAGCTCAGTGACACTCTCCTCTCTCTAGGGTTTCACTCCTCTAAAGCTGACTCCTCTCTGTTTATCTATCAGCATGGACAGGATACTCTCTATCTTCTCATCTATGTGGATGATATGCTAATCACAGGATCCTCCCTCACTCTTGTTCAACACTTTATTCATAAACTATCCTCTATCTTTCCTGTTAAGAACCTAGGGCCACTACACTACTTTCTGGGTATGCAAATTCAAAGAACACCTCAGGGTCTATTTCTCAATCAAAACAAATACATTCAGACCATTTTGGCACGAGCCAACATGACTAACAGTAGACCTGTCCTCACCCCTATGAGCACCACATCAAATTCCTCTACCACAGAGCCTAAACCTTTTGAAAATCCCACTCAATTCAGAAGCCTACTTGGAGCCCTACAATATCTATCCTTGACTAGACCGGATCTAGGGTTCTCTGTCAATAAGCTGTGTCAAGCCATGCATGCACCTACTGCTCACCACTGGCAATCTCTCAAGCGCATACTTCGCTACCTTAGATCCACCCTCAACCTCTCCTATCATATCTCGACTCAGTCTCGGCCCCTATTATCAGCATATTCAGATGCAGATTGGGCCAGCGACATCACTGATCGAAGGTCAACCACAGGTTATTGCGTTTTTTTTGGGAAAAACCCTAATTTCGTGGCAATCTAAGAAACAACCTACTGTCGCACGTTCTACAACAGAAGCGGAATACAGATCCATGGCATATGCTACTTGCGACCTAGTTTGGATTCAAAATCTACTAGGAGAGCTCGGGATTTACTTACCTGATGCACCAGTCTTATGGTGTGACAATCTCGGTGCGACATACTTAGCCGCCAACCCCGTCTTTCATGCCCGCGCCAAGCACATCGGCCTCGACTTCCATTTTGTGCGAGAGAGAGTCCAGAACAAGTCGCTTCGCATCTCCTTCATTCATGGTGCGGATCAGATCGCAGATATCCTGACGAAGCCATTGTCGGGTGCTCGCTTCTCTCTTCTTCACTCCAAACTGTGTCTCCACCAGTTCGAAACGCGGGGGAATGCAAGACCAAGTAATACGACTGGGCTTGAAACAGAAAATGAAAGACCAAGCCCACTAATATTGTAATATGGGTTTACGTTTTACTAAAGCCCAACAGTCACAAATCGTATTATCCATATCTCATGTCTGTATAGAGGAGTATAAATACTCACTAGGTTAACACTTGTAATAAATGAGAGCCGTCACATTCAATTAAACTGATTACAATGAAACAGTGAACATCTTGAAATCCTCTCATTCTTCTAAGTTGAGTGTAGAAGCTTGATAGAATACTTAAGTAACTGGGTAATAAGGTTGGAGGGAAGAATCGAAATGCCAATTCATGGATAGTAGAAAAAACTGAAGAAGATAACAGATTGAGACCTTCTGTTTCAGTCCTTGCACTTAATTAATCAGTTTCTGATTTTTCTAGATTTCTGGTGGAGTAAGAGGTCTTGGTGGCTCTAACTCAATACCTTGGGTTTTTTAGAATTAAAACCGTACTAAGACTCCTAACTGGGGGCTAAACAGACTGGGAAAAAGGAACTCAAGTAGGGAACTGAAAGGAAAGACAAGATAGACACAGGCCACATCTCAGTTTTTCTTATCAGTTTTGGAAGTAGCCTTAAAAATCAGCTTTCGTGTTCTCTGTATAACTGAATTTCAGAGAATGTAAAGGGTGTTGTTTTGACTTGATAATAAGCTTCAAACCTAGCTGACACACTAAGATAAGATGGTAAACGACATGGGAAGGTTCAGAAGACCGATTAGAACATTAAACTGTTAAGTCAATTGGAGGTTCACCAAAAATGTGGGTTCAGGTTGCATCAATCTGTCCCTGCGGTGGAAACTCACTTCAAGGATCTATAAGGGTTATATTGTGTGAGTAAATAACCTAGGACTTATCTATGCACGCAGGCACGATATTGACACCCTAGGAAAGAATCAAAACAGAATACAAAAACAGAAAGGTAACAATAAGACAATAACTGCATCAGTTTCTGAAGATTTCTTTTGTATTTTAGTAGAGGGATACAGCAGTGATGTTGGTAGAGTTATTTGGGTTACCCTTTTAAATTCGAAACATGGGTGGAACACTGGACTAAACCAGTAAGTGCTTAGGCCTAGATAGAAAGACAGATCAAATCAAACAGAAACAAAAAAAAAAACAGAAGGGAAAACACAACGGTTTATCTTCAGTAATGTAGTTGTTTCAGTTCCTGTTAAATGGTTCTCTGTATAACTAAGATACTGATGCGTTAATGGAGTGGTGTCTGGTGAATGATCAAACCGAAGCATTACTAATACACTCAGTTGGGTTGAGAGATTCATGAACGAGGTGATACACAGGGTTTGTTTTCTATTTTCTGATTTCTGGGTTCAGAGTTCCACTTGGCGGTCTCTGTACAATTAAGTGCAGAAGCTAGGAGGATGTTTTAGAGGTTCAATCTTGGGTTAAAGCATCAATAACACCATAGATGGTTAGGTAGGTACAGTAAGGAAAAATTTAACATCACTTGGACTAACTATAAACAAGAAATGGGAAGGAATGTAGAGTTGCTGTTTAGATACTGATAACATATAAACTTCTGTACCACCATGTCACAGAGGGCGATATTGAGCTATTAAAGAACCTAAAACATCCCCAACATCCCTAAGCGAGCTTATAAAACCTTGGCTGGTATTTCTACAAAGTGTTGATGTTATAAGATTAGATACTTACTACATAAAATAAGTTATGTGGTTATATTATGATTAAGGAGAATTATATAATGAGGGAGCTTAAGCGTACCTTATGAGAGTATTACTTGCGGTAGGTACATAAAGTCACCAAACCATATACTATGAAGTCTGATGACATGTAAAAGACCATGCTACATAACATCATGAAATAAACGTAGCACTAAACAATGTTATGTGGCAAGTAAACTAAATAAAATAATAATAAATAAATAGTTTATTAAAACTATTATACTAAACGAATACATACATATATACAAACCTGTCAAGAATAACGACATAAGCTACATTATATAATGACGTAAAATACTAAGGTCAGAATATAACCTTGGTATGATACATAAATCCCAAACGAAGTATCACGAGTATATAACGTAAGCTTCATACTCTATTGTAACCTAGTATTAACTCACACGACGAGTAAGGGGTTGTTAAAATAACGGTACTCTAACTAATAACAATTGTAAGAAAATCCGGGGGCATAGTACTAGGATTTCAAACGTTATTTGGAATACTGAATTGTACTGTCATGTGGATTGACGCTTAGCGTTCCTTGTATTACTAGGTCGCACTTCCGACGTACGCGCTCGAAAGCTCTAGTGGTCTGCACTGTACGAATCTAGACACGGTGTACGGTATGTAAAGGAGTTTGATCCGAGTTGTCCTAAGGAATTCCTCGCTCGGATTTGTTTGATAACATGTAAGTGTGATGAATATGTGTTTTACTGCATTACTTATTTATGCACGAACTAATACTATGTCGACTATAGATCGATTTATATAAAACTACATATACGAGTTGTGTGACTGTGATTACCGTTGCTTGACCTAATACACTAAGTATTACAAGTATGTAGTTATAACCTAAGTAAGACACTTAGGAACGGGACACGACATCGTCGGTCCCTAGAGCTTCAACTCAAACATAAATACTACCTAGAATCATTCTAGGCATGCGTAAGACCCATAGGGCAGCCAACAGTAAGTGATGTACTCCATGTTTAAAAACTGTAACTGGATCACTAACTAACGAAGCTAACAGTGGAGTGTGAATGAAAGTGATGTGAACCTTAATCCAGACAGTCATTGGCTGCTGGTCGCGCGTAAAGATCTCTTGGTTAACCTGTGTCGGGTTTTCCCTAGTTAATCCTGAACGAGCCTAGATAGATCGTCAGGCGGAGTGTGCTACCGTTGGCACCAGGCCCTTGGCCACCTAAATGGACGCCTTTACAAAGGCAAAGTGAATTAGTCCCAGAGTCTTCGGATGATCAGGGCAGTGAGCACCTTGTGTGTACGTGGGACTACTGTCCAAGTGAGTATATATCTCGGGTTGTCCTAACTGACTCCCGACAGTGCTAACCTAACCAACAATATGTGAAGGCCCGGTGGGCTGAGTGTTGCAATACGTGACGATGTGAGACGAGAACAGCGTGTGACTTACCGATGCTATTGTATTGTACAATGTGTTGTTGTTCTGTGTATATATGTGGTGATTGTTACATGCTTAAATTATGCCTTACAGTTTCCTGTTATACTCTGTAAACCAATGTTGCATGTAACGAACCTAATAAAAAGACGGTTAATACAACCTAATTGACCATTAGGGTCCAGACTCGGCATACTCAGTGTTTATCGCTGAGCCTTTATGACTTTATGCAGGTTGATGATCACGAACGAAGCCGGAGTGCGGGGCTGGGTAGTTAGGATGTTTTGGATTTCGGATTTACCATTCATACCTCGTTATGTATTAAGTTATTTCACTGGAAATGGGTTGTAAGATTTGGAGTATGTTTAGATGCTCACAGTAGTTGTGTTTTTGAGACCTAGATAGACATGTAGGCGGTATCTCGTTGTCACCGCGGATTGTATTATTATGTTTTCATTTTGTTAAGTTGTTGTATTGCTACTACATCACTCGTATGGGCGAGTGATGGCAAGTAACACCCATGTGAGTTCTATACTGTCATTTCTTCCGCTGTTGACGCCTTTATTTCCTGTTCACGTGAGTGATTATTACGTCATGATTGAGAGGGGTGTTACAAGTACTATCTTCTTGCTTCTGCTTTTGTTGCTAGCTCTTCTGCGTACCCCAAACCAAACCTAAGAGATTGCCAGCGCTCAACATCCGTTGCTTCAATTGGTACGTCATCCCCCGCAACGACTGCTCAGAACACCTGGATCGCACAATACTTCATATCTTCTTATAAAACCTGAAAGTATACTACTGTATCGGTAAACATTAAAACTCGGTATACCTGGACATCGTTTCGGTGACGCCGACATTGAACGTGGCAAACGAACAAGAGATAAAGTAATTAGAGGGGATGAAAATGGGGTAATGGGGAATGAAGTGATACCGTAACGACAGTACGTTTACATACGCTAGCAATGGCGATATAACGCTTCAATTCAACTCACTGTAAACAATGATTTGAGGGTTTGGGAAGGACGACAAGGGGAGGCGATGGGCATTGTGGGCAGGCGCGGGCTGGAAAGGTGGGGGGGGGGGGTGGGGGGGGGGGGGGGTCAATTGTCGGGCCAGATGGCGGGCTTGAGGGGAGAAGGGGGGATCGTCAACGTGCGATTGTTAAAAATATGAATATATGAACGATTTTACCGTCATAACCCCTGAAAACGTCCGCATGATTTTTGGACCGTATTATGATTTTTTCTGATTTTTGATGACGTCAGCACGTGTTCTGACGGCCTAAATTAGCGATGTCACCGGGACATCGATTTTTGCGATGAACACCTGAGCCGGACCAGCCTAGCACTACCGTCCCTCCTTCTTGGCTGAAGCGACATGACACAGCAAGTGAAGTAGCTCCCTCCTTTCCTTCACATCATTCCATCCCAGCTACTACTACTTTTGTTTCCACCAAGGAAAACAAACAACACAAGCTGCTCAAACCCTCCTCCATTACGTGGTATTTTCCCAGCTCCAGCACCACCAAGAAGCTGTTGCGCTTGTTTCTCCTCCCACGGCAACAGACACCAGTACCCATCTCCTCCTCTTTTTTTTGACGTGTGTAAAAATTCATATCCAGCACGGTACTTACACGTAGCTCGTCAACATCAACCGTGAGGAACATTAAGGGACGGATATTTCCAGACAGCTCAGAATAAAATGGCGCAATCAATCTACAAGGACCACCCAAGCCGCACTGAAGTTTGAAACTATCATTTCTCTTCACTACTGGCTTGAGACAACTTCAGCTCCCATGTTTGTTGGTTAGGGAGAGGGCATGGTGCCATCTGTGCGGACTAGAGGCCTCCTAATGTTAGCTCTAGCCCTAGTTACCATAGGATGTAGGGGTTGTGGTGGTAGTTCTGGTGACTGAGGTGGCAGGAGGAGGAGGATATTTGTGTTGGAGTTTGAGATAGATGTTGGAGAACTGGTAGGGGTAAAAGCCAGAGGAGAGTGATTTGGTGTAAGGTTGGTGGTAGGTGTGGGAGAATTTGGATGAGTGTTGCTAGGTAATGGGGTAGAGGGATTCTGATTTGGGTGAGGCAAGCTATGTTGGGAGACTGAGGGAGAAGGCAGAGGAAGTGTGTAAGTGCTTGAGGAGGGTGAGTTAAGATCATAGTCAGAGTGAGTGGGTTCTGAAAAAGGGAAAACCTGCTCATTAAACAGAACATCTCTGGAGGTGTAAATTTTGTGAGTACTGAGATCCAAGCAGAGATAACCAGCATAGTTGGTAGCGTAGCCCAGAAAGACACACCTTGTGGATCTGTAGTTCAATTTATGAGAGTGATAGGGCCGCATATTAGGCCAGCATTCAAACCAAACACCTTGAGAGTGGTATAGAGAGGTGTTTTCTGAAATAATTTCTGAAATGGGCTCTGGTGTGACAAAACAGAAGTTGGTGTTCTGTTGATGAGGTAAGTAGATGTGTGAAAGGCTCTCTCCCAAAACTGTAGAGGAAGAGAGGCATGAGCCAAGAGAGACAACCCTTTGTCAACTATCTGTCTGTGTCTGGTCTCAACAACCCCATTCTGCTGATGGGAATAAGGACAGCTGATCCTGAGAGCAATTCCCTGCTCTCTTAGAATAGGATAGAGAGGTTTAAACTCTGTTCCACCATCCACCTGAAAGCTTTGTACAGAGGCATTGAAATGATTTCCCACTAATTTGAGAAACTGGGTAATAATGGCAGTTGCCTCTGATTTAGCAGACATAAAAAATATCCAGACAAATTTACTAAAATCATCAACAATAGCTAAGTAATATTTGTGCCCAGAAGTAGAGAGGATGTGTGAGGGTCCCCAAACATCAGCATAAAGTAGTTCAAAAGGTTTAGTAGACATAGTAGGACTGGGGGGATGGGGAAGGGCATGCATTTTGCCCATAAAACAGCCTCTGCAAGAGGTAATATCCACAGGTCTAGAAGAACCTGAAACTGGTAAAAGAAAATGTTTGATAGCTAAACTAGTAACCCTAGAAGAAGGGTGTCCTAGTCTTTGGTGCCAGACTGTGGCACAGCTTCTTTCAGCAACATGAGCCTGCCTTTTCTTAGTCACCTGGCTTAGTTGTGGAGAGGAGAATTTGTAAAGCCCATTTTCAACTCTCCTTTGAGTAGAACCCTCTTCATAGCTAGGTCCTTGATAACAAAGAAAGTTGGGAAAAATTCAATTGAGACATTATTATCTGCTGTAAGCTGACGAACAGAGAGAAGATTCTTATTGATGTTTGGGACATAAAGGAGATTAGGGAGAGAGAGATAACCAGTGGGTGTGGGCAGAATGCCACTGCCTTGAGCTTTTACAGGGAGAGAACCACCATTCCCAAAATTAACTTCATCTGCTCCAGAGGTGGGTTGATAGTCCAAACTGAGGTTAGAGAAATCATGAGTGAAATGGTGGGAGGCACAACTGTCTGGGTACCAAGGCCCTTCTGATGTAGTGAGGTTTGCATTAAACTTAGTGTTGGTGGTAGCTTGATATGCATGATCAAACCGGTGATAACAGGCCATAGCAGTATGACCAAACTTGTTGCACACTTGGCACTGCACACGGGGATCACCTTTGCCAGAGAGGTGCTGGCCCTGATTATAATTTCCTCCCCTACCAGAAAATATTCCTCCACCACGATAACCTCTGTTAGATTTGCCACCCCTGTAACCTTTACCCCTGTTGCTAGAGTAGGCTTGAGTGGCATTAACAGATAACTGTGTGGTATTTAAAAGTTCAGAAGTCTGTTGAGCAAGATGAGATTCAAAGGTGAGCAACTGACCATAGAGAGCCTCAGGGGTGATGGATTCTGTCCTAAGCATCAGATTTGTCTTGATAGAATCAAAATCCAAAGGAAGTCCACTAATGAGGCAACTAACTAAATCATCATTAGACATAGATGCTCCTGCAGTAGCTAGAGAGTTTGCTAATGTTCTAGCTCTGTTGAAATATGTAGTGACATTGTCAGATCCTTTCTTAATATTCATCAACTGACTGCGTAACAGCATGATCCTGGAAGTAACTTGAGCAGAAAAACATATGTTCCACCATTTTCCAGGTGGAAGCAGCAGAAGTTGACATAACCACTTGTGACAAGATGGGTTCAGTCATAGATGAGTTTAGAAGAGACATTATTAAATGATCTGTTTGTTTCCAAGATACGAACTCTGGATTAACAGTTCCATTTACCTTTTCAGGTGGGCATTCCTTGGAGCCATCGATCCATCCATAGAGCCCATGGCCACGAAGATAAGGTTCGAGTTGCACACGCCAGATGGGAAAGTTTTCGGTGGAAAGTTTGATGAAGTTAGAGGAGGAAGAGAGAAAGGATGTGACAGACATAGAAGAGCCGGTGCTAGAATTTATGGCACCAGCAGAAGTTCCCCCAGAATTTACTGAACTTTCAGTCGACATTTGAGAGAGAGAGAAAGAGATGAACAAAGACAAGGAAACAGAATTTTAGTAAGAACTGAGGAGGAGACGAGAAGAAGAGCAGAAACCTGCAGTGGCTCTGATACCATAGAAGAATGAGAGGATTTCAAGATGTTCACTGTTTCATTGTAATCAGTTTAATTGAATGTGACGGCTCTCATTTATTACAAGTGTTAACCTAGTGAGTATTTATACTCCTCTATACAGACATGAGATATGGATAATACGATTTGTGATTGTTGGGCTTTAGTAAACGTAAACCCATATTACAATATTAGTGGGCTTGGTCTTTCATTTTCTGTTTCAAGCCCAGTCGTATTACTTGGTCTTGCACAACTAAGTCCCAAAACCATTTGTTACAGACACAAAAATATCCAACACTGACTGGAAAGAACCTGAAAACTGAAGAAAAAGAAACTGAAATCTGAATCGGTGTTGTTACAGAAATAGTATCATAAAACTGGTTGATTCTCTTTCTGGTTTTCTGAGAGTCCTTCATCCAAAACCGTTTAGACAATCCTACTAACACCAAGACATTTTAATGTACTGAAATAGAAGGAGAGTTTACAAATTAGAATCTGTTACATATATTTTTTTTTTCTAATCTGTTTTTCCTTTCTGTTTTACTCACGAGTTGCTCTTCAGTTTCCTCTCAATACTAGTTCAGGTAGTTTAGGATATGATAGTTCTTCTTTTCTCTTCAAGTTCCAACAGATTCAAAATAGGTATACCGCCCCATTTTTAAGCTCCTGAAAGTTATTATACAAAAAGATTAGGATGACAGAAACTGCACTCTAAACCGGTAAATCCTTTCATCTGTCTCCTTTTGTTCAATTATAGTGGCTTGCAGTTTTTTTTCTTCTATAATACTTACATATCTAGTTATGTGGGTTGGTAGTGTTTTAAGTTCTTGAACTATTCAATACCACCTCTTACACTCTCTGTAACATCATTATATAGAAACGGGAAGTTCCTGAATCTGCAGCTAAAACATAAGTGCTATTTGTTCCTACTGTCTTTTTTCTCTGTCAGTTTTCTAGATCACCCTACATTTCTTCCAACTACTTACCTATTTAGCTAATAATTCATTGCGATTTCAGACTCAAGAACAACCCAAAACAACCCCTTTAGTGCCACTGAAAATTTGAGTACATAGAAACTAAAACTGCAGCAGAAACTTTTGCAACAGGTGCACTTTCTTTTCCGTTACATGGTTTTGCATCAGGTTAGGTTTTTAATTTCTCAAGATGTTCTTATCCTCACTTGAGTTTGTTAGAAGTGCCTTAAGCTCATTGACACACAACCCAAGCCAGTTATACTGAAATACAAACGCCTCAAACTAACTAAAACATCAAACCTGATACTCCTTCTGTTCTTTGAGAATTCTCAGTTTCTGGTTTTCTTTTCAGTTTCCCTTCATTACTAACCTAGACAGTTATGTGTTTGACTGAGTTTTAAGTTTCTAATCTAGCCCTTCCTATCCTCACATTCCCTCTACAAAGTAGATACAATAAACACAGGTCTCATCAGTTGAAAATTACTCAGAAATAAAAACCAGAAACTGTTACATCTGTTTTCTGTTTTGTTTCCCCCTTTCTAGTTGTGATCTGTTCTTATTGTTTTTCTTCAACACCCTCACATTTATAGACTTGACTAGGTGTACTCATAAGATGGTAAAAGCATTAGCAACTCAAAGATACTTAGTATACCGAGGCTACATGCTACAGGTTTGCATGATTAACAGTTTGATAGATTTAGCCTCCTTTCTGTTTCTTTGATTTTTCATCAGTTTAGAAGTTACTCACCAGTCTTGACAACTCCTTAGCTACACCTTTGGTGGAATCTCGAACTCACAGCACCTTGGTCAGTTGACTACACTGGAACAGGTTACTTAGATTTTAACCCGTGATAACTTAGAAAAAAGGGCATGGTTTGGAGCAAACTGAAACAGGTGTGGCCTGTACCTTGTTTTTTTTTCTTCTTCACCGAGGACAGTAAAGCAAGGAAGATTGGCTTGGTCCTGCTCCTTCACCAAGCTGAGAACTATCTACTATCTTCTACATGAGGAGAGACAGAAAGGAAGAAAAGGAGAACTCAGGATTAGCTATGGCTATAACCGGTACAACAGTGGGTAAAATGTGGTGAAGCTCACGTGAGAAAACAGGGAACAGAAAGCTTAGTGCATGCTGGGTTTTGTACTGAAATAGAGAAGGAGTTCAGGTTGGGTTCTATGTGGTTTTAGTTTTGAGCAAATAAAAGAGCTAGCTTCCCTTCCTTCTCTGTTTTTCAACCGGAACTTCCCACTGCTCTAGCTCCCAACTTGGTTCTTGCTACTGGGTGGAATTGTTCACGGTTTAGCTCATGAAGACAGGGAAATCATAGTGGAACAGTGAGCATGGTTGAGACTTGGAAACTTACCTAACTACTGAGCAGTAGCCATGGAGGTTGTGGGCAGCTCTCGGTGGAAGTTGGAGAAGACGAAGGTACTGAGAGAGGAGGAGGAGACCGATTATAATAAGATGGGTATGGGGTCGTTGATCGATGGCTGTGTTGCTTGGGAATCCTCAAGAGGGATGGGCATTATGAAAAACAATTCCCTTCTTGCATGGGAGTACATGGCAATCTGGAGAATAATCAGTTCTTGTCGTCATGAAAGTTGTAGTAGTCTTGATTTTGAGGAATTAAATTCAGGGAAGGATGTCGAGAGTTGATTCTCTCTTTTCTGTAACTTCAGTAGTGACACTACTAATTATAATTCGTGGGTAACTAATACCGAATTCGAGCACAGCTTAAGCGGTTAAGGTTTCGGGATAGGTACGAGAGGTCTCGGGTTCGAATCCCGGCTAGAGCATGTTTCCACCCTTTTTGTTTCAGCCTTATTATGCCTATTTATTGTATATAAGTGACTTGTATTAACATGTCGCGTTATTAGTGTATGTACATATATATAGACAACTATTTTGTTATGTCACGTTTTTAATTATACCTTTATACGGGTACGACCATTTTATTTGTCGTGTTTTAATTATATATACAACATTATAATCTTGTAACGTTGTGTATGTGTACATATATATTGTTTAATACATTAATGTTGTAAATTTATATATTTACATAACGTTTAATTATTTAGGGGTATCTCAGTCTACCCCCCTTAAAGAGACTTCGTCCCGAAGTCATCTTTCTCGAATGATTATAATAACTACCCATATAGCCATGGTGCACATCTATTTGATGTGACGGTATCTAAACGATACAATATGAATTGAATTCATAAGGGCATACACACACACACACACACATATATATATATATATATATATATATATATATATCTATATATATATATATCAATCATCAACCATATTCATACATCCGAGTATCTCGTAGGATACTTACATACATGTTCACAACATACACATGTGCGCAATGCGCAAACAACCCACCAACAAGATAACACACGTATGCCCCGCATACAAATACTCATAAAACACGTATGCCCCGCATACAAATACACATATAGACACACACAAAACTCGAGGCTCTACCCCCCTTAAAAGGGGTTACGCCCCCGTACCCCACAAGTACTCACAGAAGCTACTCGAAAAGCGCTGGATATTTGGCTCTCATCGAATCTTCTAACTCCCAAGTGGCCTCTTCGACCTCGTGGTTTGACCAAAGAATCTTGACCATGCGGACGGTCTTGTTCCTGGTTTCCCGTGTCTTCGTATCTAAAATACGTAGTGGAGTTTCTTCGTAACTGAGATTCGGGTCTAGTTCCAGATGCTCTGGCTGTAACACATGCGAGGGGTGAGGGATGTATTTCTTCAGCTGAGATACGTGGAATACATCATGCACTCTCCCGAGCTCAGCAAGTAAGTCTAACCTGTAAGCTACAGGCCCACTCGCTCCGTAATGTGATACAGACCAACATACTTCGGGCTTAACTTGCCCTTCTGTCCAAAACGAAAGATGCCCTTCATGGGTGACACTCTGAGGAAGACTCGGTCGTCGACTGCGAACTCGAGATCTCTCCGTCGGACGTCTGCATATGATTTCTGTCTATCTTGGGCAGCTTTCATATTTCTACGTATCTGTAGGACATCCTCTTTCACCTGCTCTAAGTACTCGGGTCCAAGGAATGTGTTCTCGCTAGGCTCGTCCCAACAGAGAGGTGTCCTACATGGTCTACCATATAAAGCTTGGAATGGTGGCATCTGAATTGACGCGTGGTAGCTGTTATTGTAGGCAAATTCAATTAGATGCAATCAATCAACCCAACTCTCCTGAAAATCTAGGGCGCATGCTCGTAGCATGTCCTTCAAAGTCTGGATGGTCCTCTTGCTCTGACCATCCGTTTGCGGGTGAAAGGCGGTACTTAGCTTCAGCTTGGTACCCAAGGCCTCCTATACTTGCCCCCAAAACCGTGATAGGAATCGAGGGTCTCTATCTGACACGATTGTTTTTGGCACGCCATGGTGTCTTATGATTTCTCGCTGGAAAAGATCCGCTAGTTTGGGAACTTTCCATGTGTCTTGATCGGAATAAATTTAGCCACTTTCGTCAGTCTGTCGACGATCACCCAAATAGTGTTTGTACCTCCCTTAGTCGGTGGGAGGCCGACAACAAAATCCATGGATAGGTCCTCGAACTTCCAGTACGGAATGGGCATAGGCTGCACCAAACCTCCTGGTCTCCTGTGTTCGAACTTGACTTTCTGACAGGTCAAACAGCGGGTAACAAACTCTGTTACATCCTTTTTCATACCACTCCACCAAAAGTGAGTCTTCAGATCTTTGTACATCTTTGATGATCCCGGGTGGATGGACAAGGAAGAACAATGAGCTTCACTAAGTATCTTCTCTTTCAACTCTGGGTGGACTCTGGAATGCACAATCTGCCATTCAATCTGATCAGTCCATTATCACTGAGTGTGAAATCGTATTTCTGCCTCTCGAATATGCCGTCAACCAACTGCTGCCTGATGGTCTGTATGTACTGGTCGCTCTCCTGAGCACAGCGTACTTCTTCGACTAGGCTACTGTTTGCTGACATGGCATGTAAGGAGTGAGCTCTCCGGCTCAGGGCATCAGCTACTATGTTTGCTTTCCCCTCCTTGTACTTGAGGTCGATGTCGTAGTCCTTCAAGAACTTGACCCATCGCCTCTGCCTCATGTTCAGATCCTTCTGGGTGAATAGATATTGAAGGCTTTTGTGATCTGAGTATATCGTCACTGTCACACCATATAAGTAATGTCTCCATATTTTTAAAGCAAAAACCATTGCTCCCAGCTCTAAATCATGTGTCGGGTAGTTTTCCTCATGTTTTTTCAGCTGTCGGGAGGCGTAGGCTACGACCTTCCCATGCTGCATGACTACACACCCTAGCCCCGTACCTGAGGCATCACAGTACACTTCGAACCCGTCGGTCCCTTCAGGAATGGTGAGTACGGAGCCGACGTCAGAAGGTCTTTCAGTGTCTGAAAGGAACGCTCGCAATCTACAGTCCACACAAACTGAGCGTCCTTTTTCATCAAATTAGTCATAGGTTTGGCTACCTTGGAGAAGTCTTTCACAAAACGTCTGTAGTATCCAGCTAACCCTAAGAAATTGCGGATATCGGTCACTGTCTTAGGTCTCGGCCAGCTCTTGACTGCCTCTATCTTCGCAGGGTCGACTGATATGCCGCTGGCTGAAATGATGTGCCCAAGAATGCCACACTATCTAGCCAAAACTCACACTTCGAGAGCTTGGCATATAGCTGATTTTCTCTCATAATCTGTAGAACTCGCCTAAGGTGTGCCTCGTGGTCTTTCTTAGTTTTAGAGTAGATTAAGATGTCGTCGATGAATACCACTACTGATGAGTCAAGCTGCTCTCTGAACAGATGGTTCATGAGATCCATAAATACTGCAGGTGCATTTGACAATCCAAATGGCATCACGGTAAATTCGTAGTGACCGTAACGTGTTCTGAACGCTGTCTTCTCTATATATCTCTCTGCAATGCATATCTGATGGTAGCCTGATCTCAAGTCAATCTTCGAGAACACTGCTGCGCCTCTGAGCTGGTCAAACAAGTCGTTGATGCGTGGAAGAGGGTATTTGTTTTTTACTAAAACGGCATTTAACTCCCTGTAATCAATGCAGAGTCTCATACTCCCATCTTTCTTCTTGACAAACAATACTGGCGCTCCCCATGGAGAGACGCTCGGTCTGATATAGCCCTTGTCCAGTAGGTCCTCTAACTGAACCTTTAACTCTTTCATCTCTGCAGGCGCCATTCGGTAGGGTGCCTTGGCAATAGGCCCCGTGCCCGGCATAAGATCAATGGCGAACTCCACCTCTCGTGATGGTGGCATGCCTGGTAATTCCTCAGGAAACAGATCAGGGAATTCGGATACCACTGGTATATCCAAATCCATCTGCTCCTCTTGTCTCGTATCGTGGACATAACATATATATGCGGTGTGGCCCTTCCTCACTTCTTTCATTAGGTTCAAGGTAGATACAATTTTGATGGTGGGTTCCTTCGGTACACTACGGTAGGAAATAGCCTTGCCCCCCGGGCTTTTGAGTAACAGTCGGTGCTCGGCACAATATCCGGCCCTTGTGTCTCTGCAGCCAATCCATACCGATGATGACGTCGAAACCCAACCCTCTGAATTCGGTCAAGTCGACGGGGAAAATCTCGTCCCGTATAACAATTCGCAAGTCGCGGTAGCGTCCCGTGCATCGCACTCTCTCCCTGGATGGTAACGTGACGGTGAAGTCGGAGAGGTGCTCCGGGGTCAGTCCCAACTTCTTTGCAAAAGAAGAGGAAACGAAGGAGTGGGATGCCCCTGAGTCAAATAAGACTGATGCGTCGGTGCCATTTACAGGGAAGGTACCTGTAGCATTTTGGTTTACATTAGTACGTGGCTATAAAGGTTGAATTCATTAATTCGGTTGGTTCCTATCCTTACCAGTGATGACGTTGCCAACCTCTTTGGCTTGAGCCGTATTCAGAATGTTGAGGTTTGCTTCTTTCTCAGGTTCGTGGCCTGGATTAACGAGTCGCATGAGGATAAGACTGATAACAATTGTACGAAAATTTTGAAACTCCACTTTATTTATTTCACAAATCATTACATTATACTTGCATACAAAGCTAGATTACATCAATACTCTCTTAAGGTCAAGTTTAAACGTCCAGTTTGATGTGGGTAGTGTTTACTAAAGCTGGTGGTGCGGTATTTAACTTAATCCGCTTGATTCCGTGATCACTAATCTCGAATCTCCACCAAATATCAAAACATCTCCAGATCTGAGGACTAGCTTCTTAGCTAGATCCATTCTCTTTTGGTCGCCATATAAGAATTCTGCTTCATCACCAATGGAGAACGATACTACGGGAATACCCTTTGCAATGGACTCGGGTGTCTCATCCCGGTCCTGGTGTAATCCCAGTCGCCCATTTTGTTCGTAGAAGTTTACAATGCAAACGTCGGCATCAATGCCGGGTACTGGTTCATCTTCAAGCTGCTGCACGGTCTCCACCGCCTTTCGTGCTAGGGTCTTGAATCTCTCTGGTATCCTAGGTACTCTCGCCCCATCTAGTTTCCTCACTTCCTGGTATGTCCTAGTCTTGGATCCCAATCCCTACCTAGGCACATCATGTGTAACCTCACCTTCGAACCGCTCGTAAAACCCGGAATGTAAAACCCACCTAGTTCTCTACCCAAGGATCTACACTCTTCTATGATGTCGGTTTGCTCGTCTAAGGTTAAGAATTCTCTAAGCAGAATCATGCCTGGTCGGTCGGATGACTTGACTATTCACTCTTGGATGTTCTTGTTTTTCGGCTGCGGGTCTTGGCGATCTCGGTCTCGTAGATAGGGGGTAGCAAATGTCGAAACTACCTAAGATGTGGAAGCTTTCCTAAGGTAAGTTATTACTTAAGGTCGTAACACACACACATGGTTCATGCTTTAAAGCGTTTAACACACATCATGGTTCATACAATAGCAGTCGGGAATTACAATTACCTGTGGTGCGCTGGGTACCCGCTTCAGCGCCTGAGGTTCCCACTGAATTAAGTGTGGCGCGTCCATGGTCGACTCCTTTCCCTTCTGAAAACGCATGTCGGTGGACGTTTGGCCCCCTTGGCCACCTCGTGGCGCCCTTGATCCTCCAACAGTGGGCTTCTGAGCAGACTTCGTCCCTGGTAATTCCGGCCGTCTGGGTTGGAGTAACATTCATAGTCACGGTGCCCCATCTTCCTGCAGTATCGGCATTCCACCTTGTTGCACGCTGCAGTCCACCCTGGGTGGTCCTTCCCACAACGCTTACAGTAGAAATGGCGCTGGGGTCTACCGGTGCCTGTTGCAACCGTAACTTAGGTTAACACGAGTCATGCACAATATTAGGATTAACAAATAGTTTGACAACTAAAATTATGAGGAGGGTATTCTCACCCCTGGGAGGTGCCGATCTCAGTGGCTGGGCATCGATGGGTGGGCCGGTCAGTCGTGGTACGGGATCTTTCCCCTTGAAACCCTGCTGACTCTGCTGCCCTGCTTTCCCTTCTTTTTGAAGAAGCCTCTGTCAAAACAGATTTTGGGGTCAGCACAACATGATAATCAATTAATGATTAAATCAACAAATGAAAATATTTCCTTACTTTCCCTTCTTTGAGCCCTCGCCTCGGTTCACTCCCCCGTCCTCAGATTCCTTCTCGGACTTCTTCCTTTTCTTCTGGCCCAGAGTCTCATCCCGAGTCTGGAGCATCAGCTCCGTCCTCGAGGCCGCATCATAACATTTCTGGAATTTTAAACTGGTGATTCTTCACACATTCACTGTAATTGGATATGTAGAACATTAATAAGAATTAACAGTGTTTAGATTTTACCTGTATGGTGGTATAGAGTGTGGCGCCCATGGCTGCTGGATACGGAATAAAAGACCCCCCGGAAACCAATCGTACATCTACTAGACGGAATCGATAGTCAGAGTAGTGACTCCGGGGATGAAGTCAAGAAGACCGATGAAGCGAGCGTAGTACTCGTCCACGGACAGACTCCCCTGGGTCAGCGTCTCAAACTCCCGACGCTTTTCTTTGCTTGAGGTGAGCGGGATAGTACTTCCCTCGCAGGATCTCCATGAACATAGCCCATGAGAAGTCGGGTGTCGCCAAGTGCTGGTCCTTTACAAGTCTCCACCAGGTACTGGCTGCGTTCTTCAGATTGAATGCAGCAATCGTAACTTTCTGATCTCCTGGCACTCGCAAGGCCTCGAAGGCCATCTCATGCTCCACGATGAAGCGCACCAAGGCAATGGGGTCCGGCTCCCCTGAGTAGGTCGGTGGTCGTGTCTCAGATACCACCTTCAGCCAATTTGTCTCACGGGGCTGCGGTGGGTGGGGTATGGCGCCTCCAATCTGGGTAAGTATAGCATCAACTGCTTCATTGACGCCTGGGATTAGTGTCGCCACCGGCCCCTCTACCGGCTCCGCGCCCTCTATGTCTACCAGCCACCTACTGTATAGACCGTCGTATTATAATTCGGTAAATATACCGTCAACACACACATAAGATATTAAGTTGCCTTAGAGGCTAAATGTGTATACGTATAGTGCGTAACCTCTACTTAAGTTCACTAAATAGGTCGTCTCGTACCTCACAAACGTATCCCGGGTTTCCCAAATCCTAAGCTCACTGTTTAATTCCTAGTATCTCGTCATCAGAGCGGTACTCAGCTCTGATACCACTTTTGTAACACCCCTCTCAATCATGACGTAATAATCACTCACGTGAACAGGAAATAAAGGCGTCTCACAGCGGAAAAGAATAGAACTCACATGGGTGTTACTTGCCATCACTCGCCCATACGAGTGATGTAGCAATACAACAACTTAACAAAATGAAAACATAATAATACAATCCGCGGTGACAACGAGATACCGCCTACATGTCTATCTAGGTCTCAAAAACACAACTACTGTGAGCATCTAAACATACTCCAAATCTTACAACCCATTTCCAGTGAAATAACTTAATACATAACGAGGTATGAACGGTAAATCCAAAATCCACAACATCCTAACTACCCAGCCCCGCACTCCGGCTTCGTCCGTGATCATCAACCTGCATAAAGCCATAAAGGCTCAGTGATAAAACACTGAGTATGCCGAGTCTGGACCCTAAAGGTCAATTAGGTCGTATTAACCGTCTTTTTATTAGGTTCGTTACATGCAACATTGGTTTACAGAGTATAACAAGAAACTGTAAGGCATAATTTAAGCATGTAACAATCATCACAGATATACACAGAAGAGCAGCACATTATACAATACAATAGCATCGGTAAGTCACACGCTGTTCTCGGTTTCACATCGTCACGTATTGCAACACTCGGCCCACCGGGCCTTCACATATTGTTGGTTAGGTTAGCACTGTCGGGAGTCAGTTAGGACAACCTGAGATATATACTCAATTGGACAGTAGTCCCACGTACACACAAGGTGCTCACTGCCCTGATCATCCGAAGACTCTGGGACTAATTCACTTTGCCTTTGTAAAGGCGTCCATTTAGGTGGCCAAGGGCCTGGTGCCAACGGTAGCACACTCCGCCTGATGATCTATCTAGGCTCGTTCAGGATTAACTAGGGAAAACCCGACACAGGTTAACCCAAGAGATCTCTACGCGCGACCAGCAGCCAATGACTGTCTGGATTAAGGTTCACATCACTTTCATTCACACTCCACTGTTAGCTTCGTTAGTTAGTGATCCAGTTACAGTTTTAACATGGAGTACATCACTTACTTGTTGGCTGCCCTATGGGTCTTACGCATGCCTAGAATGATTCTAGGTAGTATTGATGTTTGAGTTGAAGCTCTAGGGACCGACGATGTCATGTCCCGTTCCTAAGTGTCTTACTTAGGTTATAAACATACTTGTAATACTTAGTGTATTAGGTCATGCAACGGTAATCACAGTCACACAACTCGTATATGTAGTTTTATATAAATCGATCTATAGTCGACATAGTATTAGTTCGTGCATAAATAAGTAATGTAGTAAAACACATATTCATCACACATAATCATACATGTTATCAAACAAATCCGAGCCCGAGGAATTCCTCAGGAACTCGGATCAAACTCCTTTACATACCGTACACACCATGCTAGTTCGTACGTGCAGACCACTAGAGCTTTCGAGCGCGTACGTCGGAAGTGCGACCTAGTAATACAAGGAACGCTAAGCTTCAATCCACATGACAGTACAATTCGGTATTTCCGAATAACGTTTGAAATCCCAGTACTATGCCCTTGGATTTTTCTACAATTGTTATTAGTTAGAGTACCGTTATTTAAACAACCCCTTACTCGTTGTGAGTTAATACTCGGTTACAATAGAGTATGAAGCTACGTTATATACTCGTGATACTTCGTTTGGGATTTATGTATCATACCAAGGTTATTATGACCTTAGTATTTTACGTCATTATATACTGTAGCTTATGTCATATTCTTGACAGGTTTGTATATATGTATGTATTCGTTTAGTATAATAGTTTAATAAACTATTTATTTATTATTATTTTATTTTAGTTTACTTGCCACATAACATTGTTTAGTGCTACGTTATTTCATGATGTTATGTAGCATGGTCTTTTACATGTCATTAGACTTCATAGTATATGGTTTGGTGACTTTATGTACCTATCGCAAGTAATACTCTCATAAGGTACGCTTAAGCTCCCTCATTATATAATTCTCCTTAATCATTATAAACCACATAACTTATTTTATGTAGTAAGTATCTAATCTTATAACATCAACACTTTGTAGTAAAATACCAGCCAAGGTTTATAAGCTCGCTTAGGGATGTTGGGGATGTTTTAGGTTCTTTAATAGCTCAATATCGCCCTCTGTGACATGGTGGTACAGAAGTTTATATGTTATCAGTATCTAAACAGCAACCTCTACATTCCTTCCCATTTCTTGTTTATAGTTAGTCCAAGTGCTGTTAAATTTTTTCCTTACTGTACCTACCTAACCATCTATGGAGTTATTGATGCTTTAACCCAAGATTGAACCTCTAAAACATACTCCTAGCTTCTGCACTTAATTGTACAGAGACCGCCAAGTGAAACTCTGAACCCAGAAATCAGGAAAATAGAGAAACAAACCCTGTGACCTCTTCCATGAATCTCTCAACCCAACTGAGTGTATTAGTAATGCTTCGGTTTGATCATTCACCAGACACCACTCCATTAACGCATCAGCATCTTAGTTATACAGAGAACCATCTTAATAGGAACTGAAACAACCTACATTACTGAAGATATAACCGTTGTGTTTTCCCTTCTGTTTTTTTTTGTTTCTGTTTGATTTGATCTGTCTTTTTATCTAGGCCTAAGCACTTACTGGTTTAGTCCAGTGTTCCACCCATGTTTCGAATTTAAAAGGGGTAACCCAAACAACTCTACCAACATCACTGTTGTATCCCTCTACTGACTAAAATACAAAAGATCTGAAAAAAAACTGATGATAGAAACTGATGTAGTTATTGTCTTATTGTTACCTTTCTGTTTTTGTGTTTCTGTTTTGATTCTTTCCTAGGGTGTCAATATCGTGCCTGCTTGCATTAGATAAGTCCTAGGTTATTTACTCACACAATATAACCCTTATAGATCCTTGAAGTGAGTTTCCACCGCAGGGACAAATTGATGCAACCTGAACCCACATTTTTGGTGAACCTCCAATTGACTTAACAGTTTAATGTTCTAATCTGTCTTCTGAACCTTCCCATGTCGTTTACCATCTTATCTTAGTGTGTCAGCTAGGTTTGAAGCTTATTATCAAGTCAAAACAACACCCTTTACATTCTCTGAAATTCAGTTATACAGAGAACACGAAAACTGATTTTTAAGGCTACTTCCAAAACTGATAAGAAAAACTGAGATATGGCCTGTGTCTATCTTGTCTTTCCTTTCAGTTCCCTATTGAGTTCCTATTTCCCAGTCTGTTTAGCCCCCAGTTAAGAGTCTTAGTACGGTTTTAATTCTAAAAACCCAAGGTATTGAGTTAGAGCCACCAAGACCTCTTACTCCACCAAAATCTAGAAAAATCAGAAACTGATTAAGTGCAAGGACTGAAACAGAAGGTCTCAATCTGTTATTTCTTCTTCAGTTTTTTGTTTCTACTATCCTTGAATTGGCATTTCGATTCTTCCCTCCAACCTTATTACCCAGTTACTTAAGTATTCTATCAAGCTTCTGCACTCAACTAAGTCCCCAAACCATTTGTTACAGACACAAAAATATCCAACACTGACTGGAAAGAACCTGAAAACTGAAGAAAAAGAAACTGAAATCTGAATCGGTGTTGTTACAGAAACAGTATCATAAAACTGGTTGATTCTCTTTCTGGTTTTCTGAGAGTCCTTCATCCAAACCGTTTAGACAATCCTACTAACACCAAGACATTTTAATGTACTGAAACAGAAGGAGAGTTTACAAATTGGAATCTGTTACATATATATTTTTTTCCTAATCTGTTTTTCCTTTCTGTTTTTACTCACGAGTTGCTCTTCAGTTTCCTCTCAATACTAGTTCAGGTAGTTTAGGATATGATAGTTCTTCTTTTCTCTTCAAGTTCCAATAGATTCAAAATAGGTTTACCACCCCATTTTTAAGCTCCTGAAAGTTATTATACAGAAAGATTAGGATGACAGAAACTGCACTCTAAACCGGTAAATCCTTTCATCTGTCTCCTTTTGTTCAATTACAGTGGCTTGCAGTTTTTTTTCTTCTATAATACTTACATATCTAGTTATGTGGGTTGGTAGTGTTTTAAGTGCTTGAACTATTCAATGCCACCTCTTACACTCTCTGTAACATCATTATATAGAAACAGGAAGTTCCTGAATGTGCAGCTAAAACAGAAGTGCTATTTGTTCCTACTGTTTTTTTTTCTCTGTCAGTTTTCTAGATCACCCTACACTTCCTTCCAACTACTTACCTATTTAGCTAATAATTCATTGCGATTTCAGACTCAAGAACAACCCAAAACAACCCCTTTAGTGCCACTGAAAATTTGAGTACACAGAAACTAAAACTACAGCAGAAACTTTTGCAACAGGTGCACTTTCTTTTCCGTTACATGGTTTTGCATCAGGTTAGGTTTTTAATTTCTCAAGATGTTCTTATCCTCACTTGAGTTTGTTAGGAGTGCCTTAAGCTCATTGACACACAACCCAAGCCAGTTATACAGAAATACAAACGCCTCAAACTAACTGAAACATCAAACCTGATACTCCTTCTGTTCTCTGAGAATTCTCAGTTTCGGGTTTTCTTTTCAGTTTCCCTTCATTACTAACCTAGACAGTTATGTGTTTGACAGAGTTTTAAGTTTCTAATCTAGCCCTTCCTATCCTCAAATTCCCTCTGCAAAGTAGATACAATAAACACGAGTCTCATCAGTTGAAAATTACTCAGAAATAAAAACCAGAAAATGTTACATCTGTTTTCTGTGTTTGTTTCCCCCTTTCTAGTTGTGATCTGTTCTTATTGTTTTTCTTCAACACCCTCACATTTATAGACTTGACCAGGTGTACTCATAAGATGGTAAAAGCATTAGCAACTCAAAGATACTTAGTATACCGAGGCTACATGCTACAGGTTTGCATGATTAACAGTTTCGATAGATTTAGCCTCCTTTCTGTTTCTCTCTGATTTTTCATCAGTTTAGAAGTTACTCACCAGTCTTGAAACTCCTTAGCTACACCTTTGGTGGAATCTCGAACTCACAGCACCTTGGTCAGTTGACTACACTGGAACAGGTTACTTAGATGTTAACCCGTGATAACTTAGAAAAAAAGGGCATGGTTTGGAGCAAACTGAAACAGGTATGGCCTGTACCTTGTTTTTTTTTTCTTCTTCACCGAGGACAGTAAAGCAAGGAAGATTGGCTTGGTCCTGCTCCTTCACCAAGCTGAGAACTATCTACTGTCTTCTACATGAGGAGATACAGAAAGGAAGAAAAGGAGAACTCAGGATTAGCTATGGCTATAACCGGTACAACAGTGGGTAAAATGTGGTGAAGCTCACGTGAGAAAACAGGGAACATAAAGCTTAGTGCATGCTGGGTTTCGTACTGAAATAGAGAAGGAGTTCAGGTTGGGTTCTATGTGGTTTTACCTTGAGCAAATAAAAGAGCTAGCTTCCCCTTCTCTCTCTCTTTTTCAACCGGAACTTCCCACTGCTCTAGCTCCCAACTTGGTTCTTGCTACTGGGTGGAATTGTTCACGATTTAGCTCATGAAGACAGGGAAATCATAGTGGAACAGTGAGCATGGTTGAGACTTGGAAACTTACCTAACTACTGAGCAGTAGCCATGGAGGTTGTGGGCAGCTCTCGGTGGAAGATGGAGAAGACAAGGTACTGAGAGAGGAGGAGGAGACCGATTATAATGAGATGGGTATGGGGTAGTTGATCGATGGCTGTGTTGCTTGGGAATCCTCAAGAGGGATGGGCATTATGAAAAACAATTCCCTTGTTGCATGGGATTACATGGCAATCTGGAGAATAATCAGTTCTTGTCGTCATGAAAGTTGCAGTAGTCTTGATTTTGAGGAATTAAATTCAGAGAAGGATGTCGAGAGTTGATTCTCTCTTTTCTGTAACTTCAGTAGTGACACTACTAATTATAATTCGTGGGTAACTAATACCGAATTCGAGCACAGCTCAAGCGGTTAAGGTTTCGGGATAGGTACGAGAGTTCTCGGGTTTTCAGAGCATCAGCCATATTATGCCTATTTATTGTATATAAGTGACTTGTATTAACATGTCGCGTTATTAGTTGTATGTATATATATATATATATACAACTATTTTGTTATGTCACGTTTTAATTATACCTTTATACGGGTACGACCATTTTATTTGTCCTGTTTTAATTATATATACAACGTTATAATCTTGTAACGTTGTGTATGTGTACATATATATTCGTTTAATACATTAATGTTGTAAATTTATATATTTACATAACATTTAATTATTTAGGGGTATCTCAGTACTGACAGTACGACCTTACATTTTGTTTATCTGTAATCTAGAAGGTTTCAGGCCGGATAGCAAGAGTGACCCTGGATATGCCATGCAATCAGCTCTAGATATCACTAAGCCGCAATACAAGCGCCGGAGGCATAATGTAGAGAAAAGGTGCGGGTGCAAGGCTCGGATGTCTCTGAAATATTGCTGTACCGAAGGACAATATTCAATAACAGAATGGGTCGGCGAGCATAATGGACACGTACTAATGCCAGAACCACTAAGGTATTTAATGCGATCAAACAGACATGTCGATCTTGAAGTTGGACTGCAAGCTGAGTTGAATGCTAATGTTGGGGTTCAGCTAGACACCTCATTCAAGATTCTTGCAACCAGCGCTGGTGGGTTCCAGAACCTTGGTTGTACTAAAGTTGACCTTAAAAACCATCTCCGCACAAAGAGGCAGAAGAATATGCAGCCGTCTGAAGCCACCTGCCTGCAAGAGTACTTTAGGCGTACTACAATGCAAACTCCTGGATTTCACTATGACATACAGTATGACTGCGAGGACTTGATAGCAAACATTTTCTGGGCTGATCACAGAATGAAGATGGATTATTCTCTGTTTGGTGATGCTGTCACGTTTGATACAACATTCTGTACCAATAGTGCGTACAAGCCTCTAGGTAATTCAGTATTTATCCTCTTCATCCATATGTTAGCTGTCATATATATCTCGTCACGCAAGAAACCAGGCAGTCGCCAGGAATCATTGTACCGTGACTCTTTTGTATTCAATGACTATCAATCCTATGTCCCTTGTTGCTCACTACCTTGATGGGTGATTTTATTCCTGCAATCATTTGATAAACATGAATTTATGTTACAGTTGTTTATAAATTATAATTAAACATAGCACTTTCTTTACAGTACTTATTGCTTGCACTATAACGTGCCCTGTCCATTTCTTGCTCAGCTTTGTTTAGTGGGTTTAATCATCACTGACAAATAGTCGTCTTCGGGGTGGCATTGATATTCGACGAGACAATACCTTCATTCGAATGGTTGTTTGAAGCGTTTGTTGGATGCATGGACAACAAGGCACCAGTCACGATATTCACAGACCAGGATGCAGCTATGTCAGCAGCGCTACAGTCTCGACTCCCTGACGCATTTCATGGGCTCTGTTCTTGGCACATCTTGCAGAATGCCAAGAAGAACGTTCATAGTGCTGTAATACGTGATGTAATAAAGACACTAAGTTTACTGATGTATGGGATCCAAGACGAGTCAGAATTTGATAAGGTATGGGATGGTTGTATATCCAGAGTGCAGTCTACTGGTCAGGGGCCTAAGTATGTTAAGTCCGTGCAGTGGATGCTCCGAATAAAAGAGAAGAGAGAACATTGGTCGGCTGCATGGGTCAACAAGCACTTCACCGCCGGTATGCGCACAACGCAGGCCAGTGAATCTATCAACAGTAGTGTTCGATCATTTCTGAAACCTGACCACGGCCTTACTGAGTTTTTCCCCCATTTTAATAATATGATATACTCCATTCGAGAACGTGAAAATCACGCCGAATTCGAAGCTAGAGCTAAGATCACTGCAAACACGTTCACATCATGCCCCCTGATGGTACGCGTTGCCGGTGTGTACACACCTACAATATTCAGTGCACTTCATTACGAGAGGGAACACAGCATTGGTTACATCGTTGACGCAACTCCTGAACCGACAGAGTGCGGGTTAGACGCTTGTAAAGTGTACAAGTTGGACACAGACAATTCTGAGCTTGATATAAGGGTTGTGCATGCTGGTTTCGATGAAGATATAGTGATTAAATGTAGTTGTTGTCTGTTTGAGGCAATGGCTATCCTATGCCGTCATATTCTTAAACTCATGGATCTTTTTGGCTCAATGGGCAAATTGAGTTGCAGGACATTACCCGAAGTGTTCATAAAGAGCCGATGGCGGCTAAATGCAAGGTCTACCATTCTTCAAAATGGTGACGAGGTTCACGCAACACTGCCAGAAACATCATCGTTCCTATGTCGCTATCAGCGCCTAACAGCAACCGCTGTTCGATTGGCTGCCACCGCATCTTTGGACCCCGATCTGTACAACTATGTCATTGGTGAGGTTAAAGGTATTCTAAAGTACACCATAGATTATTATGAAAGCAGACCTCAGGACGATGGTGAACGTACAGATCACCAGGGACTATGTGAAACTGGGCAGAGGCGATTTACTTCTGGGATAATGAAGAGGCAAAATCCCCATAGGAATCGAAAGAGAAGACGATCTGAAACTGAAATTAGAAACCAAAGATATCGGGCTTCGCATCTAAGGGAGGAGTTGCCCCACAGAAATGTTGAAACTCAATGAAATGACAACAGTGCACATGCAGATGCCCCTGTACCTTCCACCACCACATATGGATATTTCACAACCTTAGTCAATAGTGTATGCAACCCTTCCACACCCCAATGGTTACCGTAGAGCGCCTAGATTACTCGCTAAAACTGAACTTGTCTGCTATTTTGCGGGTCTACTGAAATATGTATTTTACTTGATCTTGGATTCAGAAGCAAACCTCTTGTTATTATTTTGGAGTCGCTAATGTTTGGTGCTTTGAACTGTCGTGGATGTTCATTAAGTTAATATTACATACTAATCCTAGGAGGTACGTAGGTACAGTCCCGGAAAAAAATGTTTTTCTGTACCGACTGGTAATATTAGCGTATACTTCAGGTAATCGTGGACATTAATTTGCTCATACAAAATTTAATGGGGTTATATAGTCAAGTCGTTGAATCAATCTCAAGTCATTAAGTAAATGAGTTACTGGCGCAACCCCTCGTCTATCAATTATCATTTTGATTACCCAGAGTATATTTCGTAGTTGGAAAAACAATTATTTTCTAATCAGCAGGTAATACGAAGGTAAAAGCAATTATTTTTTCCAATTATCGAACAAAATATGATTGGGGATTGATAGTTGATACTATACCAGGGGCATCAGTAGGAAGTTGAAGTATACCTACAATCTAGCACCCTCTCTCTCTATATATTTCTACTCGGTTTCACCTGTGATGATACAGAGAAAAAAAAGACAATGGGACATCTCTTCAGAATATACGAGGCTGACACGCCTGGGATGGTCTCACTTGTGATCCGAAGTGGGTTACTCCTCTTTATAAAGCATAAAAAATCTATCAGTGAAGGTAATACGAGGATAACTTGCAACCAAGCGGGGATGAGCCATTGCACTATTGACATATTTCATTCCATTGATATAATTTTAGGAAATACCGATGAAATCAAACGAACAAGACACTAAAAGGTACGTATGGTATCGCTCCTTTTAATATTTCATTTGTTTTACTCACCGATTAAGAAAATGCCGTATCGGAAATTATGTAGTGGTACTTGGCTGAACTTACTCGATAGGTGCACGACAATCACAATAAAGAGAAATCACATTTTGATTTTGTGATAAATGCATCTGACTCGGTATTGCCACTACGAAAGTCCTGGGTTCAAAACTCACCCACTACCGTTACCAATAAAAAAACCGTAACTATGAAAACCTGTATGACCAAACCAACTTTTCTGTTGAATAGATCAAACAATAATTGTGTTTGTTAAGATATCATTGAATTTATCAAGTGTATTACTACCTTCTGTAAATTGACCAATGATCGGTCTGTACGGCTCTTTCTGGCAAATTCTATTATACAACCGGAATCACAATGCTCCGTGCTTCCTGTGTACACGTGGAAACAAAAAGTAAACTACAGTTTAATGGATATCACTGACTAAAGTAAACCAAACGGCGTTTTTGTTAATGTATACCCATCCGTATTCACTCTTACGCAGCTTCATTCATTATCATCACACAATGCCCCGTCTTCTCTATATGTTTCCATCTTATCTACCTGCCCACTTCCATTGTCTGCCTTCATCCTATGCCGTCTATTTATATTACCACCACGCACGCATTATATCATTCCATGTCATCAGAAGAGTTGGAAATAATGCTAAAGTCATCGTTAAGCCTACAGTTTAATTGATATCACTGACTAAAGTAAACCAAACGGCGTTTTTGTTAATGTATACCCATCCGTATTCACCGTTAGGTAGCGTCATTCATTAAATATTCACACAATGCCCCGTCTTCTCTATCTGTTTCCATCTAATCTACCTGCCCACCCCCATTGTCTGCCTTCATCCTATGCCGTCTATTTATATTTACCACACATTATTTCATTCCATGTCATCAGAAGAGTTGGAAATATTGCAAAAAGTCATCGTTAAGCCTACAGGTTAATGAATATCACTGACTATAGTAAACTAAACGGCGTTTTTGTTAATGTATACCCATCCGTATTCACCATTAGGTAGCGTCATTCATTAAATATACACACAATGCCCCGTCTTCTATATCTGTTTCCATCCAATCTACCTGCCCACCCCTATTGTCTGCCTTCATCCTATGCCGTCTATTTATATTTACCACACCACGCATTATATCGTTCCATGTCATCAGAAGAGTTGGAAATAATGCAAAAAGTCATCGTTAAGCCTACAGGTTAATGAATATCACTGACTATAGTAAACTAAACGGCGTGGTAATGTTAATGTATACCCATCCGTATTCACTCTTAGGTAGCTTCATTCATTATCTTCACACAATGCCCCGTCTTCTCTATCTGTTTCCATCCAATCTACCTGCCCACCCCCATTGTCTGCCTTCATCCTATGCCGTCTATTTATATGTACCACACATTATTTCATTCCATGTCATCAGAAGAGTTGGAAATATTGCAAAAAGTCATCGTTAATCCTACAGGTTAATGCATATCACTAACTATAGTAAACTAAACGCCGTTTTTGTTAATCTATACCCATCCGTATTCACCGTTAGATAGTGTCATTCATTAAATATACACACAATGCCCAGTCTTCTCTATCTGTTTCCATCCAATCTACCTGCCCACCCCCATTGTCTGCCTTCATCCTATGCCGTCTATTTATATTTACCACGCATTATATTATTCCATGTCATCCGAAGAGTTGGAAATAATGCAAAAAGTCATCGTTAAGCCAACAGGTTAATGAATATCACTGACTAAAGTAAACCAACCGGCGTTTTTGTTAATGTATACCCATCCGTATTCACTCTTAGGTAGCTTCATTCATTAAATATTCACACAATGCCCCGTCTTCTCCATCTGTTTCCATCTAATCTACCTGCCCACTCCCATTATCTGCCTTCATCCTATGCCGTCTATTTATATTTACCACGCCACGCATTATATCATTCCATTCATGTCATTAGAAGAGTTGGAAATAATGCTAAAGTCATCGTTAAGCCTACAGTTTAATTGATATGACTGACTAAAGTAAACCAAACGGCGTTTTTGTTAATGTACCCATCCGTATTCACCGTTAGGTAGCGTCATTCATTAAATACTCACACAATGCCCCATCTTCTCTATCTGTTTCCATCCAATCTACCTGCCCACCCCCATTGTCTGCCTTCATCCTATGCCGTCTATTTATATTTACCACGCCACGCATTATATCATTCCATGTCATCAGAAGAGTTGGAAATAATGCAAAAATTCATCGTTAAGCCTACAGGTTAATTAATATCACTGACTATAGTAAACTAAACGGCGTGGTAATGTTAATGTATACCCATCCGTATTCACTCTTAGGTAGCTTCATTCATTATCTTCACACAATGCCCCATCTTCTCTATCTGTTTCCATCCAATCTACCGCCCACCCCCATTGTCTGCCTTCATCCTATGCCGTCTATTTATATTTACCACGCATTATTTCATTCCATGTCATCAGAAGAGTTGGAAATATTGCAAAAAGTCATCGTTAAGCCTATAGGTTAATGCATATCACTGACTATAGTAAACATAACGGCGTTTTTGTTAATGTTTACCCATCCGTATTCACCGTTAGATAGCGTCATTCATTAAATATACACACAATGCCCCGTCTTCTCTATCTGTTTACATCCAATCTACCTGCCCACCCCCATTGTCTGCCTTCATCCTATGCCGTCTATTTATATTTACCACGCATTATATCATTCCATGTCATCAGAAGAGTTGGAAATAATGCAAAAAGTCATCGTTAAGCCTACAGGTTAATGAATATCACTGACTAAAGTAAACCAAACGGCGTTTTTGTTAATGTATACCCATCCGTATTCACTCTTAGGTAGCCTCATTCATTATCTTCACACAATACCCCGTCTTCTCTATCTGTTTCCATCTAATCTACCTGCCCACTCCCATTGTCTGCCTTCATCCTATGCTGTCTATTTATATTTACCACGCCACGCATTATATCATTCCATGTCATCAGAAGAGTTGGAAATTATGCTAAAGTCATCGTTAAGCCTACAGTTTAATTGATATCACTGACTAAAGTAAACCAAACAGCGTTTTTGTTAATGTATACCCATCCGTATTCACTGTTAGGTAGCGTCATTCATTAAATATTCACACAATGCCCTGTCTTCTCTATCTGTTTCCATCCAATCTACCTGCCCACCCCCATTGTCTGCCTTCATCCTATGCCGTCTATTTATATTTACCACGCATTATATCATTCCATGTCATCAGAAGAGTTGGAAATAATGCAAAAAGTCATCGTTAAGCCTACAGGTTATTGAATATCACTGACTATAGTAAACTAAACAGTGTGGTAATGTTAATGTATACCCATCCGTATTCACTCTTAGGTAGCTTCATTCATTATCTTCACACAATACCCCGTCTTCTCTATCTGTTTCCATCCAATCTACCTGCCCACTCCCATTGTGTGCCTTCATCCTATGTCATCTATTTAAATTTACCACGCATTATATCATTATTTCATCCGAAGAGTTGGAAATAATGCTAAAGTCATCGTTAAGCCTACAGTTTAATGGATATCACTGACTAAAGTAAACTAAACGGCGTTTTTGTTAATGTATACCCATCCATATTCACTGTTAGGTAGCGTCATTCATTAAATACTCACACAATGCCCCGTCTTCTCTATCTGTTTCCATCCAATCTACCTGCCCACCCCCATTGTCTGCCTTCATCCTATGCCGTCTATTTATATTTACCACGTCACGCATTATATCATTCCATGTCATCAGAAGAGTTGGAAATAATGCAAAAAGTCATCGTTAAGCCTACAGGTTAATTAATATCACTGACTATAGTAAACTAAACGGCGTGGTAATGTTAATGTATACCCATCCGTATTCACTCTTAGGTAGCTTCATTCATTATCTTTACACAATGCCCCGTCTTCTCTATCTGTTTCCATCCAATCTACCTGCCCACCCCCATTGTCTACCTTCATCCTATGCCGTCTATTTATATTTACCACACATTATTTCATTCCATGTCATCAGAAGAGTTGGAAATATTGCAAAAAGTCATCATTAAGCCTACAGGTTAATGCATATCACTGACTATAGTAGCTAAACGGAGTTTTTGTTAATGTATACCCATCCGTATTCACCGTTAGATTGCGTCATTCATTAAATATACACACAATGCCCCGTCTTCTCTATCTGTTTCCATCCAATCTACTACTGCCCACCCCCATTGTCTGCCTTCATCCTATGCCGTCTATTTATATTTACCACGCATTATATCATTCCATGTCATCAGAAGAGTTGGAAATAATGCAAAAAGTCATCGTTAAGCCTACAGGTTAATGAATATCACTGACTAAAGTAAACCAAACGGTGTTTTTGTTAGTGTATACCCATCCGTATTCACTCTTAGGTAGCCTCATTCATTATCTTCACACAATGCCCCGTCTTCTCTATCTGTTTCCATCTAATCTACCTGCCCACTCCCATTGTCTGCCTTCATCCTATGCCGTCTATTATATTTACCACGCCACGCATTATATCATTCCATGTCATCAGAAGAGTTGGAAATTATGCTAAAGTCATCGTTAAGCCTACAGTTTAATTGATATCACTGACTAAAGTAAACCAAACAGCGTTTTTGTTAATGTATACCCATCCGTATTCACCGTTAGGTAGCGTCATTCATTAAATATTCACACAATGCCCCGTCTTCTCTATCTGTTTCCATCCAATCTACACCTGCCCACCCCCATTGTCTGCCTTCATCATATGCCGTCTATTTATATTTACCACACATTATATCATTCCATGTCATCAGAAGAGTTGAAATAATGCAAAAAGTCATCGTTAAGCCTACAGGTTAATGAATATCACTGACTATAGTAAACTAAACAGCGTGGTAATGTTAATGTATACCCATCCGTATTCACTCTTAGGTAGCTTCATTCATTATCTTCACACAATGCCCCGTCTTCTCTATCTGTTTCCATCCAATCTACCTGCCCACTCCCATTGTCTTCCTTCATCCAATGCCGTCTATTTAAATTTACCACGCATTATATCATTCCATGTCATCCGAAGAGTTGGAAATAATGCTAAAGTCATCGTTAAGCCTACAGTTTAATGGATATCACTGACTAAAGTAAACTAAACGGCGTTTTGGTTAATGTATACCCATCCGTATTAACCGTTAGGTAGCGTCATTCATTAAATATACACACAATGCCCCGTCTTCTCTATCTGTTTCCATCCAATCTACCTGCCCACCCCCATTGTCTGCCTTCATCTTATGCCGTCTATTTATATTTACCACGCCACGCATTATATCATTCCATGTCATCAGAAGAGTTGGAAATAATGCAAAAAGTCATCGTTAAGCCTACAGGTTAATGATAATCACTGACTATAGTAAACTAAACGGCATGGTAATGTTAATGTATACCCATCCGTATTCACTCTTAGGTAGCTTCATTCATTATCTCTTTACACTGCCCCCGTGATACTGCCCTTCTCCGCCTCTTCCAATGTTGTCTATTTATATTTAATACGCATTAAATCTACAAATGAGTGGGACGAACAAGGCACTAACAGTTGCCAAGGGTTGGTTAAAACCAAAGTATCCGCTGATTTAGTAGGTTACAGTAATTTGATTACAGAAGACTTTGTATGTCTCACTTCCCGTTTATTATGCTGAATTAGAGGAACAAATAACAAAGAAAGATCTAATCTGTGCCATTTAATCTTCACACTATGCCCCGTCTTGTCCATTTGTTTCCATCCAATCTACCTACCTACTCACCTTCTCGGCTTACTTTCCTATGCTGTATATATATATGTTTATCACACATTAAATCATTACACTTCATCTGAAGAGTTGTTAAAAATACAAAAGCCATCGTTACGGCTACCGTTTAATGGATGTGACTGACTAAAGTAAAATTAAGCAGTGTTTCTGTTAATGCCGTAGTCACTGTTAGTACGCTCTTAATTCATTAAATCTTCACACTGTGCCCCGTCTTGGCCATCTGTTTCCATGTAATACCCCATGCTTAACCGCCTCCATCCCCTTCTTCCCATGTTGTCTATATATATTTAGGACGCATTAAATCTTTATACTTCACCAGAACATTTTTGGCAAGAATGCAAAAGTAATCGTTGCTCCTATCTTTTTATGTCAGTCACTGACTTAAGTAAACTAAACTGTGTTTATGTTAATATACCCATCTGTATTCACTGTTAGGTATCTAACGTTTACGGTTGTCAAAGATTTACTTGCATCGGTTCGTCGTTCAATATGTTTGACTCGAGGCGAGGATACCCTTGCGTTGTCAAAAGTAAGACTTATAAAACTACTGGGGTTAAAAGTACAAATTTCGGAAAGTGTGGAGGCGATAAAGAAAATAAGACAGGTGAGGGGCTGCTAGAAAATTACTGGGAGTTTTTGGGTTAAATATGGAATTATATTGATATCTGGGGTATAATTGTGACATTGGAAAAGTTTGTGTGGAAATAATGTGTAATGCGAAAATATATGTGCATATGCGAGAATATAGAAAGATGGGAATGTATTTTAGTATATGATGGGGAATATCATAAATGTTACAATAATATAGAGTCTAAATGGAATTATATAGGGTGGAAATAAGTGTACGATAAAAGAGATTATAATTCACATGCATAAGATAGAGTTGGGAACTTAATCAAGATTAATATAAGATACAATATGACATTTCTTGATTTTAATATGGGGATTACTATTATTAAATAGTGTTATAATTCATATAGATTAATATGGATACATGGCATAAGGTGAATTGTATAATATGATTGGGTAATCTAAAATAAGCTGGTAAGACGACGCGTCGTTAACTATCATTTAGATTACGCAAAAATCAAAAAATGTGGGAATATTTGGTGTCAGGTCAAAACGTCGTCATTGAGCATCATTGCGCGGGGACTTTAGATGACGGTTATTATTAAACCGTAATCTAAAGAGTAACAAATTTAAAAAATAGCGCGAAAATTATTTGGGCCAATGCTGGGTTTCGAGCTTGAGTTAACACCATCGATCTTGAGTTCGAAACCCAGCATTAGCCCAAAATTTTTGGCGCTATTTTTTAAAATTTGTTACACTTTATATTACGGTTTTACTAATAACCGTCATCTAAAGTCCCCGCGCAATGATGCTCAACGACGACGTTTTGACCTGACGCCAAATATTTCCCACATTTTTTGATTTTCGCGTAATCTAGATGACAGTTAACGACGTCCGTCTTACCAGCTTAAGGTGTGTGAAGATATAAAGTGGGGTATTTGATTATAGGGAAATTCACGTGATACTCCTGTTTTCTTTCGTAATTCACAATATACCCCTGTGATTTTCGTAATTTAACTTTAAACATGCTTAAATGTTGTCCAAAATTGATGAAACTTTACATTGACGATGCTAAAGTGTTATATTTTGGTCCATCAGTCAAATTTGAAGTTTTTTAAGCTCACATGTGACCTGTGGGACCCAATGAACAGTCACATATTCATTGGGTCCCACGTGTCACATGTGAGCTTAAAAAACTTCAAATTCGATATTGGACCAAAATATAACACTTTAGCATCGTCCATGTAAAGTTTCATCAATTTTGGACAACATTTAAACATGTTTAAAGTTGAATTACGAAAATCACAGGGGTATATTGTGAATTACGAAAGAAAACAGGGGTATCTCGTGAATTTTCCTTTGATTATAGAACATTAGGTACAAACATCTCATGTGGTGATGATATATAGAATTGTGCGAAATATATAAATTATACAATTCAAAGGTTTATATTATGAATTATATGAACATGTTGACTTGGGTACATTGACCAAGTCAGCCCTAATGACCATGTCAACCTGGTTTTTCGAACAGCTCATTAATTACACTACAAGGTCAATTGTAACATATAGCAACAAACTATGTGGATGTATATATAAAAAACCTATGAATAAAGAAATGGGTTGTAAGGATTAGACACCCCACTATATAGAATTTTATAATTCAAATAGATTAATAGGAATATATGGCATGAGGTGAGTTATATAATATGATTGGGTAGTCACTAACAAAGTAAAGAGGTGTATGAAGATATAAAGTGGGGTATTAGATTATAGAACATTAGGTATGGACATCTAATGTCATGGTATAGAGAATTGCACAGATATATGAATTATATAATTTAATAGATCAAGTTTATGAATTATATGAACATGTTGGCTTGGATACATTGACCAAGTCAACCCTACTGTCCATGTCAACCTAGTTGGCAAAGACGATCAAGTTGACCAGCTCATAGATTAAGTGAGAGTTTTATGTTTAGTAATACTAAGGTCAATTGTAACATAGTAACAAACTATGTGGATGTATATATGTAACACCCCTACTACGCACATAACACTAAATGAAATCGCAGCGGAAAAGAATAACTAAACAGTAACTAACGCTTCGGTGCTACAACGCCGTCAACCACCCACGTGGTTGACAAGGCAGAATAAATACAAGTGTACCGGTCTGATGATCAGACTCCCGAGCATAAAACTAAACCATAAATACATCATATACAATACCGAGTGTTTACATATTCTTCACTGTATCACATCACTGTTAACTGCAACAACCAATATATATAACGCCACGGGAGCACAGGCGCATCCCGGGCCATCATCCAAAAGTATGCAAAAGTAAATCACTTCCTAGGATCTAGAGCCACTCCGCTTCTTCGATCCTCATCCTGCAGTATAAGAAATATGGATCCCCCGAGGGGGTCAGCAACCCTTGGCTGGTATGGTTAACGCGCAGCCCATCGGCTACCGGGATACGCGCAACTAATTGTCATGATAACATGGCATTCATTTATATACATAACATAACATAACAGGGGCATAGCATCAATAGTGCACAGCTCAACATCACATACACGGTGGATCTTCGCTCCACAATAACAAACCACAAGTGGTCAAATAACACAAGAGCCTAGAGAGTGATTCACTCTCATGTTAAGCTCGTTAAACACACTCATTACCGTTCTGTTAGACGAACGAGTAACTTAAGTCACAGATGGTTCGGATTTAGTGACCCGAACACACCACACAAACACATGTTCCCACTAAACCGATCATAAGTCAGAATAGGTAAGCTTGGGAAGAAGCTAGCGGGAGATCGAACGCCAAATTAAGGAGAACAATCTTAACAACATAAGAGTCGAATCTGATTCAGATATCTACTCTTAACTTACATACATGACCGGACAACCGGATTCCTCACTTCCCAGTTAACACTTGTTAGAAGTTCATGGTGGAACTTAACAACCAATACACAATAGGTGGTAAGTCATGTTAGACACATACAAGGGAAATGGTCACATCATAACATCACAATAATATGAACAACTGTAAACTCATTACATGTTAGATCTTATAACGTCATAAACACACAGAAAAAACTACACACACAAGCCGGTGTAAACCGGTAGACAACAGACTGCAAGAAAACCATACCTTGGTCCTTGCCTCGTTTGGTTTCCTCCGTAGGTCACTCCTATACATAGTTAATAACGTCGGTTAATTATTTATTTAACTTCAAACTTACTAAGTATTTAACATGATTGTATGACATGTTTTAATGTCTATCTTACCCTAGGTTACCTTCATTATACACCCTAGGGTTAACTACATAGGTCACATTCTTTTCTGTTTTTTTTTTTACAAGTTTAGGTCCGACCGACCTTACCGACCGAACTTACCCAAGTTCGGTCGATTCCAGAACACATTTCCGTCAAAATTTTCTACTCCGACCGACCTTGTAAGTTCGGTCGCATGTTCGGTCTTTCCCGAGAGTTTCTTCCCTTTGAAAATTTAGCCCGACCGAACTTGCCAAGTCCGGTCCTATGTTCGGTCGATTCCAGTAACTCAATCCGTACACAAAATACAAGCCCGACCGACCTTGCAAGTCCGGTCCCCAAGGTCGGTCCATTCCAGAAGCCAATTCTCGCAGGGTAAACTGGGCTCGACCGACCTTGCAAGTTCGGTCGCAAGTTCGGTCTGGCCCAGACCCTTGTTTTCCTTTTTACATTCAACTCCAAACTTCACCCCATATACCCTAGTACACCCTAACCTCATTTAGGCACTTCAAATACACCTTAAGACATCCTTAAACACTCATAAAACTCATTTTCTAATTCCTTAAGCCTTTACTTATTTCCTTGTAAAATTCCTTAACACTTACAACATTTTATACTAGGTTTCTAAATGGTGTTTCTCACCTATGATAACTACTATCCCAAAATTTCTCTCATCTTAACATCATCTCTTAAGCACTATTTCTCACAACTAACTCCTTATGTCATTCTTGAAATTCTTTTCCAAGTTTACACTTTCTCCTTATTTTACCAAAGTTTGCCTAAGTCTTTATCTAAGTCCAAAATGACTTTGGTACATACTAAAACCTCAAGCTCATGCCTAAGTCCTTGTGACATCCTAAATCACCTTAATGCATGTTTCTTACCAAGAACAACACTTAACCAATCTAAACACCTCTTAACTTATCAAACTCATTTTAACTCTTAGAACTTCTCATTTATTACCTAAATTTCGACATAGGTTCTCCTAGAACATTACTAAACCAAAACACATTGTTTTTACCAACAAACAACCAAGAACACTAAAAATCCATCAAGCACTTATTAGACACAAACTCCACTCATAAAGCACTACATCACAATATAGTGCATAATTTAAATTGCATGGCACTTAGGCCCTTAAATGACATGGCTCTTAGGCCCTTAAGATGCATAAATCATAAACACTGAATTTCCACAATATATTTGCCTTTAACCTGCAAATACACTCAACAACACATATGCCTTTTACTAAGCTCTTGAGAACACTTTACTAAGTCATTCACCATTTGCTCTTTAGGTAGTTTTAACAAGCATTATAAGCTCATTTCTCCTAAGGCATTAAACAACATTAGGTTAGTAGATTTACCTTCTTGCAAATAACTTCTTTCTTGTTTCCTTTAAAAACCGGTAGGGTATTTGATTCTTTGACAAGTTCTAAACAATATACAAACATTATAATGAGTATTCAAGCTATAAGCTTCATCTCATTGTAAACCCTAATTTTACATTGTTTCAAAAACATTAATGTAGTTGTTTTACCTTGCTCTTTGAAGAGAGTTTGAATATCTAACAAGAGAGGACTCCACCTAGTCCATGAAGAGTTGGAATGAAGCTAGAACAAAGTCACACAAAGAGCTCCTTCAATATGTATTTTCGGTTACCACAAAAACATGAAGGAAATGAAGTTTTTATTTGAGATTCCTTACCTAGAAGCAAAGGAGAGTAACAATATGTAAAAATACAAGCTCAAGCTCCTTCAATGGTGGAACTCCATGGCACCGAAATGGTGGTCTTGGAATTTTAAGAAGATAGAAATGAAGAGCTTGATGAGAGGAAGAGATTGGTGGTGTTTGTTTTTGATTTGAACAAGTGAGCTAGATTTTACAAGAGATCAAAGAAGAGGTTTAATGGAGGTGTGGTATTACCGGAAGAGAAGAAGAAGGAAGAGAGGGTGTGGAGCCGTGTGAAACAAGGAAGAAATGAGAGAATGAGATAGAATTTTTTGAAGATATTTATACTTTATAAAGTAAAAAGGTACTTAAGTAGTTTTATTTATTTTCTTAACAAGCTAACAAGGGTGGTGTGTCACCACTTAAAAACCGGCCCCCAATAGTAATGGGGTATTATAGTCTTTATTTGTCAATTTAATTACTTATACAACATATGTTACAAAATAGCTTATAAAAATCACTATTCATGAAAACAAGGCACATAGAAGTGAAATTTTTGATTTCCCATTGATATAGACATCCAAATGTGATATTATATAGTACACATATATATTTAAGAGTAATGATGGACATCTAGCCACTCAAAACTCATTTACAAGACAATTTTTCAAAAATGTGCTTTAAGACTCCTTAAAGCACATTTTGTGTTTAAACTTGTTTTCAAGCTTGGTTTTCTTTGGTAATTGGTTAATATGTTCATTAGTGTATAAATGAGGTCTTGGTAAGTTCATTAGGTCTTAACCAAGTTTATCCCAAGCTTAGAGCACATTTTGGCTCTTATTGACTTTAAAGCACATTTTGTGTTTTCTTTTGTTTAAATTTGTTTACTAATGTTTCTAAGACTCTTTTTAGTCTTAATACACCATATTTAAGTGTTTATACAATATATTAAGGTTTGGGGTATTTCAATCTACCCCCCTTAAAAGAACTTTGCCCTCAAAGTTCATACTTCCACATATCCTAAATATTAGAACACGGGAATACTTATAAACAATACTTCCATACATCATTAACAACACACTTACATACATTGGACACCAGGTCCATACAACATAACATCGGGTACATAACATTGGACGCAAGGTCCATACAACATTATCCACATCATTCAGACACAACGGTCTGTAACATAACAACATAACATAGACGATGTATTCAAATACACGTCGTACACACATAACCGAAACGGCTCTACCCCCCTTAAAAAGGGGTACGCCCCGTACCCTATACACATAAGGACTAAGAAGTAAACAATGACGGGTACTTCGCCTTCATCTTATCTTCCAGCTCCCAAGTGGCCTCCTCAACGTCCTGGTTAGACCAAAGAACTTTCACCAGTCTCACGGACTTATGGCGAGTGTCTCGAGTCTTAGTATCCAGAATCCGTACCGGAGTCTCCACTGATCGCATGGTCGGCTCTAAGGTTAGCCTTTCAGGCTGAAGCACATGAGACGGATGAGACATATACTTCTTCAACTGGGACACATGAAATACATCATGTACCTTGCCCAGCTCGGCGGGTAGGTCTAGTCTATAGGCTACCGGGCCGATCCGCTCCGTCACAACATAAGGCCCCACATATTTTGGGCTCAACTTGCCCTTCTGGCCAAAACGAATACTCCCTTCATGGGGGATACTCTCAAAAATACCTGATCGCCCACGGCGAACTCCAGGTCACGTCTGCGCACATCTGCGTACGACTTCTGTCTATCCTGAGCTGCCTTCATGTTAGCCCGGATCTGGCGAACTTCTGCCTGGACTTGTTCAAGATACTCTGGTCCTATAATGACCGTCTCACTCGACTCATCCCAGCATAATGGCGTGCGGCATGGTCTACCGTACAAGGCCTGGAAGGGAGACATCTTGATCGAAGCGTGGTAACTGTTGTTGTAACTAAACTCGATCAGATGTAACTTATCAATCCAGCTGGTCTGAAAGTCAAGTGCACAAGCACGTAGCATATCCTCAAGTGTCTGAATGGTGCGCTCACTCTGACCATCGGTCTGTGGGTGAAACGCTGTACTCAATTTCAGTTCAGTACCCAATGCCTCTCGTGTAGACTTCCAATATCTGGATAAGAATCTGGTATCTCTGTCAGATACAATCGTTTTCGGTACACCATGATGTCTTACAATTTCTTATCAAAGAGTTCTGCCAATCTTGCCACTTTCCAAGTGTCCTTCATCGGAATGAATCGGGCCACCTTGGTCAGTCGGTCAACTACAACCCATATCATATTCAGACCTCCCCTTGTAGGCGGAAGCCCTACTACAAAGTCCATGGAGATATCATGGAACTTCCACTCAGGCACTGGCATTGGCTGTACCATACCACCAGGCCGTCGGTGCTCAAACTTGACCTTCTGGCAAGTGAGACACCTCAACACATAATCACTTACATCTTTCTTCATTCCAGTCCACCAAAAATACCTTTTCATACTCTTATACATCTTTGAAGCTCCGGGGTGAATCGAAGTAGTAGAACAATGGGATTCACTCAATATGCGCTCCTTCAACTCAGCGCCACTCCTAGGTATACACAATCGGCCATTCAGCCTAATCAGGTCATCATCGTGGAGTCTGAAGTCGTACTTCTGACCCTCGAATGTGCCGTCAATAAGCTTCTGCCGGATCTCCAGCATATACTGATCCGTCATCTGAGCACTCCGCACCTCTTCAACCAAGCCAGTATGGAGACTAGCGAATGGAGAGAGTGTGCTCGGCGACTCATGCGTCAGCTACCACATTTGCCTTACCCTCTTTATATTGCAGATTAATATCGTAGTCATTCAGAAATTCAACCCACCTTCTTTGCCTCATGTTCAACTCTTTCTGAGTGAACAAGTACTTTAAGCTTTTGTGGTCAGAATAAATCGTCACACTTACCCCATACAAATAATGTCGCCATATCTTCAATGCGAAGACAATGGCACCCAATTCTAAGTCGTGGGTAGGGTAGTTCTCCTCATGCTTCTTCAGCTGACGGGAGGCGTATGCTACGACCTTCCCGTGCTGCATCAATACACAACCCATACCTCTGCCTGATGCGTCGCAGTAGACCTCAAAACCATCTGGACCGTCTGGTATAGTCAGGACTGGTGCAGATGTCAGAGCATCCTTGAGACTCGTGAAAGAACTCTCACAGTCGACTGTCCACTCGAATGGTGCATCCTTCTTCATTAAGGAAGTCATCGGCTTCGAGACACTGGAGAAGTCCTTCACAAACCTCCTATAATAACCTGCCAGACCGAGGAAGCTCCTGATATCGGTAACTGTCTTCGGCCTAGGCCAGGTGCGCACTGCATCTATCTTTGCCGGATCGACAGCGATCCCGGCCTCAGAAATCACATGTCCAAGGAAGGATACTTGGTTCAACCAAAATTCACATTTCGAAAACTTTGCATACAACTGATTCCTCCTCAATGTTTGTAACACATTTCTCAGGTGGCTTTCGTGCTCACCTCTTGATTTAGAATACACAAGAATATCATCGATGAAGACTACCACTGACTTGTCCAACTGATCTTGGAACAACGGTTCATTAAGTCCATGAACTTAGCTGGTGCATTTGATAAGCCAAACGGCATAACTGTGAACTCATAATGCCCATACCTCGTTCTGAAAGCTGTCTTTTCGATATCACTGTCACGGATGGCAATCTGATGGTATCCGGAACGTAAGTCTATCTTGGAGAATACTGATGCTCCCCTCAGCTGATCAAATAGATCGTCGATGCGTGGTAAAGGGTAACGGTTCTTCACCGTAACAGCATTCAGCTCCGATAATCAATACACAGGCGGAGGCTACCGTCCTTCTTCTTCACGAAGAGGACCGGCGCTCCCCATGGTGAAACACTAGGGCGGATAAAGCCCTTGTCGAGTAGGTCTCTCAGCTGCTCCTTGAGCTCTGTCATCTCTGCTGGAGCCATACGATAAGGTGCTTTCGCAATGGGTCCAGTGCCCGGAACTAAGTCGATCTCAAACTCAACCTCTCGTGCTGGCGGCATGCCCGGCAGTTCCTTAGGAAATACATCAGGAAACTCCGACACTACCGGCACATCTGGGCTAAACTCAGGGTCTCTCTCTATGTCCTGGACATAGCAGAGGTATACATCACTCCCTCGTCGTAACTCACGATACATGGCCATGGCGGTGATGATCTGAGTCGAAGGCTCCCTGGGCCTCTGGCGGTATGATATGGTAACCCCAGATGGACTCCGAAGAAGCAGTCGATGCTCGGCACACAGGATTCTGCCCTTGTACCGCTCCAACCAGTTCATCCCGACAATCACATCAAATCCAAGTCCGTCGAACTCTATCAAGTCGATCGGAAACTCTTCACCTCTGATTCGTACAACAGCATCTCGGTGGTAGCGGGTACACCTGATCCGCTCTTTCGATGGGAGAGTGACCAAGAAGTCTGGCATCTCATCTCCATCTAACCCCAGCCTCTTCGCAAAAGATAGCGAAATAAATGTGTGTGAGGCTCCAGAGTCGAACAAGATCGATGCATCCACGCCATTCACTGGAAAGGTACCGGTGAGGATTGTGCCGCTCTTGCCGGCTTCTGCCTCATTGCAGACACTCAGTGTACCTCCCGTTCCGAGTGCACAGCCTAATTCATTGGCAAACTAATAAGTACTGGGTAACAACACGGTTGATATACTTCAATAACTCCACTTTATTCATTAACACCTTCTCTTTACAACATTGTTGGTTTACATGGTTGATATAACTTAACACATACATAACTTCCTTAACATATACTGGCTTAACACATTACAGAATTATACAAGGCTTTAGAATTGTCTGAAGGTCAAATTCAAACGTCCGGGTTTCATGTGTGTGGCATTGATCACTGCCGACGGTGCGGTATTCAGTTTGATCTTCCTGATGCCATGATATAGCATCCTTGACTGCCCACCCATGATTAACACATCTCCTGACTTTAGTATTAACTTCTTGCGAGATCAGCACGCTTCTGCTCGCCATACACAAACACTGCGGTATCACCAATGGACCAAGACACCACGGGTACTCCCTTACTTAGAGACTCGGGTGACTCGTCCTTATCTTGGTGTAAACCTAACCGTCCACCTTTCTGGTAGAAGTTCACAATACACAAATCTGCTTCCACATTTGGAATCGAATCCGTTTCAACTTGTTGAGCAATTCCCACGGCGTGATTAACAACCGCACGGAACTCCTCAGGTATACTGGTTTTGCTCCATCTTCAGCTCGCACTTCTTGATATGACTTGGTGTAAGGGTTCCAGTCCTTACCCATGCACATCATCTTCAATTGCATTCTTGATCCGTTCGGATATTCAGGTGTGTAGAAACCTCCAGGTTTAGCTCCAAGTTCGTCGCATCGTCTGATGACATGGATTTGTGCTTCCGGTGTCAGGTATCCATTTAAAAGTATCATACCTGGCTGGATAACCTGACATTGCTCCATTGGAAAGTCGGTGATGTTGATGGTGGTTTCTTCAGGGTTTGGTGTGGGTGGGATTGGATAACATATATTGAAGGTTCCTTTAAGTTTAGAATATCTAATTAGGTGTCTTTCACACTATCTTTAACTCTTTTTACATGATAATACGCTTGGACTCATTAATACACACATGCATGAAATGCGGTATGCAATCACTTATTACATTCAACAGTTTAGGCGGTACCTGGTCTAGAAGAGGGCCCTGGCGCCTCAGACCGGTCCACCACATTCAGGGCGGCCTTGCTAGGTCCCGACCCCTTCCCCTTCTGGGAATCAGTGTGCCTCTGATCTGTGGGTGGCTGGTTAGCCGTCTTCGGGCCATCAATAGCTGCTGTGGCCTTACCCTTCCACTGCCCTCTGGGCTTGTTAACTCTGCTGTTGGGGTTCCGGTAACACTCGTGGTCACGGTGACCCCACTTCTCGCAGTAGCGACACTGCACCTCATTTCCCTTGCAGTTTGCCGGGGTGGTCTCCATTGCACCACTTACAGTAATAGTGGCGCTCCGGTCCAGAGCCCGTGCTAGCTGCTAATACAATACACACTCAGTACTTGTTTCACAACTTATCAACATACACTTCACTTATCACACAAGATTAAATAATTACCCTTAGGTGGGTAAGAGCGTAGGGGCTTCGCCGCATAAGCATATGTGAGCTTCAGTGGCTCCTCAGCTGTGGTGGTTTGGGCTTGGCCCTTGTCACCCTGGTGCTGACTCTTCTGGGGCTGGGATAAGGTTTCTTCTTCTTCTTTCCTCCCCCGTACCCCTGCGGACTCTGGCCCTCGCTCGTGGCCTTGCGCTTGTGCGCATTCTCCTCGTCCCTCAGACGGACGGTGATCTCCACCTTAGCAGCGGCATGATAGCACTCCTGAATTTAGGATGGTCAGTCATGCCCCGCAATACATACTCACAAACTCACATCAATACTCACTTGTAGACTACACATATTCACATCACTCTTTATTTAAATTACCTGCAAGGTAGTATACTCAGCTGGCCCCATCCCATAGCGAAGACGGTGGCTGAGACCGTTATAGAAACGGTTTACCAGCACCCGGTTCGAGTATCCCAGGTCCGGTAACAGGTGGACAAGGCCGGTGAATGCAGTGTAATACTCATCAACCGACACCTTGTCCCCCTGCCTCAGACTATCCAGCTCAGGCGCTTGGCCTCTTGAACGTGCACAGGGTAGTATTTGGCTCGCAGCAGAGCCGTGTACTCCCTCCATCCAAACTGAGGATCCGCCATCCGGTCCTCTCTCACAAGCTTCCACCAGTTTTGTGCCGAACCCTTCAGGTAGTAAGCGGCAAGACGGACCTTAGCCTCTGCGGGTACAGCCAAGGTCTCGTAGGCGGTCTCCAACTCGGAGATGTACGCCTCCAGCTTACGTGGGTCGGTCTCCCCATGAAACGAAGGGGGTCTCAAGTCTGCCAATGCCTTGGCAGTGGTCTCGGGGGTGGCGGTGGTGGTTGAACTCCGGGCATTTGCCCCTGCTGTATCGCAGCCACAAGCTGGGGTACCATCTGGGCTACAGCGGCTGCTACAGCCTCAGCCATAACCTGGGCCGTAGTATTCTCGCCCTGGTCACCCACATTACCGGTACCACTTCCGCGGCCTCTACCGCGGTCTACCTGCCATCTGTATTCACATGAATATTCATTAGCAATATGCTTGCACACTTATCGGTCCAACGGTTGTAACGCTTCCCGACAATAAGGTATCTCCACACTTAGTTAGTGGTTAACCTTTCCATAATGTTCACTGAAGTAACTGTAGTTAGGTTTCCTAACTCGGTATATTCCTAAGCTCGGTATTCTAGTCATCAGAGCGATACTTCGCTCTGATACCACTTTTTGTAACACCCCTACTACGCACATAACACTAAATGAAATCGCAGCGGAAAAATAACTAAACAGTAACTAACGCTTCGGTGCTACAAACGCCGTCAACCACCCACGTGGTTGACAAGCCAGATAAATACAAGTGTACCGGTCGCTGATATCAGCTCCCGAGCATAAAAAACTAACCATAACCATCATATACAATACCGATGTTTACATATTCTTCAATGTTTAACTGCAACAACCAAATATATATAACGCCACGGGAGCACGGCGCATCCCGGGCCATCATCCCAAAAGATACAAAGTAAATCACTTCCTAGGATCTAGAGCCACTCTCGCTTCTTCGATCTCCTGCGTATAAGAAATATGGATCCCCCGAGGGGGTCAGCAACCCTTGGCTGGTATGGTGTAACCGCAGCCCATCGGCTACCGGGATACGCGCAACTAATTGTCATGATAACATGGCATTCATTTATATACATAACATAACATAAACATGGGGCATAGCATCAATAGTGCACAGCTCAACATCACATACACGGTGGATCTTCGTTCCACAATAACAAACCACAAGGGTCAAATAACACAAGAGCCTAGATGATTCACTCTCATGTTAAGCTCGTTAAACACACTCATTCCGTTCTGTTAGACGAACGAGTAACTTAAGTCACAGATGGTTCGGATTTAGTGACCCGAACACACCACACAAACACATGTTCCCACTAAACCGATCATAAGTCAGAATAGGTAAGCTTTGGAAGAAGCTAGCGGGAGATCGAACGCCAAATTAAGGAGAACAATCTTAACAACATAAGAGTCGAATCTGATTCAGATATCTACTCTTAACTTACATGCATGACCGGACAACCGGATTCCTCACTTCCCAGTTAACACTTGTTAGAAGTTCATGGTGGAACTTAACAACCAATACACAATAGGTGGTAAGTCATGTTAGACACACACAAGGGAAATGAGTCACATCATAACATCACAATAATATGAACAACTGTAAACTCATTACATGTTTAGATCTTATAACGTCATAAACACACAGAAAAACATACACACACAAGCCGGTGTAAACCGGTAGACAACAGACTGCAAGAAAACCATACCTTGGTCCTTGCCTCGTTTGGTTTCCTCCGTAGGTCACCCATATATACATTAATAACGTCGGTTAATTATTTATTTAACTTCAAACTTACTAAGTATTTAACATGATTGTATGACATGTTTTAATGTCTATCTTACCCTAGGTTACCTTCATTATACACCCTAGGGTTAACTACATAGGTCACATTCTTTTCTGTTTTTTTTTTTACAAGTTTAGGTCCGACCGACCTTACCGACCGAACTTACCCAAGTTCGGTCGATTCCAGAACACATTTCCGTCAAAATTTTCTACTCCGACCGACCTTGTAAGTTCGGTCGCATGTTCGGTCTATTCCCGAGAGTTTCTTCCCTTTGAAAATTTAGCCCGACCGAACTTGCCAAGTCCGGTCCTATGTTCGGTCGATTCCAGTAACTCAATCCGTACACAAAATACAAGCCCGACCGACCTTGCAAGTCCGGTCCCCAAGGTCGGTCCATTCCAGAAGCCAATTCTCGCAGGGTAAACTGGGCTCGACCGACCTTGCAAGTTCGGTCGCAAGTTCGGTCTGGCCCAGACCCTTGTTTTCCTTTTTACATTCAACTCCAAACTTCACCCCATATACCCTAGTACACCCTAACCTCATTTAGGCACTTCAAATACACCTTAAGACATCCTTAAACACTCATAAAACTCATTTTCTAATTCCTTAAGCCTTTACTTATTTCCTTGTAAAATTCCTTAACACTTACAACATTTTATACTAGGTTTCTAAATGGTGTTTCTCACCTATGATAACTACTATCCCAAAATGCTTTCTCCTCATCTTAACATCATCTCTTAAGCACTATTTCACAACTAACTCCTTATGTCATTCTTGAAATTCTTTTCCAAGTTTACACTTTCTCCTTATTTACCAAAGTTTGCCTAAGTCTTTATCTAAGTCCAAAATGACTTTGGTACATACTAAAACCTCAAGCTCATGCCTAAGTCCTTGTGACATCCTAAATCACCTTAATGCATGTTTCTTACCAAGAACAACACTTAACCAATCTAAACACCTCTTAACTTATCAAACTCATTTTAACTCTTAGAACTTCTCATTTATTACCTAAATTTCGACATAGGTTCTCCTAGAACATTACTAAACCAAAACACATTGTTTTTACCAACAAACAACCAAGAACACTAAAAATCCATCAAGCACTTATTAGACACAAACTCCACTCATAAAGCACTACATCACAATATAGTGCATAATTTAAATTGCATGGCACTTAGGCCCTTAAATGACATGGCTCTTAGGCCCTTAAGATGCATAAATCATAAACACTGAATTTCCACAATATATTTGCCTTTAACCTGCAAATACACTCAACAACACATATGCCTTTTACTAAGCTCTTGAGAACACTTTACTAAGTCATTCACCATTTGCTCTTTAGGTAGTTTTAACAAGCATTATAAGCTCATTTCTCCTAAGGCATTAAACAACATTAGGTTAGTAGATTTACCTCTCTTGCAAATAACTTCTTTCTTGTTTCCTTTAAAAACCGGTAGGGTATTTGATTCTTTGACAAGTTCTAAACAATATACAAACATTATAATGAGTATTCAAGCTATAAGCTTCATCTCATTGTAAACCCTAATTTTACATTGTTTCAAAAACATTAATGTAGTTGTTTTACCTTGCTCTTTGAAGAGAGTTTGAATATCTAACAAGAGAGGACTCCACCTAGTCCATGAAGAGTTGGAATGAAGCTAGAACAAAGTCACACAAAGAGCTCCTTCAATATGTATTTTCGGTTACCACAAAAACATGAAGGAAATGAAGTTTTTATTTGAGATTCCTTACCTAGAAGCAAAGGAGAGTAACAATATGTAAAAATACAAGCTCAAGCTCCTTCAATGGTGGAACTCCATGGCACCGAAATGGTGGTCTTGGAATTTTAAGAAGATAGAAATGAAGAGCTTGATGAGAGGAAGAGATTGGTGGTTTGTTTTTGATTTGAACAAGTGAGCTAGATTTTACAAGAGATCAAAGAAGAGGTTTAATGGAGGTGGTGTGGTATTACCGTGGAAGAGAAGGAAGAAGAGGGTGTGGAGCCGTGTGAATACAAGGAAGAAATGAGAGAATGAGATAGAATTTGCTTTTGAAGATATTTATACTTTATAAAGTAAAAGGTACTTAAGTAGTTTTATTTATTTTCTTAACAAGCTAACAAGGTGGTGTGTCACCAACCTTAAAAACCGGCCCCCAATAGTAATGTGAGGGTATTATAGTCTTTATTTGTCAATTTAATTACTTATACAACATATGTTACAAAATAGCTTATAAAAATCACTATTCATGAAAACAAGGCACATAGAAGTGAAATTTTTGATTTCCCATTGATAGACATCCAAATGTGATATTATATAGTACACATATATATTTAAGAGTAATGATGGACATCTAGCCACTCAAAACTCATTTACAAGACAATTTTTCAAAAATGTGCTTTAAGACTCCTTAAAGCACATTTTGTGTTTAAACTTGTTTTCAAGCTTGGTTTTCTTTGGTAATTGGTTAATATGTTCATTAGTGTATAAATGAGGTCTTGGTAAGTTCATTAGGTCTTAACCAAGTTTATCCCAAGCTTAGAGCACATTTTGGCTCTTATTGACTTTAAAGCACATTTTGTGTTTTCTTTTGTTTAAATTTGTTTACTAATGTTTCTAAGACTCTTTTTAGTCTTAATACACCATATTTAAGTGTTTATACAATATATTAAGGTTTGGGGTATTTCAATCTACCCCCCTTAAAAGAACTTTGCCCTCAAAGTTCATACTTCCACATATCCTAAATATTAGAACACGGGAATACTTATAAACAATACTTCCATACATCATTAACAACACACTTACATACATTGGACACCAGGTCCATACAACATAACATCGGGTACATAACATTGGACGCAAGGTCCATACAACATTATCCACATCATTCAGACACAACGGTCTGTAACATAACAACATAACATAGACGATGTATTCAAATACACGTCGTACACACATAACCGAAACGGCTCTACCCCCCTTAAAAAGGGGTACGCCCCGTACCCTATACACATAAGGACTAAGAAGTAAACAATGACGGGTACTTCGCCTTCATCTTATCTTCCAGCTCCCAAGTGGCCTCCTCAACGTCCTGGTTAGACCAAAGAACTTTCACCAGTCTCACGGACTTATGGCGAGTGTCTCGAGTCTTAGTATCCAGAATCCGTACCGGAGTCTCCACTGATCGCATGGTCGGCTCTAAGGTTAGCCTTTCAGGCTGAAGCACATGAGACGGATGAGACATATACTTCTTCAACTGGGACACATGAAATACATCATGTACCTTGCCCAGCTCGGCGGGTAGGTCTAGTCTATAGGCTACCGGGCCGATCCGCTCCGTCACAACATAAGGCCCCACATATTTTGGGCTCAACTTGCCCTTCTGGCCAAAACGGAATACTCCCTTCATGGGGGATACTCTCAAAAATACCTGATCGCCCACGGCGAACTCCAGGTCACGTCTGCGCACATCTGCGTACGACTTCTGTCTATCCTGAGCTGCCTTCATGTTAGCCCGGATCTGGCGAACTTCTGCCTGGACTTGTTCAAGATACTCTGGTCCTATAATGACCGTCTCACTCGACTCATCCCAGCATAATGGCGTGCGGCATGGTCTACCGTACAAGGCCTGGAAGGGAGACATCTTGATCGAAGCGTGGTAATGTTGTTGTAACTAAACTCGATCAGATGTAACTTATCAATCCAGCTGGTCTGAAAGTCAAGTGCACAAGCACGTAGCATATCCTCAAGTGTCTGAATGGTGCGCTCACTCTGACCATCGGTCTGTGGGTGAAACGCTGTACTCAATTTCAGTTCAGTACCCAATGCCTCTCGTGTAGACTTCCAATATCTGGATAAGAATCTGGTATCTCTGTCAGATACAATCGTTTTCGGTACACCATGATGTCTTACAATTTCTTATCAAAGAGTTCTGCCAATCTTGCCACTTTCCAAGTGTCCTTCATCGGAATGAATCGGGCCACCTTGGTCAGTCGGTCAACTACAACCCATATCATATTCAGACCTCCCCTTGTAGGCGGAAGCCCTACTACAAAGTCCATGGAGATATCATGGAACTTCCACTCAGGCACTGGCATTGGCTGTACCATACCACCAGGCCGTCGGTGCTCAAACTTGACCTTCTGGCAAGTGAGACACCTCAACACATAATCACTTACATCTTTCTTCATTCCAGTCCACCAAAAATACCTTTTCATACTCTTATACATCTTTGAAGCTCCGGGGTGAATCGAAGTAGTAGAACAATGGGATTCACTCAATATGCGCTCCTTCAACTCAGCGCCACTCCTAGGTATACACAATCGGCCATTCAGCCTAATCAGGTCATCATCGTGGAGTCTGAAGTCGTACTTCTGACCCTCGAATGTGCCGTCAATAAGCTTCTGCCGGATCTCCAGCATATACTGATCCGTCATCTGAGCACTCCGCACCTCTTCAACCAAGCCAGTATGGAGACTAGCGAATGGAGAGAGTGTGCTCGGCGACTCATGCGTCAGCTACCACATTTGCCTTACCCTCTTTATATTGCAGATTAATATCGTAGTCATTCAGAAATTCAACCCACCTTCTTTGCCTCATGTTCAACTCTTTCTGAGTGAACAAGTACTTTAAGCTTTTGTGGTCAGAATAAATCGTCACACTTACCCCATACAAATAATGTCGCCATATCTTCAATGCGAAGACAATGGCACCCAATTCTAAGTCGTGGGTAGGGTAGTTCTCCTCATGCTTCTTCAGCTGACGGGAGGCGTATGCTACGACCTTCCCGTGCTGCATCAATACACAACCCATACCTCTGCCTGATGCGTCGCAGTAGACCTCAAAACCATCTGGACCGTCTGGTATAGTCAGGACTGGTGCAGATGTCAGAGCATCCTTGAGACTCGTGAAAGAACTCTCACAGTCGACTGTCCACTCGAATGGTGCATCCTTCTTCATTAAGGAAGTCATCGGCTTCGAGACACTGGAGAAGTCCTCACAAACCTCCTATAATAACCTGCCAGACCGAGGAAGCTCCTGATATCGGTAACTGTCTTCGGCCTAGGCCAGGTGCGCACTGCATCTATCTTTGCCGGATCGACAGCGATCCCGGCCTCAGAAATCACATGTCCAAGGAAGGATACTTGGTTCAACCAAAATTCACATTTCGAAAACTTTGCATACAACTGATTCCTCCTCAATGTTTGTAACACATTTCTCAGGTGGCTTTCGTGCTCACCTCTTGATTTAGAATACACAAGAATATCATCGATGAAGACTACCACTGACTTGTCCAACTGATCTTGGAACAAACGGTTCATTAAGTCCATGAACTTAGCTGGTGCATTTGATAAGCCAAACGGCATAACTGTGAACTCATAATGCCCATACCTCGTTCTGAAAGCTGTCTTTTCGATATCACTGTCACGGATGGCAATCTGATGGTATCCGGAACGTAAGTCTATTTGGAGAATACTGATGCTCCCCTCAGCTGATCAAATAGATCGTCGATGCGTGGTAAAGGGTAACGGTTCTTCACCGTAACAGCATTCAGCTCCGATAATCAATACACAGGCGGAGGCTACCGTCCTTCTTCTTCACGAAGAGGACCGGCGCTCCCCATGGTGAAACACTAGGGCGGATAAAGCCCTTGTCGAGTAGGTCTCTCAGCTGCTCCTTGAGCTCTGTCATCTCTGCTGGAGCCATACGATAAGGTGCTTTCGCAATGGGTCCAGTGCCCGGAACTAAGTCGATCTCAAACTCAACCTCTCGTGCTGGCGGCATGCCCGGCAGTTCCTTAGGAAATACATCAGGAAACTCCGACACTACCGGCACATCTGGGCTAAACTCAGGGTCTCTCTCTATGTCCTGGACATAGCAGAGGTATACATCACTCCCTCGTCGTAACTCACGATACATGGCCATGGCGGTGATGATCTGAGTCGAAGGCTCCCTGGGCCTCTGGCGGTATGATATGGTAACCCCAGATGGACTCCGAAGAAGCAGTCGATGCTCGGCACACAGGATTCTGCCCTTGTACCGCTCCAACCAGTTCATCCCGACAATCACATCAAATCCAAGTCCGTCGAACTCTATCAAGTCGATCGGAAACTCTTCACCTCTGATTCGTACAACAGCATCTCGGTGGTAGCGGGTACACCTGATCCGCTCTTTCGATGGGAGAGTGACCAAGAAGTCTGGCATCTCATCTCCATCTAACCCCAGCCTCTTCGCAAAAGATAGCGAAATAAATGTGTGTGAGGCTCCAGAGTCGAACAAGATCGATGCATCCACGCCATTCACTGGAAAGGTACCGGTGAGGATTGTGCCGCTCTTGCCGGCTTCTGCCTCATTGCAGACACTCAGTGTACCTCCCGTTCCGAGTGCACAGCCTAATTCATTGGCAAACTAATAAGTACTGGGTAACAACACGGTTGATATACTTCAATAACTCCACTTTATTCATTAACGCCTTCCCTTTACAACATTGTTGGTTTACACGGTTGACATAACTTAACACATACATAACTTCCTTAACATATACTGGCTTAACACATTACAGAATTATACAAGGCTTTAGAATTGTCTGAAGGTCAAATTCAAACGTCCGGGTTTCATGTGTGGCATTGATCACTGCCGACGGTGCGGTATTCAGTTTGATCTTCCTGATGCCATGGTATAGCATCCTTGACTGCCCACCCATGATTAACACATCTCCTGACTTTAGTATTAACTTTCTTGCGAGATCAGCACGCTTCTGCTCGCCATACACAAACACTGCGGTATCACCAATGGACCAAGACACCACGGGTACTCCCTTACTTAGAGACTCGGGTGACTCGTCCTTATCTTGGTGTAAACCAACCGTCCTTCCACCTTTCTGTAGAATCCAATACACAAATCTGTTTCAACTTGTTGAGCATTCCCACGGCGTGATTAAAACCGCATGGAACTCTCAGGTATACGTGGTACTTTTGCTCCATCTTCAGCTCGCACTTCTTGATATGACTTGGTGTAAGGGTTCCAGTCCTTACCATGCCACATCATCTTCAATTGCATTCTTGATCCGTTCGATATTCAGGTGTGTGAAACCTCCAGGTTTAGCTCCAAGTTCGTCGCATCGTCCGATGACAGGATTTGTGCTTCGGTGTCAGGTATCCATTTAAAAGTATCATACCTGGCTAGAAACCTGATATTGCTCCATTGGAAAGTCGGTGATGTTGATGGTTTCTTCAGGGTTTGGTGTGGGTGGGATTGGATAACATATATTGAAGGTTCTTTAAGTTTAGAATCATCTAATTAGGTGTCTTTCACACTATTCTTTAACTCTTACTTACATGATAATACGCTTGGACTCATTAATACACATGCATGAAAGCGGTATGCAATCACTTTTACATTCAACAGTTTAGGCGGGGTACCTGGTCTAGAAGAGGGCCCTGGCGCCTCAGACGGTCCACCACATTCAGGGCGCCTTGCTAGGTCCGCCCCCTTCCCCTTTCTGGGAATCAGTGTGCCTGCCCTGATCTGTGGGTGGCTGGTTAGCCGTCTTCGGGCCATCATAGCTGATGTGGCCTTACCCTTCCACTGCCCTCTAGGCTTGTTAACTCTGCTGTTGGGGTTCCGGTAACACTCGTGGTCACGGTGACCCACTTCTCGCAGTAGTGACACTGCACCTCATTTCCCTTGTAGTCTGTGCCGGGGTGGTCTCCATTGCACCACTTACAGTAGTAATAGTGGTGCTCCGGTCCAGAGCCCGTGCTAGCTGCTAATACAATACACACTCAGTACTTGTTTCACAAACTTATCAACATACACTTCACTTATCACACAAGATTAAAAATTACCCTTAGGTGGGTAAGAGAGTAGGGTTCGGCGCGCATAAGCATATGTGAGCTTCAGTGGCTCCTCAGCTGTGGTGGTGTGGGCTTGGCCCTTGTCACCATGGTGCTGACTCTTCTGGGGTTGGAATAAGGTTCTTCTTCTTTTTCCTCCCCCGTACCCCTGCGGACTCTGGCCCTCGCTCTGGCCTTGCGATTGTGCGCATTCTCCTCGTCCCTCAGACGGACGATGATCTCCACCTTAGCAGCGGCATGAAGCCACTCCTGAATTTAGGTGGTCAGTCATGCCCTGCAATACATACTCACAACTCACATCAATACTCATTGTAGACTAACATATTACATCACTCTTTATTTAAATTACTGCAAGGTAGTATACTCAGCTGGCCCATCCCATAGCGAAGACGATGGCATGAGACCGTTATAGAAACGGTTTTACCAGCACCCGGTTCGAGTATCCAGGTCCGGTAACAGGTAGACGAGGCCGGTGAATGCAGTGTAATACTCATCAACCGACACCTTGTCCCCCTGTCTCAGACTATCCAGCTCCAGGCGCTTGGCCTCTTGAACGTGCACAGGGTAGTATTTGGCTCGCAGCAGAGCCGTGTACTCCCTCCATCCAAACTGAGGATCCGCCATCCGGTCCTCTCTCACAAGCTTCCACCAGTTTTGTGCCGACCCTTCAGGTAGTAAGCGGCAAGACGGACCTTAGCCTCTGCGGTTACAGCCAAGGTCTCGTAGGCGGTCTCCAACTCGGAGATGTACGCCTCCAGCTTACGTGGGTCGGTCTCCCGTGAAACGAAGGGGGTCTCAAGTCTGCCAATGCCTTGACCCAATTGGTCTCTCGTGGCGGTGGCGGTGGTGGTTGAACTCGGGCATTTGCCCCTGCTGTATCACAGCCACAAGCTGGGGTACCATCTGGGCTACAGCGGCTGCTACAGCCTCAGCCATAACCTGGGCCGTAGTATTCTCGCCCTGGTCCCACATTACCGGTACCACTTCCGCGGCCTCTACCACGCGGTCTACCTGCCATCTGTATTCACATGAATATTCATTAGCAATATGCTTGCACACTTATCGGTCCAACGATTGTAACGCTTCCCGACAATAAGGTCTCTCCACACTTAGTTAGTGGTTAACTTTTCCATAATGTTCACTGAAGAACTGTAGTTAGGTTTCCTAACTCCGTATATCCTAAGCTCGGTATTCTAGTCATCAGAGCGATACTTCGCTCTGATACCACTTTTGTAACACACCCTACTACGCACATAACACTAATGAATCGCAGCGGAAAAGAATAACTAAACAGTAACTAATGCTTCGGTGCTACAACACCGTCAACCACCCACGTGGTTGACAAGGCAGAATAAATACAAGTGTACCGGTCTGATGATCAGACTCCCGAGCATAAAACTAAACCATAAATACATCATATACAATACCGAGTGTTTACATATTCCTCACTGTATCACATCACTGTTAACTGCAACAACCAAATATATATAACGCCACGGGAGCACAGGCGCATCCCGGGCCATCATCCCAAAAGTATACAAAAGTAAATCACTTCCTAGGATCTAGAGCCACTCCGCTTCTTCGATCCTCATCCTGCAGTATAAGAAATATGGATCCCCCGAGGGGGTCAGCAACCCTTGGCTGGTATGGTTAACGCGCAGCCCATCGGCTACCGGGATACGCGCAACTAATTGTCATGACAACATGGCATTCATTTATATACATAACATAACATAACATGGGGCATAGCATCAATAGTGCACAGCTCAACATCACATACACGGTGGATCTTCGTTCCACAATAACAAACCACAAGGGTCAAATAACACAAGAGCCTAGAGAGTGATTCACTCTATGTTAAGCTCGTTAAACACACTCATTACCGTTCTGTTAGACGAACGAGTAACTTAAGTCACAGATGGTTCGGATTTAGTGACCCGAACACCACCACAAACACATGTTCCCACTAAACCGATCATAAGTCAGAATAGGTAAGCTTTGGAAGAAGCTAGCGGGAGATCGAACGCCAAATTAAGGAGAACAATCTTAACAACATAAGAGTCGAATCTGATTCAGATATTACTCTTAACTTACATGCATGACCGGACAACCGGATTCCTCACTTCTCAGTTAACACTTGTTAGAAGTTCATGGTGGAACTTAACAACCAATACACAATAGGTGGTAAGTCATGTTAGACACACACAAGGGAAATGAGTCACATCATAACAATCACAATAATATGAACAACTGTAAACTCATTACATGTTTAGATCTTATAACGTCATAAACACATAGAAAAACATACAACGCACAAGCCGGTGTAAACCGGTAGACAACAGACTGCAAGAAAACCATACCTTGGTCCTTGCCTCGTTTGGTTCCTCCGTAGGTCACTCCTATACATAGTTAATAACGTCGGTTAATTATTTATTTAACTTCAAACTTACTAAGTATTAACATGATTGTATGACATGTTTTAATGTCTATCTTACCCTAGGTTACCTTCATTATACACCCTAGGGTTAACTACATAGGTCACATTCTTTTCTGTTTTTTTTTTTACAAGTTTAGGTCCGACCGACCTTACCGACCAAACTTACCCAAGTTCGGTCGATTCCAGAACACATTTCCGTCAAATTTTCTACTCCGACCGACCTTGTAAGTTCGGTCGCATGTTCGGTCTATTCCCGAGAGTTTCTTCCCTTTGAAAATTTAGCCCGACCGAACTTGCCAAGTCCGGTCCTATGTTCGGTCGATTCCAGTAACTCAATCCGTACACAAAATACAGCCCGACCGACCTTGCAAGTCCGGTCCCCAAGGTCGGTCCATTCCAGAAGCCAATTCTCTCAGGGTAAACTGGGCTCGACCGACCTTGCAAGTTCGGTCGCAAGTTCGGTCTGGCCCAGACCCTTGTTTCCCTTTTTATATTCAACTCCAAACTTCACCCCAAATACCCTAGTACACCCTAACCTCATTTAGGCACTTCAAACACCTTAAGACATCCTTAAACACTCATAAAACTCATTTTCTAATTCCTTAAGCCTTTACTTATTTCCTTGTAAAATTCCTTAACACTTACAACATTTCATACTAGGTTTCTAAATGGTGTTTCTCACCTATGATAACTACTATCCCAAAATGCTTTCTCCTCATCTTAACATCATCTCTTAAGCACTATTTCTCACAACTAACTCCTTATGTCATTCTTGAAATTCTTTTCCAAGTGTACACTTTCTCCTTATTTTACCAAAGTTTGCCTAAGTCTTTATCTAAGTCCAAAATGACTTTGGTACATACTAAAACCTCAAGCTCATGCCTAAGTCCTTGTGACATCCTAAATCACCTTAATGCATGTTTCTTACCCAAGAACAACACTTAACCAATCTAAACACCTCTTAACTTATCAAACTCATTTTAACTCTTAGAACTTCTCATTTATTACCTAAATTTCGACATAGGTTCTCCTAGAACATTACTAAACCAAAACACATTGTTTTTACCAACAAACAACCAAGAACACTAAAAATCCATCAAGCACTTATTAGACACAAACTCCACTCATAAAGCACTACATCACAATATAGTGCATAATTTAAATTGCATGGCACTTAGGCCCTTAAATGACATGGCTCTTAGGCCCTTAAGATGCATAAATCATAAACACTTAATTTCCATAATATATTTGCCTTTAACCTGCAAATACACTCAACAACACATATGCCTTTTACTAACTCTTGAGAACACTTTACTAAGTCATTCACCATTTGCTCTTTAGGTAGTTTTAACAAGCATTATAAGCTCATTTCTCCTAAGGCATTAAACAACATTAGGTTAGTAGATTTACCTCTCTTGCAAATAACTTCTTTCTTGCTTCCTTTAAAAACCGGTAGGGTATTTGATTCTTTGACAAGTTCTAAACAATATACAAACATTATAATGAGTATTCAAGCTATAAGCTTCATCTCATTGTAAACCCTAATTTTACATTGTTTCAAAAACATTAATGTAGTTGTTTTACCTTGCTCTTTGAAGAGAGTTTGAATATCTAACAAGAGAGGACTCCACCTAGTCCATGAAGAGTTGGAATCTAGAACAAAGTCACACAAGAGCTCCTTCAATATGTATTTTCGGTTACCACAAAAAACATGAAGGAAATGAAGTTTTTATATTTGAGATTCCTTACCTAGAAGCAAAGGAAGTAACAATATGTAAAAATACAAGCTCAGCTCCTTCAATGGTGGAATCCATGGCACGAAATGGTGTCCTTGGAATTTTAAGAAGATAGAAATGAAGAGCTTGATGAGAGGAATCATTGGTTGGTGTTTGTTTTTGATTTGAACAAGTGAGCTAGATTTTACAAGAGATCAAGAAGAGGTTAATGGAGGTGGTGTGGTATACCGTGAAGAAAACGAAGAGTTGTGGAGCCATGTGAATACAAGGAGAAATGAGGAGAATGAGATAGAATTTGCTTTTGAAGATATTATACTTTATAAAGTAAAAAGGTTACTTAGTAGTTTTTTTATTTTTTCTTAACAGCTAACAGGGTGGTGTGTCACCAACCTTAAAAACCGGCCCCCAATAGTAAGGAGGGTATTATAGTCTTTATTTGTCAATTACTTACTTATACAACATATGTTACCAAAGCTTATAAAAACACATTCATGAAAACAGGCATAGAAGTGAAATTTTTGATTTCCCATTGATATAGACTCCAAATGTGTATTATATAGTACACATATATATTGAGTAATGATGGACATCTAGCCACTCAAAACTCATTTACAAGACAATTTTTCAAAATGTGCTTTAAGACTCCTTAAGCACATTTTGTGTTTAAACTTGTTTTCAAGCTTGGTTTTCTTTGGTAATTGGTTAAATATGTTCATTAGTGTATAAATGAGTCTTGGTAAGTTCATTAGGTCTTAACCAAGTTTATCCCAAGCTTAGAGCAATTTTGGCTCTTATTGACTTTACCACATTTTGTGTTTTCTTTTGTTTAAATTTGTTTACTAATGTTTCTAAGACTCTTTTTAGTCTTAATACACCATATTTAAGTGTTTATACAATATATTAAGGTTTGGGGTATTTCACTCGATTTCAACGCGGACGTCTCTGTTCTGTAACTCTCTTACGTCCGCCTAAATAACGCGGACGCATGGGCGGACACGAGTTCTTGACCCATTATCTTGTACGAACTTTGACCGGCTCTAGATTCTTCGTTTGGACTCCGTTTTTTCGCCGTTTGCGCCTATGCGTTCGTCTCTTCGTCTACTTTATTCCCAGCTTGGTTTCCTCCTCATGTTAAACAATAATTTGTGAGATAACAATAAAACATAAACTAGAGGAAAACTAACCGAAGTGGAGAAATGAGCAAGAAAAGTGCTAATATTATATATGAAATACACCTGCAAATCATGCTCATTTGGACACTTATCAAAATGCAAGGGGAGTTCTAGGTGAAATCGGCCTGAATCAAACACACCACAAGGTGTTAGATCCACCATATTAACATAGGAAATAGCTAGATCACAACAAGTTGCCTTGTTATTAGGTTTTACCTTGGAAAAATGCCTTAAAAGAGAGTATTTCTCTTGGATTTCGACCACCCTTGCTCCAAATGGCTAACCAACTGAATGAACATGTAAATATGAAGATTATGAGTGTATAAACTCATAAAAATTCAAGGAAGAAAATCGGATGTAGAGTGGAGAGGCTTAAGGTATGTTTTTACCTTAAAATGCAATTTTGAGCAACCTTGGTCCCTCTACTTGTCTCAACCGAGTTTAGCTCTTGTTCTAACATTATAACACTGAGAATAAGCCATAGGAATTGATGAGCCACGAAATCTAGGTGTTGGTAGTGAAGAGATGAAGAAAAAGGGCTAAAAATGACATTAAAACACTTACCTTAAGAGCTTAGGAGCTAGGTTTGCCTTCCAAGCTCAAGAACAAGCCTTGAGAGCTTCAAAGGAAGGGAGGAACTCGGCTGGGCAAGGTGGAATCGGACAAGGAAGAAAGGAGAAGGTGGGAAAGGTTTGAATTAATGAAAAAAGTAAAGTTACTATTGCAAATTGAACATTAGGTAGTAATTTGTCTCATAATCATTGCAAGCTGTCTCCTCTCTTATTGCCAGCCGATTTCCATGGTCCAAGTGGGTCAATTAATTGACCATTGACCATACTTGGTCAATATTGACTCATGCGGGCCCCACTTTAGGGTTTTATTAATATTTTAATATTAATTTGTAAAAATTCGTAAATTTCTGGAATTAAATTCCTAATATGATACAATATGATAAAATATCATATTTAAGGATAATTATAATTTTTAAGCCCATTAAAAATCAATTTAAAAGGCAATCTCACAAAAACGTGCTTTAAGGAGTTTTAGCGCACATTTTTGTGTCACAGGGTTTCCTGAGCTTAGTTCTCCTTGAGAACGGTTTTGTTGTGTTCCTTACTTCATTATAATACTTAGGAATCCACTTTGGATCCTATTTGAGGTCATACAATCTTTATGGTGTCTTAAAGCACATTTTTGGCTTTACCGATCTTAAGGCGTGTTTTGCCTTGTTGCGATCTTTTAGATTGTTCCCCAATAATATTTAGATGTTTATTAATCGTCTTATATCATTAATAGATCATTTAATTATATTTTAAAGGTTAGGGGTATTTCAGTCTACCCCCCTTAAAAAGGCTTCATCCCGAAGTCCTTAACCCTCTACAGTTCACCTAAGGAATCAAGTTCCACTAAGTAACCAAACAGTCCATTGCTAGGGAGTAACTCCCACTAGGTTCAGACCTAGTCTATACATACAGCATATATCAAGTAGTCAAACTCATGGTATAAGCTCATTCGTTTCATAGCACTAAACAAGGTGCACATCCAATTCATCCACAAAAGTACTCAGCGGTACTATTTATATATTCAACCAGGTGCAAAACTCATAGTACACAGCACTAGACAAGGTGCAAAACTCATGGTACACAGCACTAGACAAGGTGCAAAACTCATAATACACAGCACTAGACAAGGTGCAAAACTCATAAAGTACTCAAAGGTGTTTGCAAGGGATACTCCACGCATCCCTATCTACATGTTAGTATCTCGCGAGGATACCCACACATCATTCCACATGTATGCGTGCACATATAGTTAACGTTGACAGTTCACAGGGAAGCAGTCTTAAAGACCAGGACTTGACGATCCCCAACCCCAGCCAACGTCTACTACCCGCGGACACACCGGTTTAATAACGAAGGACACTGCGGTCCACGGCTCCTCGGACAGTATCACCTTATTTCCTTAGTCACCCACAGACACACCGGTCTAATGACAAAGGGCTCTGCGGTCCACGGCTCTCTGGGTGATGTCACTCGCAGACACACCGGTCTAATGACGAAGGGCTCCACGGTCCACGGCTCTTCGAGTGACGCCCTAAATTCCAATTTCTATTCATATCTGTGTCCACTTGTAGGAAGTTTCGAGAATCATTCAACCCCGACGTGGTCAGCGTCAGTGTTGAACTATCCCTCACCTCAATTTGTGTTCGGTTTCCCTTGATCGGACCAGGATCAAGTTCAACTTCCCACGTCAATTTCAATCAATCAATTGTTTATTCACTTCTAATCTTGTTTCCTCTTGATATTTGCCGTCTTGTGTTCTATAGATACACAAGTCAACCAGTGTAATTAATCTAATCACCGGCATACAGGATTATGTATCCTAACCACGTACCAAATTCACTCGACTTATAATCATTCATACAATTCCTAGAGGTTTTACCTCCACTAGGTTACGCATCGGTCTCATGCCGACTCACTCATCGCATTCCAACAATCGGTTTCATACCGAGTCACAAATCATATAGTATGGAGCTTTCTACTCCTTCCATTTGACATCTCCCATAGCAGCTACCAGATAGACCTACTTGAACTCTCAACCGGAGATAACAAGTTAGGCGTTCATGTGTTTAATGTTCGCAACGTTTGCATAAATAATCGGAAATAGAATAAGAACACTCCATCTGTTCTCCCTTTCCTATTCGTCACGACAATGCGAACTAAAATATATATATATATATATTCATACACATAATACATCACAATATATAATACAGTCATGACACTTGTACTCTACGTACAATAATAGTTTGCAGCATGTGTACCATGCGCTACGTACCCCTACGTACGGTATATTTTAGGCGTGCGAAATCGTTCTACCCCCCTTAAAATGATTACGCCCACGTAATCTACGAATATATCATCGTGAAGTAATAAGTTCAAGATGTTCCATTCCAGTGGAATTATTCGTGCCCTAATGTGCTACATATTTCATTACCCCTTTTTCCATAGGGTCGGGCTTTAGCCCCTCAGGTTATACCGCCTACCTCGCTTAGGTGTATGTATATTCATATACGGTTTGATCGGGAGATGTAAACACATCATTTGTGTTCCTCAAACCTGCTAGGTATGTCAAACCTAAGCAATATGGGCCCACTCGCTCCGCAAGCAGTCTGCCCAACCACTATATGGTTATTTTACCCCTTTTGGGTAGTAGTTTCATGTCGGTTTCAACTCCATGTGACGGTGTTTTCTACACAGTCTTCCATAATTATAGAAATGGAGTAATTTATTCGGCTGTGTGGTATCGTTAGTCACACACACTTATTTTTCAACTAGCCATTTTATTCAGCTCTCCTGAATTCTATACATGCTCATGGTATATTCCCATGAGTTCATGTCACCCTACCGAACTAACCTTCAGTAAAAGGGTTGTCGAGCTATGCTCTAGCACCTAGTGCTTGCAGTAGTTATCTCTAAAATGTCAAGACGAGTCTGATATGCGCAACCAACTGGCGCCTCATGACTCTAAGTTATTTCCCTCTGGAATGAGTTCGTTCTTTGGGTACCTTGTAGGTCCGCTTTTGCTAGTGTAAACTCGTATCCCTCGTGTGTTGGTACTTTAGTATTTAACAGTTATTATAATGGTCGCTTGTTGCGCACCATGTACCAGTCGATTGGACGGTTATCCGCCGTTGCGGTTTGCATGGAGTATCTAATCTCCAGCTTAGAGTATCTCTTGTAATGCTCGCTTTTGCCCTTCGTCTGTTGTAAACATATAATACGACTGTGGGTTTTAGCTTGGTATTCATTTTCTGTTCAACCTAATTGGTACTAACATACTAACGTTTATGACTTGAGCATGTGGTTATTATTATTTAATGCGACATCATCGCGGCCCCAGCGCGTGGTATAATTCTCTCTGTGCCCCCTTTTTGGGTAGCATCTATTATCACAAAGGTTTCTCTAATATAACTTCCTTAGATACCTCAATTCCTCTTTTCATTCATGAGTTCAACTTGCCATTACCATTAAATTGGCCTTAGTTTCCTCGTTTACTAAAATCCCCAAAACTTATGTTTAACTCCTCCACTGTGGAGTTGCGACCTTATGTCACTTTATTATCAAGCTATCCTTGATTTTCCTAACCTTGCTAGTTTGACTGAGATCTCTCTCGTCATTACATGGTTTACCTAGTCAGGGTTCCATTCGCTGACTTAGACACAGAGTTGATTACCTCCTGGGTCCTACACCACTCGTTTACATGCATGGGGTACCATACTGATACATTACTACTTACCCAACTAACTTCATATAGTTTGTCAGGCCCACAAGCTCCTAGGAGTGCGGTCGTCCCATGTCTCGTTTAGTGCACTCGTAGCGTTCGTACCCGGTGATTATCGTACTCTTAGTCTTGGTAACTTATGTTTGAGTAGCTATGCTGCCAATTCTTAACCTTTAATGTCAGAATGGCCCTAATATTAGGTTCTATGGTTTCTTTTATTAATGTATATTTCCTTTACTTTCTCTAAGATAGGTGTTTGCGACTTATCGCCCTAATTCTGGTTTCCACATGTTCGTCATCTGGTATTTGTGAGTGGGGATCAGTAACTACCTGTTATCTCTCCCGTTCACTCCTAGGCTGTTAACGCCTTCAGACATGAGTTTTCAGTATTCGGATTCCACCCAATCTATTGGGTTACACCATATGGTGTTTCCGGACTCCATGATAAAGGTTGACACCTCGTGTTCCCCTATCTTATGGTAGTCCCGTTAATCTGGTATTGATCAGTACCTGTGATTCATCATTCTTGTTCCCCTAGTTTTGGGTCACCTTGGTGGTACTAAGGTATCCCTCCGTAGGCCTATGCCATACGATATTCAGACTCAATACTTATTCTGATAGTTAAATGACTGTTAATCTTGTTATTTAATTTATTCCTAGTTGGTTCTAATACTTTCTCCTGAGGTTACAATTGGATACCCACAACTTAGTGGTTTCCGCTAATCATTCCTCTTCATTGTGTAGTCCTTACTCTTATTCAACTCATATTTCCTCCATCCTCTTTGAGGTAACGGTATCTTCCGTCGCCAGGCAATTTTCACCCTTTTGTTTGTATCCACTGCCCTCCATACGGAGTCTAGCAGCATAATGGATCAACCACACCTCCGGTGTGTGTGGTGTGGGCATTACATCGGCCCCTTTTTTTTCACGTTCACATCTGCCTATCAATTATTATTTATTTATTATTATTATTATTTTTTAAAGTCCCGTCTCGTATAGCTCACTCCTTGCCCTCTGGCAATGTTCAATGGTAGTGGTTTAACCACGAGTGCCGCACACTCACTGAATATGGTTATGCTGGTCCTGAAGACCCGTCACTCCCCACCGGTAATGATTGACGTTTAATGTCCATACCGGCACTGGGGTTAGACTTGTAGGCACTAATTATTGTTATTCTCATTTACTCTCCTTTTAATATTCTACTAAATGGTGTATTATTTTCAGGTTTAGTGGTCAGACCGGCTAGGTCTTCCCGAGGTTTTATCGACCTCAAACCCAAGGGTTTCGTACCCCTGCCCTTAAGAAGGTTGTGTCCTGCTTTATTGCATTACGGACTTACATAAGATTTAGTGTTTATTGGTAACCGCCTGGACCACCACGTCCTTTAGGGTTAGTTTACCGTCGCTGCACTTGCTGTAGCAAGTGCGCAAGGCAGGTTGAATTTTAATGCTTTGGTTAATGTGGCACTTACAGTGGCAAGTGCACCATGCAGACTGAGCCACCAGTACGGTGTGTCAGTGCAGTGTTATTCCCTAATCAGGTTCCTGTTCTGGTCAGAAGTTCTTGTTCAAATTGATGCAGTCTCACTCCCGCACTCGTTCCCACAAGTTTACCGTGGTAGTAAGTTCTTACTTTCCTCACGAGGTGTTGCATGATAGCAGCTTAGCGAGTTTTTGTTGCTACAGTTCTCATGATCTCTCCTCATGCACGTCGGGCCATCTTGAACCTTCAGTGTTGCATGGTTTTAGAGTTACTCGCTTCGGGTGAGACTTCTATAAGGTCATCCATTCCGTCCGTTACATATATCATAACTAATCATTACTCGCCGTTTCTACCTCTTTTCTCCCCAAGCACACCATCGGTGCTTCCTGGATGTAAGACAGGGTTGCCTCGCTTATAGCAAGCGAACCCCATTAGTCCTATAGGAATTTTTTTTCTCCTCAACCTTGTTTTAATATCCATCTAATACTCCTATGGTAGGCATCATGCCATTACCAGGACCCTCGGTCCTAAACAACTCATCATAACTTAAAGTTTTATTCTCTATATTTAACATAATTTCTATAGCGTCCACATCGGGTCTTCCCGATCAGGAGAGTTATCTCCGTGGTGCTTCCCATTTCATTGTGTCACTAGGTAGTACTCGAGGTACGGGCTGCGGCGGGTGGGGTACCATTGCAAATTTCCCGGGATGTTCTCCCATCAAGTGCGAGCGTTTCATACAGTCTTCGGGTTTCTTGGGGTTGCTGGACCTTCACCACCTTCCGCTGCCCGTGTTCTTCCTTAGTACTGTTACCTTGACCTCTCTCTGACATAAGTCAAGAGGACGGGTTAGACCTTTACTCGGTCTAATACCGTAGTCTCGGTCATTTATTATTGAAGTGCCTCCACGGCTATGGTGTGCAAGCTTTAAGCACTGCATCAACCCCGCAAGGCCACGTATCCTCACAACGTTTTCCCGTATTCCCATAACCTATGCTCACTGTATAAATCCTACTATCTCTTGTCATCAGAGCGGTACTCCGCTCTGATACCACTTTTGTAACACCCCTACTCTATTCGGCTCCTAATCATCTTACTTAACATATAATCGCAGCGGTAATCTCAACAATTGACTTTTAATACCCCGGATCTAAAAATGGTGATTTAATTACTCTAATAAAATTATTAAGGGCCTAATGGTGCCTAAAGAGTATTGGTAAAAGAATAAAACCAAAAGAAAAGAGAAAACGCTTGAAAAGCGAAAAACGCTAAAATGCGTATTAAATTTAAATAAGAGATATAAGATCTCGTAAGGGTCCGAGATGGATTCCTAAGGCTTAGTTAGGCCTAATTAGTGAACGGGAATGATTCCCGAAGAAAACGGATCCAAATAATGGATTAAAAATGCTAACGGAGTTTTAAGCACGTTTTTCGAGAAAACCCGAAAACGCAACTTTAAGTGGTCAAAAGGACCCGTAAAAATTATAGTTGATTAAATAACTATAAATAAATATTAATGGAAGCTTAATAACCATTAAAATTAATTAAACGAGAAAATTCCGGAAAACGGACCCGGTAAGTGAATAGTGACGAAACCGGGAGACGAGACGCGTTTAATTCGAAAAGACGAAAAACGACCCGGGCTATTAATTAATGTGGGCCGGTTTTAATTAATAAGTATACACCCATTAATAGCTTGCTAGCTATTAAGTAATAACAAGACAAATAAATAAATAAGTAAAGTGAATAGTATAAAGCTAAAAAGTAAAGTAAAGTGCTTACCCCTCATTTCTCCTTCTTCATTCACGTTCTTTTTTTTCCCCACCAGAGCTCCTTCTTCCTTGCCTCTGTACGCTGGGCGAGACCGAACAGCACCAAACCTCCATCTTCTACCTCCTCTAACTTGCTCATCTCTTCACCGAATCGCACAAAATTGCCACCGTTTGATTCGTATCGGCGAGGGCTACGTTTTGTACCCCTCAAAGTCTTGATTCCTCCACCTTCATTTCCATGGATGTTGGAGCTTTTGAAGCTTGAGGAGCTGATTTTGACTCTCCTCCACCACCTTGATGTCCTAAGGTAATAATAAGCAAGAGTTTTGCTCATTTCAAGCTTGTTCTTGTAATTTGGGAAAAATTCCCCACGTTGAAAATTCTTCCCATTTCAGCCGAGAACCCCTTGTTCTTGAGGAGTGTTGGAAATGCCTCCATTTGATTGCCAAGCTCTCCTTTTGAATACTCTAAGGTAATATCTATGCTAAAGCCTAAAAACTAGTGTTTGAAATACTAGTTTTCGGTGTGGAGAATTTGAATTAATTAGGTTGTTATGTGTGTGTGGAGGAATAAGATTGTAGCCAGCAATCTATACTCCTTTGGGTGGTGTGAAAACAAGAAAAGAAAGTGAGAGCAAGAGAAAGAGGAAGAAGAGGAAGAAAACCGAAAAGAAACAAGGTAAAAAGCTTACCTTGAGCTAGTTTTTATTTGACTTGTAAAACAGATCTTAGAGTTGGATTGATGCTCTTGAATTGGTGTAGTGTTGGTACTACAATATTGAGTGGGAAGGAGACTGTTTTAATGTGGTTTAAGTGTGCGAAATGAACCTAGGAAACCAAGCTAGTTTATATGTGAACAAGTGGGAATATAATGTGATTGTTGTTGTCTAAACCAAACAGGTGGGAGGAAGTGCTTGTGAGTTGATTTTAGTGTGGTAAATGCTTAGTAAAGCAAGTAAGTGCTGTCCAAATGTATCTAGGAATGGAAAGTTTTGAGTGTTTTATTATAAGGAAGAAACTAGGTGTGTTTAAGAGATTTAAGTGAGTGGTTATGGTTGGAAAACCAAACCTTGAAGGAGAGTTTGCAAGGAGCAAAATAATGCCATTTGAGTGTTGGTTATGGCATCAGTAGGAGAGGGTTGAATGGCTTATAGCAGAAACCAAAATCTGTTACAAACTGAGAGGAACCAAGTGAGAAAACTAGCTTTGTAAGTGTAAGAATCTAAGTAAAATGAGCTAGATTGGTGAGTGTACTTGGTGTTTGGTTTAAGGTGATTAAGAAGGGTAATTAGTCACTAAAACATGAAGATTTTAGTTGGTGAAGGTTGGATAATTAATGGGCAAAGAGAGGGCCTTGAACAGAGACAGAAACTGTCAAAATTTGTAAATCTGTAGCAGGGTCCGGGACCTAGGTCCAGGACCAAGTCCCGGACCACCCCTATTTTACCCCCCGAGAGTTGTTTGTTTGTTTGGTCCGGGTCTTAACCCCATGACCAAGTCCCGGACCATGTGCACTTTTCAACCCGAGAATTCACTGCTATGTTGGTCCGGGTCCTAGTCCCATGCCCAAGTCCCGGACCACATACCATTTTTTAAACCGAGATTCTTCCTGCCTTATGGTCCGGGACTTAGCTCCTGAATGAAGTCCCGGACCAAAGTGAAATAATGCCCGAGAGTTATGCCTTGTAATGGTCCGGGACTTAGGGTGGGGACCAAGTCCCGGACCACCCCCAGAAACCTACAGAGAGTATTTTAAAGGTTGTAAATGATGGGGTTTGAATGTTAATGATGTTATAAGATGTTAAGGCCTTGTTTGGTGGCATATAAAGGCCCTAGGAAGTGTGAGAAAGTGTTAGAAGTGTTTGAGATGTGAGAGCTTAAAGTAACAAAAGTGAAACCGAGATAACGGGATAACGGGGTAACTACGGGAATAACATTTAAATATGTTCCGTATGATCTTAGTATTAATAATAATGTTTGAAACATTATCAGAGAGTCGTGCGCGACCCGAGCATGGAGAGATGCCACGGTAAAGTAAAAACCCCGGTGAAAGGTATGATTTTCTCATGCCCCGTATGCTAACCGAGTTACACTGATTTGTGTGTTTGTGTGCCGGCTTAATCAAGATTAAAGCATGAAAATAATCCCTTGTTTGATTATGCATGCATTGTTGTATGTTGAATGAGCTAACATACTTGTATGCCGGTGTGGTCTAACTTAGTGCATAGACCGACTCTTAGTGAGTATTGACTGACTAGAAACCCGTTGAACGGGTAGTCACATAACCAATGGTATTATGCAAACACACACAAGCTATCGATTAAAGTATAACGATAACACAAACATATGAACTCCCTAAAATGCGAGGAGATGTACGGGTTGAGTATATACCCGATAACGGTTAGAGAACCTTATTGAAACAATCCACGAAATAAATATGAGTGGAGAGATAAATGACCTCCATCGAGAGGATTGAAGTTAGTCCAATAATGTAAACATATAAGAAAGGTAAAAGAGACCTAGGGGACTATGTGATTCCCTTGAGATACGGTCGACCTCTTATATGAGGATTTTACCCGGTATAAGAAAATATCCGAATGTACAAGCATATGATTGTGAGGGTAACACTTAAACCTAAGATTACCCGAAATTAAGTAAAGTTCCCAAAGTCATTAGAAACATCGAGAATGATGCTTCTAGACTAATATACATGATATAATTATAACTCCGAGAGAGGAGTATATGGGAATGTGAGTAGTCCGAGAGTAGTCGGACCTATGTAAAAAGAGATAGGAACTAAGAGAGAGTTCCGTGAGCTAGTTGAACCTTCCCACCATGCTAGACCCAGAGTAGGGTCGAAACCGGGGAAGTAAGACTATGCTAGAGAGCCATGAGTTTTGGCTTAAGTATGTATAAGAGTAACAAGCGTGACGTAGGAGACCTGTAGTGTCTCGAGAATCTACAAGAGCTTGAGTATGAATAACCCGAGAGTGCGGGTGAGATAACGAGTATAAATAACCCGAGAGAAAGGGGCGAGTATATGTGAGAGTAACCCGAGAGAACGGGTATGTATAAGAATGAGTAGCCCAAGAGAATGGGTGTGTATACGAATGAGTAACCCGAGAGAACGGGTAAGTATAAGAATAAGTAACCCGAGAGAGAGGGTGAGGTATTGAATAAGTAAACAAGGCATAGTGAGGAATAACCCTCAATGCCTAAGAGTAACCAGTTACCACTAACAACATTGTTATGTTAGTTAGGAATCGTGTTCCGTGATTGGATGTAGATTCCTTGTGTGATATACATATATATTGTATTGACATGATGCATGTTGTTTGTTTAAAATGAACTCCATGTATATCCGACCCAAAGTAGTCGGCGTACCGCGGTTAGCACGCGGTATATGCGAATTTCATGCGCAGCGTAAGCTGACCCCCTAGGGGGAACGTTTTTAGTGTGCAGGTACTTGAAGCTGACCACCGTTCGAGAGAGTAGGACGGGGACTGCTGTGAGCATGGGTAGTTAGATTGTAATTACTTATGCGTTTGAATGAGGTGTAAGTCCGAGTATGTTATCGGCATCCGTATATTGTAGACTCGGTATAGTAGAGATATGAATTGAGTATTGTATTGTATGAAGTACTCGGTTGTTCCAGTTCATCAGACCGTTACGGTATGTAAGAAAGGCCTGGTTAGCCACATGGGTGGCTAACGGCGTTGTTTCACCCCTCGTTGTAATTAGAGTTCCGCTGCGTGAGTAGGAGTAAATAGTAACAGTTTAAGAGGTAATGACGAGATTAACGGTTGGGGTGTTACAAAAATGGTATCAGAGCGAAGTATCGCTCTGATGACTGGAAATACCGAGCTTAGGAGATACCGAGTTAGGAAATTAGAGACTTAGGGCTATGGGTTGAGTGGTAGCGTGAGAGATGCGCTAGATAGGAACTTCCAGTATGTTCTGGATACCTACAATACCAGACCCGCCCTCCACAACCCCCGCATTAAAAGCTTAGGAAAGAACGCCAGAGAGACGGGGAAACCCAATCTGGCAGTTATTTAATATCTCAATATGAACCAGAACCTGTCATGCGGTAAGTCCCGAGAGCCGGAAAGCCCGGAGACGGATCCCGCTGGAATGACAATAACCGCACATAATGGCGAGAGATCGAGAAATCCTAATCCAAGGAGACCAGAATTTGTGGCAGCCTGGGGCGACATGCTTAGCAGTCGCGAGAACCTAGCTGGCCGAGCAGCTGAAGAAAGCACCAACCGTGCAACAAGACGGACTCATGAGAAATAACGAGAACCGGGACACATGTCTACGGACCGCCATGACATGTAATACCACTAAGGGTATACCAACCAATTAAGAACGTAGTTGAGAGTAGGTACACCCACCCTGCCACACCCGAAGAGGTTGCAATACCTAACGGGCACAGCTTAGACAGCTGCAAGCATAACTACGGGATATACCCGAATAGGACTACAGAAGTAGTGCCTAAATGACTTTAACCTCGGTAACCACAGTAAAGACATGGGAACGAGCAACGAGGTAGAACAAAGCACTAAGTAATTAAGGAACTCCGAGAGTGGAGGAGCACCTAAATGAATGACAGTTATGTCAAGAGGAATGAGAAGCAGCTCCAAGGAGCAGTCATCCAACTAGGGGATCAAGGAAGAGCCAACGAGGCTACCAAATACAATGTGAACAATACCGTGACCGGTATGAGTTAACCCAAAAACCGCCAGTACCGCGCACTTGCCACGGCAAGTGCAGTAGTAGCGGGACCAATAAGAAGAGCTTGACAAGCTATCAGTACTTAGTAAAGTACCAGGATGGCGTATGAAGCCAATATAGCAACTCGAACCTTAAGAATTCTGAAATGGAACTTTGAAAAGGCCTAACAGCCTAGTCATTGTATAAAGAACATACCGGCCGGCAAGAAGCTGGGCTGGATAAGAATCAGCCGGCATTGAAATGCCATGAAGAGCTTACTTTTAAAACCCGAATTTTCTTTCAAACATGAAATTTTCCAAAAACCCCCGAATTTTTAAACCAAATCAGAGAATCACGGTAAGTCATTATAGGACCATATAAGAGGAGTTGGCAACAGAATACTTCACTTAGGCGTGACCGACACTACAAGTGTACACTAATGAGACATGGAACGACCGCACTCCAAAGGAGCTTGCGGACCTGACAGACCAATTATGAGTTAGTTGGGTAAGTGGTAACGTATCAATAAGATACTCCATGTATGTATACAAGTAGAGTACGGAACACGGGAAGTAGCCCACTCCATACTACGGACGAAAGAGCCAATCCAAACCAAGACAGTTGGATATCTCGAATGATCGAAGAATACAAGGAAGCTTACCAAGTTAAGGGAGTCAAGAATCCAGTAAGATGATGGATCTAAGAACATAGCGTTAATAAACGCGAGAGGCACAGAGTATTAAACACAGACATTGGATATGTCTCAGGAAATACCTAATAACTGGGTGAATACAAGTGTAAATACTACGGCGAATGCCTAAAATGAATATATTAATATTTGATGAATGGGATAGAATTCCCACCTTATACCTCACTGAAGAGAATAATGACCAAACCTAGTAGGTATTAGAAGGTACCAAGGATCTACCCAATAATGGGAGACATTACAACCCTAAACGGGATAGTCAAGGACATAGCCGCAAGGCGAAGTCGCAACCGAACATAGCCATAAATACAAGCCAGATGTAATGGCATTACTCAGTAACACCCAGGAGCAATCCGAGAAGGGTGCTGGAATCAACAGTAGTTGAACGAAACATCGTGTTGAGAACATAAGTGTTTAAGCAAACACTCGGGTAGAACCCGAAGGGATCCCTCGTAACACGGGATACCCTAGATTGCCAGAGGGCATAAACAACTATCAAGTTACTTAAAGGGCCTTCCATGTATGGAAGAGTGTTGAGACAACCTTATCGGAAAACCCAGTAATACCTCCAAACCATTTAATGGTATACGGAGAAGCGGAAACCTGTATAAACAGCCCGCAAGGAGCATGGCGAGGCAATGTGGCTTGTAAGCCGATAAAACCAACTACAATACGTAGATCCAAACATTGTAAAACATATGCATAAAGGCATAAGAGGAACAGTGGTGAATGAACCACTACCTTAGAGTGGGTATACCACGTGATTATGGGGCCTATGGAGCGGCATTTGCGTGAATCCTCCAGAGAAAGGCTACCACCTAAGTATGTAATGCGAAACCGCTAGAGCGGTGTAGTAAAACTTGAGCATGTGTATATTGCCAATGAGTATATGAACTATAGTAGTGTGTAAAGAGGAACCTTGATGGCGGTACAAAGGAAACCGATAGGGTAATCGGATGAGTAGTGAACATTGTATGTGTACAGTATGAACTGCAGAGTAAGCAGTGCGCAAGCGCGCAGAGAGATTTAAAGAGTAACGTATTTCATTGAGCCAAGTGAATGGCAAGCCATAGTATAAATGGCGGGAGTACATGAGCAGAAGCTAAAGTAGTAGCGGATGCCATGTAAACAAATGTTGTTTAATGAGTAAGAACATGGTACGCAGCGAGCGACCATTGTAAGAGTATATTCAGATAATGATACGGAGCTGATGAGAAATGTGTTAAAGAAGACATGATCATTCCTATCTCATGAGAGATTTACTGTCAAGGGTTTACGCTTCTGCACTCTGTATGACTGAGTGTTTTGGTATTGCACTTGTGCGGTGATGATCGAGTGGGAGAGCCAGGAATTGAGAAATGTCAACAAAGCCTGTTGAGTGAGAATTTAGAGAGATAACCGTGCGGCCATTGGCCAAAGATGCACAAAGAACGTGGGAAGTAACCCACAGGGCCCAGGATCGATATGTGGAAAAAAAAAATGCAGAGTAGTATGAATGAAGAACTCTGGCACAGAACCAAGAAACAAACATAATCCATGAGCCACTATTAAACGAGGAAGCACTGCATGCTAAGTAGTAGCTTGACCTCAACCGACAACAAGTCGGGAAAAATAAGTGAATAATCACAAAGGTATACAGTGTTATACGAAGTAGATTCCCAGAGAACTGGAGAGGCAATCTATAAATCATCGAATTCGCATACGGTAAGAGATACCAAGCGACGATTGATATACATTGAGAATACCAAAGAGTGAATTAAGCTCTAGTTATCAGGTCACGCAGCAGAAGCTTGTGGACCGTGATTCAGGGTTAAGTATGCCTATGTCATAAACCCCTTGAAGCCTTAGAGGCTAGAACCGAACCCGGTTATGAGTTAATTAACCGTACTGAAGTTAAAACACTTCATAATACTCGAATTAATGAACCAATGTTCAGTGATAACATATGGTTGGTTACGCGGGCGTAACCCCTTTTAAGGGGGGTAGGGCGAGAAACCGCTTAGAGTATGTTTTACGTATTGGTGCGTAAACTACTATGTGCATAGCACAAAAGAAATTATTTTGATGATTGGAACTCATGTTACGTAAACATGTCTACCCATTCATCGTGTAAGTATGAGTATTGTGCATGAGAGATGCAAGTAATGAGAATGTAATATATATGAAAAGAGGAGTAGAGAAACTCCTGGGGAATGAGAATCCCTATAGTATATGTCTAGTGAGATTAGACATGAGATATGATGAGTATGAATCGGCATGAAACCGATGTGTAACCTAAGAGGGAGTGAGTTCCCTAGGTGATTTTATTTGAGAATGATAGATGGAGTGAGTTCCATCCTTTGGAGTTGTATGTTATGTGTTTTAAATTGAGCAATAATTTGAGTAAAGGAAGCCATAAGTATGGAATACCTGGGTAAAGTAGTGAAGCAATGAGAATGACAAATGACCTAAGTACTAGGAACTAGAGATTAATTGAAACGAATTGTTTCGTGAATATGACTAGAAAGAGTAAAAGATAGAAAACGAAAATGTTTGACTATCTGATTGTTTGAAACTCACGTGGGAGGTGGAACTTGATCTGCTAGCGATCAAGGGAAACCGAACACAAATTGGGGTGGAAGGATAGTTCAACACTGATGCTGATCACATCAGGGTTAGATGATTCCTGAAGCTCCCTATAGTGGTCACAAGTAATCACGCTAAGAAAAGATACAACTACCATAAATCGGATTTGGAGTTGTGGGTGTTTTAAAAAGAATTTTCAAACAGATTTTGAAAAAGAATTTTCTTCAAGTATGAAGACGGAAACGAAAACTGGTTTTGAAACCGCTATCACCCGCCGATGGCTGAGCCTTAAGTCTTGATGACCGGTAGAACGGTGGGCGAGTATTAGTTTTGAAACCATTACACCGTACGTGCGGCGGTCCTAAGTGACCGGTTGGGACGGTGTCAGTGTGTGATTTTTCCAAAGGCAGCGGGACGGGGAGAGTACCCTGAGATGTTCCTGTGTTGAGTGAGTCAACCAGAGTGCCTGAGGATATGTATATGTGTAACGTTTTGATCAGAACCGAAGGGACCGTGGGCCAGAGAGAGTAAGTGCCCATTTGTCATGAAACGGCCGTGAACCAGAAAGAGTAAGTGTTCAACGTGACCGGTACCTGAGGGATCAGTAGTATATCACTCAACATGGATTCGAGGACTGTAGTGCCTTCTTGTCTTCGGACCGATTCCATGGAGAGAGAACAAAAAGTATTTTTGATTGCTATACATGCTGTGATATGTGTGTGGTATGTGTAGTATAAAATGAGACAGACTTGTGGAGTCTGTAAGGTTATACATGTATTATAACCTTGGCATAGTACGCCCTGAGAGTAACCATCTAGATTCACCAACTTTGAGGACAAAGTTCCTAAGGGGGGTAGATTTTAATACCCCGGATCTAAAAATGGTGATTTAATTACTCTAATAAAATTATTAAGGGCCTAATGGTGCCTAAAGAGTATTGGTAAAAGAATAAAACCAAAAGAAAAGAGAAAACGCTTGAAAAGCGAAAAACGCTAAAATGCGTATTAAATTTAAATAAGAGATATAAGATCTCGTAAGGGTCCGAGATGGATTCCTAAGGCTTAGTTAGGCCTAATTAGTGAACGGGAATGATTCCCGAAGAAAACGGATCCAAATAATGGATTAAAAATGCTAACGGAGTTTTAAGCACGTTTTTCGAGAAAACCCGAAAACGCAACTTTAAGTGGTCAAAAGGACCCGTAAAAATTATAGTTGATTAAATAACTATAATAAATATTAATGGAAGCTTAATAACCATTAAAATTAATTAAACGAGAAAATTCCGGAAAACGGACCCGGTAAGTGAATAGTGACGAAACCGGGAGACGAGACGCGTTTAATTCGAAAAGACGAAAAACGACCCGGGCTATTAATTAATGTGGGCCGGTTTTAATTAATAAGTATACACCCATTAATAGCTTGCTAGCTATTAAGTAATAACAAGACAAATAAATAAATAAGTAAAGTGAATAGTATAAAGCTAAAAAGTAAAGTAAAGTGCTTACCCCTCATTTCTCCTTCTTCATTCACGTTCTTTTCTTTTCCCCCACCAGAGCTCCTTCTTCCTTGCCTCTGTACGCTGGGCGAGACCGAACAGCACCAAACCTCCATCTTCTACCTCCTCTAACTTGCTCATCTCTTCACCGAATCGCACAAAATTGCCACCGTTTGATTCGTATCGGCGAGGGCTACGTTTTGTACCCCTCAAAGTCTTGATTCCTCCACCTTCATTTCCATGGATGTTGGAGCTTTTGAAGCTTGAGGAGCTGATTTTGACTCTCCTCCACCACCTTGATGTCCTAAGGTAATAATAAGCAAGAGTTTTGCTCATTTCAAGCTTGTTCTTGTAATTTGGGAAAAATTCCCCACGTTGAAAATTCTTCCCATTTCAGCCGAGAACCCCTTGTTCTTGAGGAGTGTTGGAAATGCCTCCATTTGATTGCCAAGCTCTCCTTTTGAATACTCTAAGGTAATATCTATGCTAAAGCCTAAAAACTAGTGTTTGAAATACTAGTTTTCGGTGTGGAGAATTTGAATTAATTAGGTTGTTATGTGTGTGTGGAGGAATAAGATTGTAGCCAGCAATCTATACTCCTTTGGGTGGTGTGAAAACAAGAAAAGAAAGTGAGAGCAAGAGAAAGAGGAAGAAGAGGAAGAAAACCGAAAAGAAACAAGGTAAAAAGCTTACCTTGAGCTAGTTTTTATTTGACTTGTAAAACAGATCTTAGAGTTGGATTGATGCTCTTGAATTGGTGTAGTGTTGGTACTACAATATTGAGTGGGAAGGAGACTGTTTTAATGTGGTTTAAGTGTGCGAAATGAACCTAGGAAACCAAGCTAGTTTATATGTGAACAAGTGGGAATATAATGTGATTGTTGTTGTCTAAACCAAACAGGTGGGAGGAAGTGCTTGTGAGTTGATTTTAGTGTGGTAAATGCTTAGTAAAGCAAGTAAGTGCTGTCCAAATGTATCTAGGAATGGAAAGTTTTGAGTGTTTTATTATAAGGAAGAAACTAGGTGTGTTTAAGAGATTTAAGTGAGTGGTTATGGTTGGAAAACCAAACCTTGAAGGAGAGTTTGCAAGGAGCAAAATAATGCCATTTGAGTGTTGGTTATGGCATCAGTAGGAGAGGGTTGAATGGCTTATAGCAGAAACCAAAATCTGTTACAAACTGAGAGGAACCAAGTGAGAAAACTAGCTTTGTAAGTGTAAGAATCTAAGTAAAATGAGCTAGATTGGTGAGTGTACTTGGTGTTTGGTTTAAGGTGATTAAGAAGGGTAATTAGTCACTAAAACATGAAGATTTTAGTTGGTGAAGGTTGGATAATTAATGGGCAAAGAGAGGGCCTTGAACAGAGACAGAAACTGTCAAAATTTGTAAATCTGTAGCAGGGTCCGGGACCTAGGTCCAGGACCAAGTCCCGGACCACCCCTATTTTACCCCCGAGAGTTGTTTGTTTGTTTGGTCCGGGTCTTAACCCCATGACCAAGTCCCGGACCATGTGCACTTTTCAACCCGAGAATTCACTGCTATGTTGGTCCGGGTCCTAGTCCCATGCCCAAGTCCCGGACCACATACCATTTTTTAAACCGAGATTCTTCCTGCCTTATGGTCCGGGACTTAGCTCCTGAATGAAGTCCCGGACCAAAGTGAAATAATGCCCGAGAGTTATGCCTTGTAATGGTCCGGGACTTAGGGTGGGGACCAAGTCCCGGACCACCCCCAGAAACCTACAGAGAGTATTTTAAAGGTTGTAAATGATGGGGGTTTGAATGTTAATGATGTTATAAGATGTTAAGGCCTTGTTTGGTGGCATATAAAGGCCCTAGGAAGTGTGAGAAAGTGTTAGAAGTGTTTGAGATGTGAGAGCTTAAAGTAACAAAAGTGAAACCGAGATAACGGGATAACGGGGTAACTACGGGAATAACATTTAAATATGTTCCGTATGATCTTAGTATTAATAATAATGTTTGAAACATTATCAGAGAGTCGTGCGCGACCCGAGCATGGAGAGATGCCACGGTAAAGTAAAAACCCCGGTGAAAGGTATGATTTTCTCATGCCCCGTATGCTAACCGAGTTACACTGATTTGTGTGTTTGTGTGCCGGCTTAATCAAGATTAAAGCATGAAAATAATCCCTTGTTTGATTATGCATGCATTGTTGTATGTTGAATGAGCTAACATACTTGTATGCCGGTGTGGTCTAACTTAGTGCATAGACCGACTCTTAGTGAGTATTGACTGACTAGAAACCCGTTGAACGGGTAGTCACATAACCAATGGTATTATGCAAACACACACAAGCTATCGATTAAAGTATAACGATAACACAAACATATGAACTCCCTAAAATGCGAGGAGATGTACGGGTTGAGTATATACCCGATAACGGTTAGAGAACCTTATTGAAACAATCCACGAAATAAATATGAGTGGAGAGATAAATGACCTCCATCGAGAGGATTGAAGTTAGTCCAATAATGTAAACATATAAGAAAGGTAAAAGAGACCTAGGGGACTATGTGATTCCCTTGAGATACGGTCGACCTCTTATATGAGGATTTTACCCGGTATAAGAAAATATCCGAATGTACAAGCATATGATTGTGAGGGTAACACTTAAACCTAAGATTACCCGAAATTAAGTAAAGTTCCCAAAGTCATTAGAAACATCGAGAATGATGCTTCTAGACTAATATACATGATATAATTATAACTCCGAGAGAGGAGTATATGGGAATGTGAGTAGTCCGAGAGTAGTCGGACCTATGTAAAAAGAGATAGGAACTAAGAGAGAGTTCCGTGAGCTAGTTGAACCTTCCCACCATGCTAGACCCAGAGTAGGGTCGAAACCGGGGAAGTAAGACTATGCTAGAGAGCCATGAGTTTTGGCTTAAGTATGTATAAGAGTAACAAGCGTGACGTAGGAGACCTGTAGTGTCTCGAGAATCTACAAGAGCTTGAGTATGAATAACCCGAGAGTGCGGGTGAGATAACGAGTATAAATAACCCGAGAGAAAGGGGCGAGTATATGTGAGAGTAACCCGAGAGAACGGGTATGTATAAGAATGAGTAGCCCAAGAGAATGGGTGTGTATACGAATGAGTAACCCGAGAGAACGGGTAAGTATAAGAATAAGTAACCCGAGAGAGAGGGTGAGGTATTGAATAAGTAAACAAGGCATAGTGAGGAATAACCCTCAATGCCTAAGAGTAACCAGTTACCACTAACAACATTGTTATGTTAGTTAGGAATCGTGTTCCGTGATTGGATGTAGATTCCTTGTGTGATATACATATATATTGTATTGACATGATGCATGTTGTTTGTTTAAAATGAACTCCATGTATATCCGACCCAAAGTAGTCGGCGTACCGCGGTTAGCACGCGGTATATGCGAATTTCATGCGCAGCGTAAGCTGACCCCCTAGGGGGAACGTTTTTAGTGTGCAGGTACTTGAAGCTGACCACCGTTCGAGAGAGTAGGACGGGGACTGCTGTGAGCATGGGTAGTTAGATTGTAATTACTTATGCGTTTGAATGAGGTGTAAGTCCGAGTATGTTATCGGCATCCGTATATTGTAGACTCGGTATAGTAGAGATATGAATTGAGTATTGTATTGTATGAAGTACTCGGTTGTTCCAGTTCATCAGACCGTTACGGTATGTAAGAAAGGCCTGGTTAGCCACATGGGTGGCTAACGGCGTTGTTTCACCCCTCGTTGTAATTAGAGTTCCGCTGCGTGAGTAGGAGTAAATAGTAACAGTTTAAGAGGTAATGACGAGATTAACGGTTGGGGTGTTACAATACCTCAACATCCTGCAGATGTCAGGAAGAGGAGGACGACGTGGACAGGCTGATGAGGAGCCAAACATCAGGCTGGCAGACATTGCCACCTTGATTGCTCAGGCATTTGCACAGGCGGGGGTTGCACAGCAGCAGCAGTTACCTCCACCACCACCACCCAGGGAGAGAGACTGGGTGAAGAGTTTGGCTGATCTGAGGCCGACTGCATTCAAGGGGCAGACTGACCCTGCTCACTTAGAGACCTACATCATGGAGATGGAGACAGCGTTCGAGACGCTTGCAGTCCCAGCTAGGGAGAAAGTAAGCAGCTAGAAGATTGGTGGAAACATGGTGATGCTAAGATTGGTGGAACATGGTGAAAGCCGACCACCTGGATGACCCAGCTTTACTTGGGGACATTACACTGCACTACTTAGGGGCAAATACTACCCGGCCCACACCAGGATGGTGAAGACTCGGGAGTTTGACGCCTTGGAGCAGACGGGGAAGATGTCAGTGGATGAGTACTATGCGAAGTTTACTTCGCTACTCCGACTATTACCCGGCATAGGATACTCGGACCAGGTGTTGGTCGACCGATTCTACGGGGGACTGAGCCCTCGACTTCAGTTTGGGATGGGACCAATCATCCCCACCAGTTTGCAGGTAAAACAGGAAAGACATAAATCAGTTGGAAATCTTATTACATACTATACCCCATCATGGGAGATTGGAGATTAATATCTTGAGATTTCAGGAATGCTACCATGCTGCTTCCGTAGTGGAGATCACTTGTAAGAGAAGGGATGCTTTGAGCTCCCAAAAGAGGAAGGACGGACCTGGTGGCGAAGATGCCAAGCAGGGGAACTCCAACAAAGAACAAACCTATCAGAAAGGACAGGGGTCCTACCAAGGGAAGGGGAACCAAACTACTGGGAACCCCCAGTCAGGAACCCACGGAGCAGCAACTACACAGAAAACCTACCCATCTAAGGGTAGGAACTCTAAGTTAAATTTGAGACTTTTGTGATTACTTCAGTACCTTTGGGATGTATAATTGACCTTGATTGTGTTAGGTTCCGGACATGGCTCAAACACGGGCCAGAAGTATGTCCGCCGTTTCAACTGTAAGCAATGCGGAAAGGACCACCCCGGCGTTGACTGCCAAGGGGAGAAAGTCACGTGCCGCTACTGTCAGATACTCGGGCATCGTGCCTTCGAGTGTATCCGGAACCCGGAGAGCAGGAACTACCGCCCGGGAGCAAAGCCAACACCGGCCCTAAGAATGGAGCTAGCGATACTCGCCCTCCATCAACAAACCAGGCTCAGGGGTATAAGGGCAAGGGCCCAGCATCGGGACCCGCCCTACATGTCATGGACCGCTCAGATGAGGCTGGTCCTTCTTCTAACCCAGGTATTTCTAAACCATGTGAACCGTTATTGAGCAATGAATGATGTGAATGAGTGCTTGCATGCCTTGATTGCCTAGTTGCATAGGAAGGAATTAGTAAGACTCACTAGTAAAAATTTAAACCACGTAGGAAGCTATAAGATATGCTTTCCTATCCCCTCACCGCCCTCCCTGGGAGAAAACATTATCAAAATACAAGAACCAGGGAACGAACAATGTAAGGTTATCCAACCAGGATTGATACTACTCAAAGGATACCTAACACCGGAGACACAAATTGCAATCATCAGAAGGTGTCAAGAATTGGGAGCAGGACCAGGAGGGTTCTACACTCCAGAATTTCCAGGAGGATCAAAAATGAAGCTGAAAATGATGTGCTTGGGAAAGGATTGGAATCCTTATACCAAGAATTACCAGGATACAAGAAAAATGGAGATGGAGCTCAAGTGCCAAAAATCCCAGAAGAATTTTTACAAATTGTGGAACAAGCAGTTACTACCGCTCAGCAGATGGAAGAAGATCCAGTTCCCAACTTAAGGGCTGATCTATGTATCATCAACTTCTATGAAGAAGGAGGCCGTTTAGGGCTACACCAGGACAATGATGAAACAAAAGGGTCCCTTGACCAGGGGATACCAGTATTATCTTGTCTATTGGAGATGACGCAGAGTTCCTCTATTGCGAGCAGAAGCGTGTGGACCTTGCAAAGAAAATTATATTGAGTTCAGGAGATGTTTTAATAATGGGTGGAAAGTCAAGGTTGCTATACCATGGAATTAAGAGGGTTAAGCTAAACACAGCACCTTCGACAGTGATAAACACCACTCACATGAGACCAGGAAGATTAAGTTTGACTTTTAGAAAGTACTAGTGTTGTAATTGTTTTTGGACTCAGAAAGGAGATCATCTCATCAATGAAGCATTATTGTTTGTGAAAGTGAATGTCTTTAGACCCCATCATGTATCAAAGTACTTACTCAGATTCTGTTATTAGGTTGTGCTAAGGAGACGGAAGGTGCCTTAAGTATACTTACTGAGGAGGAGGCCCGCAAGGGCGGCTCGATTCTCACTGGTACCTTTCCGGTTAATGGAGTGGATGCATTAGTACTGTTCGACTCCGGAGCCTCACATACTTTCGTTTCGCCTACGCTTGCGGGGAAGTTGGGGCTAGACGCTGTAGAGTTACCTGATTTTAAGGTGGCACTCCCGTCTAAGGAGAAGATCAGTTGCACTCGTCTTTATAGAGGAGCCACTATCAGTATTAAGGAGGAGGAATTTCCTATTGACCTTATTGAGTTCAGAGGTCTAGGATTCGACGTTATAGCCGGGATGGACTGGCTGGGGCGGCACAGAGGCCGCATTCTTTGTGCAGAGCGCAGACTGTTGCTTAAGAGCCCATCAGGAGTGACAGTATCTTACCGTCAGAGCCCTAGGGCACCATCGATGAAAGTTATATCTGCTATGTCATGTACAAGCAGTCAGGAAGCAGAAGGAGGTATATTATTATGTTCAGGATGTGGAGCATGACCCTGATTTTGATCCAGCTATGCCAGTGGTGTCGGATTTTCCAGATATTTTTCCAAAGGAACTTCCAGGCTTACCGCCATCCAGAGAGGTAGAGTTCTCCATTGAATTACTACCAGGTACCGGTCCTATAGCTAAGGCACCGTACCGTATGGCACCAGCAGAGATGGCTGAGTTGAAGGAGCAGTTGAAAGATTTATTGGACAAGGGATACATACGACCTAGCGTATCTCCTTGGGGAGCACCAGTCCTTTTTGTGAAGAAGAAGGATGGAAGCCTTCGTTTGTGTATTGATTACAGGGAGCTTAATGCAGTATCGGTGAAGAATAAATATCCACTACCACGGATTGATGATTTATTTGATCAGTTGAGAGGAGCAAAGTGTTTTCGAAGATCGATTTGAGATCAGGCTACCATCAGATACCCATCAGGGAGCAGGACATAGAAAAGACAGCTTTCAGAACACGGTATGGCCACTATGAGTTTACGGTTATGCCTTTTGGCTTGTCAAATGCACCTGCAGTCTTCATGGATTTGATGAACAGATTATTCAGAGAGCAGTTGGATAAGACCGTGGTTGTATTCATCGATGACATCCTAATCTACTCAAAGTCTAAAGAAGAGCATGAGAGTCACCTTCGACACATGTACTTGAGATCCTCAGGGAGAACCAGCTTTATGCTAAGTTCTCCAAATGTGAGTTTTGGTTAGACAGAGTTTCCTTTTTAGGACATGTTATCTCAGATGCTGGTATCGCAGTAGATCCAGCAAAGATAGAAGCAGTTCGCACTTGGCCTAGGCCAAAGACAGTTACGGACATCAGGAGTTTCCTTGGGTTAGCAGGTTACTACAGGAGGTTTGTCAGAGACTTCTCCAAAATAGCCAAACCTATGACCAGCTTAATGAAGAAGGATGCACCTTTCACATGGACTACTGAATGTGAGACCTCATTCGAGCTTCTGAAGAATGCCTTGACATCAGCACCAGTGTTGACTATACCTGAAGGCACGGAGGGTTATGAAGTTTATTGTGATGCATCAGGAAGGGGACTAGGGTGTGTACTCATGCAGAATGGGAAGGTAGTCGCCTACGCTTCCCGACAGTTGAAGAAACATGAGGAAAACTATCCCACACATGACTTGGAGCTTGGAGCTATTGTTTTTGCCTTGAAGATCTGGCGCCACTACCTGTATGGTGTCCAGATGACCGTATATTCGGATCATAAGAGTTTGAAATATGTATTCACCCAGAAGGAGTTAAATATGAGACAGAAGATGGGTTGAATTTCTTAAGGATTATGACATTGATTTGCAGTACAAGGAAGGGAAAGCTAATGTTGTAGCAGACGCATTGAGTCGACGAGCATATTCCTTAATGCCATTGTGGCTAGCTCGAGTCTTATGGATGACATACGCAGAGCACAGCAGAGTGATCAGCGAATGATGGAGATCAGTCAGAAGTTGACTGACGGTACATTTGAGGGGGAAAGTATGAGTTCCAGTTACATGATGATGGACTCATCAGATTGAAGGGAAGATTGTGTATTCCCAGAGACAGCACAGATATTAAGGAGCATATTCTTCGAGAGTCCCACACTTCTACCACATCTGTCCATCCAGGAGCTTCTAAGATGTACAAAGATCTGAAGAGGTATTTCTGGTGGAGTGGTATGAAGGGCGACGTGACAGAGTATGTGATTCGATGTCTCACTTGTCAGAAAGTGAAATTCGAACATAGACGACCAGGAGGTATGGTACAGTCTATGCCAGTTCCAGAGTGGAAGTTTTATGATATCTCTATGGACTTCGTGGTGGGACTACCACCTACGAGAGGAGGACTTAATATGATTTGGGTCGTTGTTGATCGATTGACTAAGGTTGCTAGGTTTATTCCGATGAAAGACACTTGGAAAGTGCCTAAGTTAGCAGAGCTCTTTGAGACAGAGATTATCAGACATCATGGAGTACCTAAGACTATTGTTTCAGATCGAGACACTAGATTTCTCTCACGATACTGGCGAGCTACTCGCGAGGCACTTGGCACTGAATTAAAGCTTAGCACAGCATTTCATCCTCAGACAGATGGTCAGTCAGAGAGGACTATTCAGACCTTAGAGGACATGCTACGAGCATGTGCCTTGGACTTTCAGGGCAGCTGGATAGATAGATTACATCTCATCGAGTTTGCTTACAATAACAGTTATCACGCCTCTATACAGATGTCACCTTTTCAGGCTTTATATGGCAGACCATGCCGCACACCTTTGTGCTGGGACGAGTCTAGTGAGACCGTCATCATTGGGCCTGAGTACTTGGAGCAAGTCCAGGCAGAAGTTCAGCAGATCAGAAACAATATGAAAGCAGCACAGGACAGACAGAAATCATATGCTGATGAGAGGCGACGAGACCTTGAGTTCGCAGTTGGCGACCAGGTATTTCTACGAGTTTCACCCATGAAGGGTGTATTCAGATTTGGTCAGAAGGGCAAGCTAAGCCCGAAATTTGTAGGACCCTACGCTATCATAGAGCGGGTGGGCCTAGTGGCATATCGACTTGATTTGCCAGCCGAGTTGGGCAAAGTACACAATGTTTTTCACGTGTCTCAGCTTAAGAAATACATGCCTCATCCTTCTCATGTTCTACAACCAGACACTCTCTTTTAGAACCAACAATGCGGTATGTGGAAACACCGCAAAGAATCTTAGATAGAAAGACACGAGAGACTCGAAACAAGTCTGTGAGCCTCGTGAAGGTTCTTTGGTCGAACCACGATGTGGAAGAGGCCACATGGGAACTCGAAGCTGATATGCGAGCGAAGTTTCCCTCACTATTTACCGACTAGGCACTTTAGTCTAGGGTACGGGGGCGTACCCCTTCTTTTTGGGGGGTAGAGCCTTTTTCATTTTTGAGTTTAGTGTGCACTTTGTTGCACCTTTGTGCATTGCATTTGTTGCTTTTGTGCATTTCAGTTGTTGCACTTTTGTGCATTTCAGTTGTTGCACTTTTGTGCATTTCAGTTGTTGCACTTTTGTGCATTTCAGTTGTTGCACTTTGTGCATTTCAGTGACACCTTGTCTTGTATGTGTTCTTGTGTAACACTGTGTTTGAATATACCTTGTACTTCTACTTGATTGTGTGTACTTCATTACACTACAATGGAAATATTATATGCACTACGTTGCACCATTTGAAATGAAAAGTGATTGTGTTCATTGCTTTACACTATATGTCCAAGTATTTCTGTTGTACTCGATATACACTATGAACTTAGGGATGTAGAGACTTGGGACTTGATCCCTAAAAATTAGATTGAGTTGTGGATACTTAGAGGAACTTGATTCCCCCACAACCTTATACTTTAGATATGAGACTTCGGGGCGAAGTCCTTTTTTAAGGGGGGTAGATTGAAATACCCCAAATCTAAATAATATTATTTAATCATTATTTATTGGAATATAATCCAAATATAAATCATTTCACGTACGCATGCAAACCCATGCATGAAAACGTTACGTAAAAACAGTCGTTTCACCATAAACGCTAAAACGCCTTGAAGCATATGGTCAAACATGACCTTGTATGACCCTCTAATATTCAAACTAATGGTCATACAATTATTATATGAATATACAAATATATTCCCTAAGCTATATTCAGTCAAATACGCAAAATGCTCGGGAGTGCTCACACCCGCTCCTTAAAGCACGAAAAGTCCGGAGGAGTGCCGAGGTGGCACGAACTCCTATAAAATTAATTCCTAGAGTTCCTAACATCATTATTTATCATTCTAAAGAGAACCCACGAAGTGGTTTCTCAAAATTCAGCAAAAACCAAAGGAGGATTTCTTAGCGCTCCTTTTGGCCCGGGAGTGTCCCGATGGCCCGTAAATTATGTCGGGTTGATATAACCCCATATAACTCAATGTAACATCTTAGTATGTTTATTTACATAATAAGTGTTTCCAAACACTTGGAACTCAAAAACAATTAGTTTCCCAAAATTTCCTTAGAGCACAAAAACACACCTTCGGGTGTCACGAAAATGCGTTTTACGCAATTACCTTGTAGTTTTTGACATGCCACGAATTGGTAATCTTAAAAAGGGTTAAAATGACCTTCTAAATCAGTTGGTGTGACTAGTCAACAAGGCTCTCTATAGGGGCCGATTTTAGGGCAAAAACTAGTATAAAAATTGCATTAAAAGTTTATAAAAGCAAGAACATGGTGACTCATCCCATGTTATATTACTTAATGTCTAAGTATGTAGGTCTCATTTGACCAAGCTGTCGAAATTAGGCCATGGATAAGGCCATGTGAGCTAGAAAAAACAAAATGAAAAAGGAAAAGTAGATCTAAGATCTCTTTATTGCTTTTCTTCCACAGTACTTCCATGCTTCCTTATTCATGGCCGGTTTTTGGAGCTCCATTCAGACCTTAAATTCGTGACCTACATGAAGGAGAAGACAAGCCATGTGACATTGAAAAATCAAAGAATAAACTCACCTTTTCTACCTTGTCATCTAGCCAAAAGTATTGTCTTTCCAACTCTTGCTTACCTCACCTCATGGCCGGTTTTTAGGCTGGAAAGAGCATTTATTGAGCCAATCAACCATGAATTAAACTAAGGAAAAGAATTGTCATTTGACATTAAAAATTGACAAAACAAAAATCAATTCCAAAGTGCAATTCTACCTTATACGTAAGTAGTCATTTCCCTCCTTGCACTTTCATCACGAATTGGTAAGGCTCTCTCCTCTCTCTTCTAGCTTCATCTTCTTCCTTTGAAGCTCTTAAGTCCATTAATGGAGATTTAACTTCTATCTTCATCTTTAAGGTAAATTCCTTGCATTTCTTGGCAAGTCTTGAAGCAAAACTCTTCCTAGCATACAAGGTGGTTCGGCTTCACTTAGTTCTCCAAGGAGATTGTCCAAACCAACATTAAACCAAGGAGCATCTCAAGGTAGGTTTTAAAGCTTGGAAATCCTTAAAACACATTTTTGTGTGTAACCAAGTTCTACCTCTTCTAAGTCTCTTTTCTTCTTCATTTTGATGAAGGAAAACTTGTTCTTCATCTACCTTAGGAGTGGCGAATTTATAAGGAGCAAAGTCTAAGGTAAAGTATAAAACTACTTCCAAATCTACTTAAGATCTTTATTCAAGATCTAACTCCTAAACACCTTCACCTCTTGCATAAAACCGAAGAGGAACATCAAGTTTACCTAGGAGAAAGCTTGGAGATTCAAGAAGAAGTTCAAGCACTTAACCACCTTTGTTAAAGAAGTAAGTTTACTAAGTAAATCCTTATTTATAAGCTTTGTTAAGCTTCTAAAAATTGTACAAAAATTATGTACACCTCTTAGGTATATTAATACCGAAACTATATGGTTTTATATGCCAAAAATATAAACTATAACATATATAGAAAATATTTACCTTAAGACACATTTTTGTGTCACAAAAATTATCTATGTTACAAATTAAATTAGGCCGAATTGTCTTGGGCAAAAATGCTCTATTTTGGGCTAAGAATTTATATAAGACATTACAATAATTTATACATGAGTTATATGACTCCTATGAATTTATCTATAATTACTTAGACATATAAATCCACTTTTATATAACATATGGTCTCATTTAAATTATGGCCGAAAGCTTTATGTGTTAAATGGATTTTAATGAGCTACTTAGGTATATAAATTTATATCATAAAGTTTGGTGAGATAAAAATATTCTATTAGTGTTTAAATGACTAATTAATTTAGTTATGGCTTAAATGTAATTTCTACAAAATTTAGTGTATATTGTGAAGGCCGAGAACAAAAGGGCTGTTTGGTGTAAATATAAAATAATATAAGGTTAGGAATTAAGTTTATGAATTCTAGATAATTTAAACAAGCTCTAAAATAACTTTTTATAAAGTTTTGGGCTATTATGTAATTTATGAAAGTTGTTATTAAAGTTTGGAGTTGAATATGGGCGAATTCATAATTAAGAGAATTATTGGGGTTACTTTCGAAATTTGGAAGAATTAAATATTTAAACTTTAGTTTATAAGTTATTTAGTGACTATTATAAGTTTTGGGGTGAAAATGTAATTAATGGAAAGTTCTAGACCAAAACCGATTTAGTTGGGTTAGTTTGGTAATTTAAGAATTTATAATTATATTCAGCATTTATGGAGAATTAAAATTAAAACTATAGTTATAAGACTTTATGTAAAGATTATAAGATTTTGTGGTTAGATTGCAAATATAAGAAGTATATATACATGCCGAAATTTTGAGGGGCTAGGATGTAATTTCCGAAAGTTATTATATTTATAAGTTATGTCCAAAATTATTGGTGGTAGTTTTGTAATTTAATTGAACAAGGAATTAAAATTAGGTTATATAAAGAGATTAGAATTTAAATGTAAAGTTTATGAATTAATGTGGTTGTTTTGTAAATAACCTAAATATAAGTTTAAGAATTTAGATTTAAATAAATATAGGTCCTATATGGATATTTGGAGGATTAGAAGAAAGAATTTTGATTAAAGGAAATTATGGAATTAAAGCTGTGGCTTACATGGTTATTAGGAATTAAAAGATAAACAATAAATATTATTTATGGTTAAAGGAGGAATAATGAAAACTATAAGATTTTTATGTCATTGTAAGACATTTAAATATTGTTAAGAAAATTATAAGTTGTTATGTCACCTAGACAAATTAAAAAACAACAAATGCAATGAACACATAGATGTGCATTAAAGGATTTGTGAATAAATCAAAAGGAATAACAAATAAGTTATACATAAAATCATGAGGTAATTAAAAGGAAAAAACCTCACATGAAATAACAAATATGAGATTTGTTAAAAGATCCAATAGAGTTATTATATAAGGGTAACATAAATTAACCCTTTCAGTTAAATCCTATTCTAGGACTTTGTTTGACCAGACGTTGACCGGGAATTTACAAGTACAGTCTACGGTGAACGGTATGGGATTCTTGCAACCTGTTTTCTAACGGATTACATTGGCTTGTGTGCTATCTGTTGTTTGAAATAACGACCAAGATAATTAATGTAAACTGTTGTTTTACTCTTGCACACTGTGGTTATTTTATGTGCGTGATTGTTGCTGACTACAACGTGTATGTCCCACGCATACAAACACTACTATACCAGTGGATTAAATACCTGCGTTTCAGTATACCGAGGACTTGTACTCAAGTCTCTCACTAACTTCAGTTTATAACAAACGTCATTATCCTAAACGTGATAATTGACATACACATTGTGTTCTTGTAACATCTTTATATGACACTAACAACTCTATACTCGAGAATGAGGAGCCCAGTTGGATCTGGCCATGCATGCTACAGGAGCTGTACCTGTCTCAGGTCGTCTCCTACTACGTCGCGACGGAAAATTCAGTTGGGAGGAAGACTCTATTCCACCCGGGACTTCGTGTGCCCTTCAGTTCGAGGAAGACTTTATTCCTCAGTGGGTTCTTATTTCCCACGCCATTCAGTTCAGGGTTTGACTACGTCATCTCCTGGGGTTTCTATACCCAACTTACTCTATGACGAGGTCACTATACCTCCACTATTTCAGATATTCAGTTATAACTGTCAGTCCCATTGTGTGGACCGACTATCAGTAAAGAATTTCAGTTCAGCTAACTCGACCTTCTGTGTCTTGTTCTATGTGACATTATTGTCCTTGTGGATACTTGTTATCATCAGATTATGCTTGTTTACAGCTTTATAAAAAATGAACTGCATGTATTCGACAAAGTAGTTGGTGTGGCCCGGTAGACGATGGGCTGCACGTTTTCCATACCAGCGTTGTTTGCTGAGCCCCTTTGGGGGCACCCCCATTTTCAGGTACCTGAAGATTGAGAAGTTCACTACACGAGTGTAGGTGGGGTAGACCAAGCTTTGGGAGTCTATTATTATTTGTTTTATTTCAGTATTGTACTTTGAGTTTGATTCCTAGTATCTCGGGTTGTATCTGTATTCCAGACCGTGACATTTGAGGATTGTATTTGGACTTAGCCTTGTTGGTCACAAGGGTGGCCAACGGCATTGTGATACCGCCCGGTTGTTGTATTTATTTCCGCTGCAGTTGTATTTATTTGGGAGTGATCGCCGTTCAGTTTATTGGATTTCGGGTTGGGGTATTACAGCTATGTATATTGATGAATGTTGAAAACAGGTGAGATGATGTTAATGTGTGAGGAAACAATGTGGTGAGAGTATAAAAATATAGGGGAGACTATGGCAAAATTTGTCTAGGATTATAACACTTAATGAACTAGAAACTAGGTGAAAAACATATGTTGTAACAGATTTTGATTCGAGTTGGTTAGTGGGTGAGTAGGGAGAAGTGTGTAATGCATTAGAAGTGTTAGAAATGACATTAGAAGAGGGAGTTGTAGATGGAGAGAGGTAAGGTAGAAATCTGTAGCAAATTCAACTAGAAGAGATTGAGTGTAAGTGCTGAAATGAATTGAGAAATAAGTGTGTAAATTGGTATAGGAATGAGTGATGAATTAAAGGGTGAACTAAGGTGTATTAGGAGGCTTAATAAGTGTTAAAATATGTGGGTTTAAGTGTAGGAACAATGGGGAAACAATGGGTAAAAGCTAGAACTGAAAACAGAAATAAAAATGCAAATAATGGGCCGGACCGGACTTGCGACCGGACTTGCAAGTTCGGTCGAGCCCAGATTTACAAAGGACGGAAACCTTCTGGAATGGACCGACCTTGGGACCGGACATGCAAGGTCGGTCGGCCAGAAGAATTTCCCGTAATGCAACCTACTGGAATGGACCGACCTTGCGACCGGACTTGCAAGGTCGGTCGACTCAAAATTTTTCCGTCTTGTAAGCTACTGGAATGGACCGACCTTACGACCAGACTTGCAAGGTCGGTCGGGAAAAAATTTCCGTCAGGTAACTCACTGGAATGGACCGACCCTGGGACCGGACTTGCAAGGTCGGTCGGCCCTGTAATTCTCCAGTGTAATTCCCTACTGACTTCGACCGACCTTGGGGACCGGACTTGTAAGGTCGGTCGAGTCTTACAAAAAAAAAATGTAAATTAAATTTAGTAATAATTATATATGTATGTCTATGTATACCCACCTATACATATGTGCATATATATGTAAGTATACCATTGTTAAGTAGTTAAAGGTAAGCGAATAAAATGTATGTATAGGAATGCAAAGACTTAGTAAGCATGAATTAGTAAACGTAAGGGTAATCGAGTTAAGTTAATGATAGTTAGATTAATCATTCAATTGTATGCATATCATAGGAGTTGATTTGTGAGCACCGAAGGAAAGTTGGGATACGAGTACAACGGTGAACGGTATGAATTCCTCATGCCCCGTATGCTACCTTGGTTACTCTGATTTGTGTGTTGTGTGCTAATTGATCACCAAATAAGATAAACGCACGAATCGGAGTTATTATGCTTACTTGTGAATATGTAGTGCTGTATGTTGTGTATATTCTTAAATCTTAGTTTGTATAATTCATGAAATGTATGGATGGATATGAGTGTGTGAATGAATGATATATTGTACTGTGACCGGATATCATCTGTGATTGGACTTCTAACTGATTCCTAACAAGCTAACCGATCTAACTTAAATTGGTAAATAAATTGGAATGAGTAGAAGTCTGATATAGTTTCGGCCACGCGTGAGGATGCGGTGTCACAAGAGGTTGGCCCCAATTCCTGACTCTCAAGCTGGTCCACGGCCCAAACCCCTTAAATGGGTAGCATCCTGGATTAGTGAGTCATCCAAAGCCTGGTGGTGGGATGGTGTAGTCCCTGCCCAGAGGCCATACCGGCTTAACATGAGTATGAGTAAGTAAGAACAAGTAAACGAGTATGGAAAAGCAAGTAAGTAAAGTATGAATGGGAATGTGTAAGCATTGTGTAATGAGTAAAAGAGTAATAAGCATTCCGATTAACCCGGTTGCGTAACTTGACTAACCATTGTGAAGGTAAGATGCGTATGTTAATGTACTGCCGTCTTGGATTGTATATTGAACTGTATATGTTCGTATGTTGTATGCAAAGAATGTATGTATGAAATTAATAAACCGCATGTTTAGTGGACGTCAAATAGTCGGCGTACCCTTGTTAGCACGCGGTATATGCGGAGTTTATGCGTAGCTTTTGCTGAGCCCCTTGGGGCACCGTTTTAATATGAATGCAGGTGCAAGAGAGGGATGAAGATGTTGAAGACTTAGTCTTATTCCTTTTGTCTTCTTTTTGGATTGTAAACATTGAATTGTGAATGGTGTACTGAGTAGTACACGGCTGTAGTTGATTAGCCGGTGTACCATGGGGTACACGTTTTTGGATATAGAAAGAATGGTGAATTGATGTAGATGAGTAGTCGGTAGAAACTCATTATTTTGGTAGATTGGAAAAGGGAATGTAATTGAATATACTTTAAATACTCGGTGATCCGGTAATGTAAGAATGTTATCTTTTGTATTCGGTATGCAACATAGTAGCTCGGTATACTTAGGCATCAGACCGTCACTGTAAGTAGTAATAGCCTTGCTAGCCGTATGGGCGGTTAGCGGCGTTGTATCACCCGCCGTAGTAAGTAGTATTTCCGCTGTGAGTAGCTTTGATTATTGGGATGATTGGACGGTAAGCACAGGATTAGCGGTAAGGGTGTTACACTTGCCCTTCTTCCCAAATCTAAAAACTCCCTTCATAGGTGAAACTCTAAGGAAGACTCGATCGCCTACTGTGAACTCGAGGTCTCTCCTCCGGACATCAGCATATGACTTCTGTCTGTCCTGGGCTATCTTCATGTTCTTGCGTATTTGCACAATATCCTTGTAACACCCCGATTTTCAGACCTAATTTTTTTTTTGTGAAAATCACAGCGGAAGGCTTACTACAAACTCAACCCGGGGGCGCTACCGCCACACTCACTCATTGGTGAGTGCTAAGGCTAAGTACTACTATCTCTTCCAAAATAAGTTATACTTTTAAACCTTTATATATTCTGAATATAACATTAATCAACTTATACAGACTTACAACAACATTACTAGTTTATACAAAACTGTTTAACCCTAATACATGAGTACTTTATGGGAATAATTACAACACCCTCTAACTTCAATATATATTCCTCTTTAGCTCCACTCTCTCATGCAACTTCATGACTAGGGGAAAACACCATCCTTTCCTGTACCTGTGGTCAGTCATACAATCACAGAGAAAAGACCACAGGGCGTAACGCCAAAATCAGCAACGCTGAGTAACTCCCATCACAACATGTAAAATACATTTTACTTGTAAAACTCCAAGATTACATAAACATAGCAACAAAGGTAGTGGAACACTACAACCATGACAACGGGATAATAGCATAGCTGTAACACCCCTATAATAATAAAACAACAGCGGAAAATAAACTAAAGGTGCTATAGACCATCGGGCTCCAAACACCCGGTACCAACCTCACCAACTACAACCATTACAATTAACTAAGTTACGGTCTGAACTTCGAGAAAACTTAACATAACATAACAGTAATAAAATACATTCACTCTCCATAAACCTAATCCCATCCCAATCACTCATGCTCTTCGTGGCCACCTGTAAATCATTTTGTACCTGCAAGATGAAACCAAGCAGCCCACCCCGGGAGGGGTGAGTCAGTTCCCTGGAATGGAACTGGTACAATTCTCCAAAACAATCTTTAAAACATGACTCTTCAAAATAAACAGTAACTTGAAATTAAACTCTTGAAAGTAAAATAGGGAAACAAGGCACTTTAAAATCACCAAGCCAAAGATAACAAGTTAAGGATAAAGATAAATAATAGAAAGGTAAAGTTAGTCAAACAAAGCCACACCATGTGTTAGTGAACATCCAATGCCTTAGTTAAACCCAATTCCCGTTAGAAGTAAAAAGACTCAGATAGTCACAAAGGACTAGGAATGATAAGATAGATCCAAGAACCAATAGCTCAAGAGTGGAATAAAACCAATTGGGAGAGATGGCCCCCACCGCCAAGTACGTCCTTTTAGGACAGGGGATATACAGCCCCACACTGTCTACAACGTCCCTTTTGGGACAGGGGATATACAGCCCCTCACTGTCTATCACGTCCCTTTTTGGGACAGGGGATATACAGCCCCTCACTGTTACCATTGAAGACGCGCGCACGTCGAAACCTCCAGAACCAGCTCATGGATGAAACGATATCCAGAGTCAAAAGAAGAATTCCAAGATTGACCTTTTCTAAATTCCCACTAGATCACTAACTACCCAGAGCAATACCAAAACACCCAGTCCTACAGAGTGCAGAAGCGTAAACCCTAAGCAGTCAATGTCTAACGGGGTAACCAAATAGAAGGAACCAATACCCATGTAAGTTTCACATTCAAGGCTCAGTTAGTCACACAAGCTGAGTTAGTCACACAACCATTTCCTTTTCAGAAATTCCTCTTTAGGTTAGTCAGCGTTTTTCGAAAACGTCTCATAAGTCAATCAGCAAAAGTAACGGAGTACGAGAAATCATACCTGGTCAATGCTGTAGCAGTTCTAGTAAACTCGTGCAAACATTCAACAATTCTCTGAGGAACATTGAAGATAACCTACTATCAATAACCTGTACCCTAAGTAAAACTTAAATAAATTCCTCTCTCTTATTTCCAAATCTCAATTATCTTATAAGCCCTCGCTTAAATGTTATGTATAACCTTTGACTTATTTTAGAAGGTTGTATAGCCCAAGGTTGTAGGATCAAGGAATGTATTTTATTAACACCTGCTAACTGTCCACTTCTATCCACTTTATTCATATTTAACCACAATCCTCACATTCAAGACTTTTGAGACCTTTATAACATAAATGTGTTTATATTATATAATTAAATCTAAGAATTTCAATAATAACCTTAAGCTCAATACTTTATTCTTAATTTAGAATAAACATTGTATTATGACCTATGATGGACTCATCTCAGAATACTATACTATTATCTCATAATGTAAAGATTATGTATTTAAACAATATTTACTAGATAACCCATTATGATTAAGTCTTTCCCTTAACTTAATTAAGATCTACATCTTGTATATTGGAATCGTAGTGTTGTAGATGCATTTAATTATAACTTAATTGAGCTACTATACTCATTTACCGTATGTTTAGTTTAGAATGACCTTTTAGTACACCCATCTATTAATCTTGTCATAAGATGTTAAATTACTTTTCATCTTGAAAAAATTATGTTATAGCTAACTTAGACTTATCGAACTCTTACATTTAGTATTCACATAGTATATTATTTGCTTTGTCATTAACTATATGATAAGGTGTTTTAAGATAACCCTTTTATGTATCCTTGCTTACATTTAATTTCCTAAATGTTTTATTTTTACACACATTCCCTCCATAGACTATGTATAATTCTTTTATATTAAACTTCAATAAACTTAAGTCTTAAATACGTTTTAAATTATTTACAAAACCTAAAGTTTCAAAGGAATAACTTAATAGATTAATTCCCTTTATTATGTTTTAGGATAAACATTATATCTTATCATAAGGTAAAATTTATCTAAGAATTAAATCCCCATTCACGAGTGAAATTGCCAATTATTTAATAAGATCATCTATCCTAAAAATTCTCATATTTTATATTCAAATAACATATCATTATTTCCCATTACCGTAAAGTATATCGATATAATATCTTATGTAACTTAGTTTTATCTAATAAAAGGTTCAAAGGTTTTAAGTATCAAATTCCTATTTATAAACCTTCTATAAATTCTAACTACTAAATACCTCGCTTAATTGTAAACTCACATCCTAAGTATCGGTAATAAATGTTATAAATGTATTTCATATGGCTTATCTAATGCCAAGAAACTTAAGGATTATTATTTAGATAAATTTCCAAATCATAGTTTAATATAGTTTTATATCATAATCCTTTTAATGATTTTATCTTAAAACATCAAGTTATATTTCAAAACCATAAATGCCAAGAAATGATTAAATCTAGACTTACTTATCCACCTCACATTTAGATGTAAAAGTACTTTATTTATTTTATTATTGTTTATATATTAAGAGCATTTAGATGTAAAAGTATTACATTCATTTGTTAATTATATAGTAAGTTCTATTTGTGTAAAATCTAATTACAAATATTCCTAAGTCCCAACTTATTAATTCCCTAACCAAATTATAGATTTACATTCTGGTCTTTGACAAATAATATTACACATGTATTTTAATATGGTTTATAAAATAAGTTATTTTCCTTAGTTTCTATTAAGTATATTAACTACCATATTATATAATTAACATAAATGTAGATTAATTTAGTTCCTTCATTTAACCTAAGTTACTATTTTATTTCTTTTTATACATGCCTAAAAATATATATATTTATTCCTTAGTTTAATTAAAAATATTAACTCCCATATAGTATAGTAAATAAAACGTAAAAATAATTAAATTCCTAGATTTACATAAGTTTCTACTTAAATAAGCATATATACATATATGTAAATAATTCCACTTCTCTTAAAAGCTAATACCAAAACATTTATAACCTTACTGTTATAAAATGTTAATTTAATGTTCCATATTTTTCCCAGCTTAAAAAGTTTATTAACAACCATACTTTAATTTTTGGCCACATTAAAAACTATATATTATAAGTTATTCTTATGAAAAACTCACAAACACAATTTTTAAAACCTTTTACCATTGCCCAAAAATTCCCAAATTTAATATACAGTAACTATAACATTTTAGACATATTACAAAATTTTTATTTCATAAAAATATCTTTTTAATTTAGCCAAATAATTCCAGAAAACCCGTAACTTGCCAAAATCATAACTTACGTTTAAAAACTCCAAAACCATATTAATTTACATCAAAATAAACTAGATTAAATAAGTAATCTATGGTTAACATTTCAAGTCAAAATACATTCGGGAAGGTATTTAAATTAACTCAACAAGTTAGGGTTATTTACTGGAATTAATAAAAGCTTTAATAACCTAATTCTGAAACGTTTTAATCTCGGCCGTCCAAATCTCTTAACTAAAATCGAACGGCTGCTGAAAGCCGAGTTCATCCTCCACCCCCCAACTCGATTCGAGTACTAAATCACTAATTTCTCACAATCTACAGAACCAAATTGAGTGATTCTTGTTTCTATGGTTTCGAAATTCAATTACGGTTCTAATGATACCAAATTCGCTAGCTATAATGCAGGTTTCACTGGTTTTCGAATTCAGTTTCGAAGTTAGGGTTCGTAAGGGTTGCCGAGTTCGAATTTGCCAAATTCACTCAATCTATTGCGTTATATGTTAAATTGATAGAGGGGTATGAACAAGAACACAAAAACGAATAGAATTATTGGTTCAATTTGGTCGGAATCGTACCAGAGATGCGCCAACGAGGCAAATCGAATTCGTTTTCTGGAAAAATTGGTATTTTATGCGCTGTTCAGGTAGGCAACTTCACGGACCAACTCGCACTAACTGAGAAGGATTCAATCCACGCAACCTACGTCATTTTAAAGTAGACATGTAACTCTAAACATTGGTGGAAGAATCATTGAAAACGAAGAACTAGGGAGAAAGTTATGGATCCCGAAAGATCTGAGTTTACCACTTCGTTTCTGGAAAATTCTGGGCAGGAATTCCACCGTGATCGAGTAGGTAACTTTAGACGACTAGCACTTCCAAACTATTACGAATCAGCCTTGGTCATCAACATGAAAGTTGTAGAGGGATTAGATCTCTTCAAAACGAGCTAAAGAACACGAAATTTGGCTGAGAAACGAAGAAGTTATGGCAAGACAAAGTTTACCTGATTTCAGAGAACCAGAATTCTGGGTTACGAATTCGCAAGGTGGCAACTTTGGATCAATATTCCCGTCGATGTAAGATGAGTTAGAAGATGTATGAGTTATGGTTGGAAAGAGGAGATTAAGGAGAAGAGAATGCAAAAGACGGCGCTCAGAAATTCCAAAAGAGGAGAAAGTTATGGAGGTCACAAGTTAGGGCAAAAACTGGTTTCTGTTACCGGAAATATAGGAGATAAAACGGCTAAGTGTTGGGCGACCCGTGACAGTGTGACACGTGGCATATTTCAAAATTTTGACTCTAAACTTCAATCTAGCATAACTTTGGCTAGGATGATCCGTTTTTGACGTTCTTTTTATCGATCTTCATGGTTTTCCATAACCTACTTATTCGTATAGGTTTCATGGGCTGGTTTGACAATTCTCAAAAAGTCAACCCTAGCAAGGCTTAATAAGCTTTAAGGTTTCTATAAATTTATTTTGACTTTTATGTTTCAAAACGATGTTCCGACTCTTTCTAAAATCTTTATAATATACTCGGAGTGTTTAGAAATTTTCCCAAGATTTATGGACTTATAAATCTTATTATTAAATTCATAATACTATGTAATAATATATAATAATTAAATATTTTATTGTATTCCTTAGGGTTAAATAGGAGAAATCCCCTAAATAAATTTTCATAATTCCATATAATATTAATATTCATAATTCCATATAATACTTTAATATTCATAATTCCTTACACTAATTTAATATTCATAATTCCATATAATAATTTAATATTCATAATTCCATATAATAATTTAATATTTAATAGTATTATTTAAGATTTAGTAAAAGAAATCCCCTAAATTAATTTAAATTAATTTAGGGGTATTTCAATAGCACAATCACAATAGGGTCAACACATAAATCCACAGATTAGCACCACCTGCTGCTTACCTTAGCATAAGGTGCATAAATGATCATTTAAAATATTATCAAGTATCACTCACCAAAACAATCAATATCAGTTAGTAGGCAGTATGACCAATGTCAAGATCCACTGAGTATAACATCCAAAACCATGATACAATTTTCACCTGTCCTCGGGCAATCGGTCTTTCGACATAGAGCACTAACACTCTCGACCCCTCGGATAAGATAACCCACCTCACCCCATGTCCTTAAGTGTGCACACCCCCTATAGATCATCAGCCTATAGAGTAGATCATGATGGCTTAGCTCCAATATGTTGGTAGGAGCAATAACAATAAACTCCCGTACAATGTTGGGAGTAAATATTCCATAAACATCTTACCAATTGGTTAGGCACTTCCTCGCCTCATCTATTACTTCAAGTTAATAAAATACAATTTACAACATCATAATAGGTCAGTACAACCAGTCACAATATTCATTAAACAGAAATAACACAATTCGACACTAAGTTTACACTGAAGAATCCATGCACGTAGTATATCAAGCAAGACTACTGAATTTAACCCAATCGAATTGTCAATTAGTTTAGTATAATTATTGTAATTCTCATTAGTCTCGAATACACAAAGATTTAACCCATATAAGTACTACCACACTTGGCTATACAAAATCATTATATTGACGTTTACAACTTTACAACCGGTTACTTAATAACTTTCCTAAGAATTTAACCCTCTCTTTTCTAACATGTACATCCTATTTAATCAGCCACTAAATTGCTGGACAGGACCAGCTCACTTTCAACTATATATACTTTTACAACAGAAACATTAGACACCACTATATACTAACAATCATTATTGCAGCAAGCTTAAATCAACATAACAGCTAACACCTATATTATACGAGCACATCAACAACAATTCCTCACGGTAGCAGCTGCATACTAGTATAACTACTAATTAACTCTATAACTTAACAGCACGTCTAAGGAGATTTGCTGCTCGTGAACTTCCTCTCTCGATCTCATCTTGTTAGAGTATAGAGTTTAGCATGCAGCGTTCTTTGATTAAGTCTAGCTTGATAACTCAATACGCTGCGTTTTGGAGCTTTTATTAGTTTCGTTCTTTTCTGTTCCGTTTCTTCGATGTATATATACTGTCCTGTAGCTACTGTGTTTACTTACTTCCGCATCAAGAAAATCAGATCAATAAGAGAGAGTACTATTTCATTGCAGTTTTCCTTTCTCTTCTCTCGTTTTTTCTCTCGACTTGAGTGGATTTCAACATGGTATCAGAGCAGCAATCTAGAAAGATTGTTTGTTAGTTTGCTTTGATCGATCCAGTTTGTCTTCCTTTTATCTGTATCGAACATGACAGAGACGCCGTCGCCGTCGACGACAGCCAGTTTCGAAAAGTTCATCGAGAGCTTGAATGGTGTTCGCACCAGCTCTGAGTCTTTGGATCCGCTCTACATCAACAATGCTGAGCATCCGGGAATGATAATCGCGCCTAAATTCGACGGTAAGGGCTTCCAAACCTGGAAACGTACCGTGTTGATTTCTCTGGTTTCAAAGAATAAGCTGGGAATGATAGATGGCACTATCAGTAGACCAGTTAACGACGATACCAAGGCCGCTGCATGGGATAGATGCAATGGCCTGGTGATGTCCTGGCATTTAAACGCGCTGGAGAAGGAGATCTGCGAGACTTTTGTCTTTCATTCAACCACGAAGGAGATTTGGAAAGGGCTCCTTACGAGGTATGATCGTGTTGATGGAACTCGCCGGTTCAATCTCAAAAGAGATCTATACAGCTTGGAGCAAGGCGGCGATTCCGTAAGTGTTTATTTCAACAAATTTAAACGCATTTGGGACGAACTCACATCTGTTATAAACGTTAACACCTGTGATTGCTGTAAGTGTGGTCGCATCGAGAAGCTTGACAAAATGTTGGAGGAAGATAAGGTTTTAGACTTCCTTATGGGGTTAGGGAATCAATTTCTGAACATTAGAGGAAATATCCTCATGATGCAACCGTTACCATCTTTAGAATCTGCATATTCCTTAATCCTCTCTGAGGAACGACAGAAAGAAACTGGTAAGGGACAGAAGTTTGATTCCAATTCCGAAGGATTTGCTAATATGGTCGATAAAGGATATAAGCCACAGCATGCTATTAAGTGGCAAAGCAATGACAAAAAGGGAAGGAAAGTCTGTAGCTATTGTGGAAAGACAGGTCACTTAGAGGAGAACTGTTTTCAGAAACATGGATTTCCTGGAAAAAGTCTATGCAAGTTTTGTGAAAAATCTGGTCACTCAGAAGAGAACTGCTATGCTAAGAACGGTTTTCCAGCTGGTTGGAGGTTTGGGAAAAACAAGAAAGTTGCTGCCAATCTGGTGACTGATGATAATATAGGGAATTTTGGTGATGAAACTTCGACTGATCAATCTGGAAAAGGCATAAGTCAAGAGCAAATTAATCTTCTCATCAACTGTCTGCAGAGCATGTCTTCTACCAATAGATCTGTGAGCTGCCATTTCGCAGGTATGCAGTCTACTTATTGTCTAAGTGCTAGTATTAGCAAAGATCATAATATAAGTAGTACTTGTAAAGGGTGGATTATTGATACCGGAGCAACAGATCACTTGACTGGGGATAGGAATTTCTTTACTAATATGAGAGGTGGTTCTTCTGCACAAACAGTTTGTATGCCAGATGGGAGGATTCAACAGATTGATGTCATTGGTACAGTTCATCTAGGGAATGGTTTTTATCTCCCCAATGTCTTATTGGTGCCAACGTTCAAGTACAATCTGTTATCAGTACACAGATTTGTAAAACAAAACAATTGTCAAATTTGTTTTGATGATAAGTTTTGTATTATACAGGACCAGACATCCAAGGCTAAGAGCATTATAGGCAGGGAGAAGAAAGGTCTGTACTGGCTTGATATTGATGCGCTTGGGAATTTCTTCAATAAGAGCCAAGAGGGACAGAAGCTTGTATGTAGCTTCACAACAGCGAACAAGGCTTTGTATTGGCACAGGAGGCTGGGTCATACTCCTCTGAAGAACTTGATATCTTTAGGAATAATCAGTAATAAAGATGTACCCTCTGATTTTCTTTGTGATGACTGTAGTAGGGCGAAAGGGCATAGACTACCCTTCTCCCATTCACAATCAGTTAGCAAAGAATGTTTTGACATTTTACATGTTGATGTCTGGGGTCCATTGTCTACTGCTACCTATGATGGTTTTACTATTTTCTCAGCATAGTAGATGATAAAAGTAGATGTCTATGGACTAAACTGTTGAAAAATAAATCAGATTCGTTTGATTGCCTTAAAGACTTCATTTCTTTGGTTGAGCGTCAATTTTCAAAGCAAGTTAAAGTCTTGAGAACAGACAACGCCTATGAATTAGGTGCTTCCAGGGAAGGCATTCAGTTCTTTCAGAGTAAAGGAATCATTCACCAGCGGTCCTGCCCTCACACTCTTCAGCAAAATGGTACAGTAGAGCGGAAGCATCGTCACATTCTGGATACTGCTCGAGATTTACTGTTCCAGAGTGGCGTTCCTATCAAGTACTGGGGAGAAGCAATTTAGTTTGCAACCTTGGTTATTAATAGAATTCCATCTGAGGTTCTTTCAGGACAGTCTCCTTACGAAATTCTGTACAGTGCGAAACCAAGCTTTGATTCTTTGCGCACTTTTGGCTGTTTAATATATGCAGCTGTTGTCAAGTCACATAAACCAAAGTTTACAGAAAGAGCAACCAGATGTGTCTATATGGGGCCTAGAATGATAAGCAAAGGTCATAAATTGTTGAGGTTATCAGACAACATTATCATTCACAGTCGTGATGTGAACTTTCATGAGTCTTGTTTTCCCTTTAAGGAGCAACAGTCCTCAGTTGAGGAGTTTTCTCTTTTTCCTACTTCACCTGCAGATCTACATTTTGGTGCTGATGAGGATGTTTGTCGCCTCTTTCCTCCTCTCGATAATAACAGCGATCTCATAGATCCGGTAGCTCATCCAGATGGAATCGAACCAGACACAGATCCCAGCTCCCAAGACTCGTCTGATAATCAGATATTGGAATTAGCACCTGTAGCTAATGACGACGTTCTCAGAGAAGAGGTTGCTGAAACAACTCAATTAGCTCCCACACGCAGGTCATCGTGTGTCCATAATCCACCTTCTCATTTGCGTGACTACTTTGTGGGACAGTCGTCTTCATCTCTGCCATCAGAAGAATTCTTTACAAATTTATTGGCTGAAGTCCGCTGATCAGTCCCTCTCGAACAGTCTTGCTCTCTGTTCTCTTACAGATGTATCTGTTCCCACTTCCAAATCTCCAACGTTCAGCTTTACTGGTATGACCATGTCTGTCTCCACGATCTTGCCTGATCCTGTTTCTTATAGAGAAGCCAGTCGTCATCCAGAGTGGAGAAGGGCTATGCAGTTGGAACTTGAAGCCTTACACAGAAACCACACTTGGGACATTGTTTCACTGCCCAAAGGAGTTAAACCCATCAGTTGTAAGTGGGTTTACAAGGTGAAACTTAAGGCAGACGGGACATTAGAGCGCTATAAGGCTCGCTTAGTTGTTCGTGGTTTTACACAGAAGTATGGAGTGGATTATTCAGAGTCGTTTTCTCCTGTGGTCAAGATGACCACCATCAGAACCTTGCTTGCTGTCGCGGTTAAGCTGGGCTGGGAGTTGCATCAGTTGGATGTCAACAACGCTTTTCTGCATGGTGACTTACATGAGAATATCTATATGACATTGCCAGAAGGATTACATGTTGATCAAGGGAATAAAGTCTGTCATTTAAGGCGCTCACTATATGGTCTTAAGCAGGCTTCGAGGCAATGGTATGCCGAACTGGCTGCCTTTCTTCGATCAGAAGGTTTTGTGAGTTCCTATAATGACTACTCCCTCTTTAGCAAGCGTACTTCTGGATTTGTAATTCATGTAGGCGTTTATGTTGACGATCTAGTTGTGTGCGGCAATGATACAGATGGCATACAGCGCTTAAAACTTCATCTTGACAAGGAATTTCGTATTAAAGATCTTGGTGGTTTATGCTATTTTTTGGGGATGGAATTCCTCAGAACTGAAATTGGGATGGTTATTACACAGAGAAAGTACAGCAAACAACTTCTTGAGGAGTTTGGAGTCCTTCATAGTAAGGCTGTCGCTAGTCCTCTTGAGTTAGGACTTGAAATACCCCGTAATTAAAAATAACGATTAATTAGGCTAATAAGTAACTTAGAGGCTTAATCAAGTGTAAATAATTATGAGGGAACAAATCCCGAAGAAAACGGATCCTTAAAATGGATTAAAATCACTAACGAACGTTAAAGCGCGTTTTTCGAGGTAACCGGAAAAATGTGTCTTTAAGCGGGTCAAATGGACTCGTAACAATTTTGGTCAACTAAATAATCATTAATAAATAGTAGTGAGGCTTTAGGACCAATAAAATCAATAAAACGAGAGATTAGTAAAAACTGTCAAAAACGGGAAGTTGTGGGGTAGAAACATTAATAACCAAGAGTTATGTGTCCACTTTAGAATAAAAGGAAAATTTGTGTGTGTGTGGGTGCTAGTCAGCCGGCCCCCTCTTCCCTCTCTCACACACTCTTTATTCCTTCCTTATTTACAAACAAACAAAAATAATAAACTACCCCACTCTCACTTTACACTCTCTCTCCTCCCTATTCCCCTTTCTCTCACGTAATACCCTTCCCCCTCACTCTCTTTTCTTCTTCCTCCTTCTTCCAAGCGATTTCCATGGTGGAAATAGAAACACCCACAAACCTCTACTTCTCTCCTTTGTAACTCTCTCCAAACTCCTCCAAAAATTATAAAAACACCACCATTGTAATCTTCTCATCAAGAGCTACATTTTCATCCTTCCAAAATCCATAAACAACAACTTTCGATTTTATGGGTATACCCCATTTGGAGTTTCAACACCACCATTAGAAGGCCCTCCTTCTCCTTGTTCTTCTAAGGTAAAAATATTTCGAAAACTCCATCTTTTTCTAGCTCTTGTGGGCAAAACGAAATTCATAAACTAAACCCTTGTTGTTCCTCTTGTTCTAGCCGATTTTGGCTTGTTGGTGGAGTTGGAAATATTATTCTTGAGCCACTCCAAACAGCACTTGCACTCTTGGAAGGTAATATAAATTCTAAACCCTAAAATTTACATTAGAACTCAAATAATGGTTAGGGTTAGTTTTAGTATTGAATGGGTGTATGTATGGGTGATGATATTAGATTGTCGAATACCAAACCTGGTAGAGAAGAAGGAAGGAGAAAGAGAGAAGAAAGAAACTAGAAGAGAAACAAGGTAAGGATACTCTTTTGTATAACTTGGTATATATATGTATGTAACAGTTTTTGGTAGTTTGAAATGAGTAATAGAAATGGTAATGCATTAGTAGTATAATGTGTGAGGAAATACAAGTGTTTTGAAGCTTTAAAAGATGTGTAAAACTTATTGAAAACAGATTGGGATTGAGTTGTTGAGTGCAGGAAATTTTAAGTGTTGTTTTAGTTTGGTAGTTGTGTATGGAAGCTTGAGTATTGATGTCTAGTAAAACAGGTGAAAAGAGTGTTCGAAATGTGAACTAGAATATGTGGTGAGAGTGTAAAAATATAGGGGAGGTTATGTCAAAATTTATATAGGATTAGAACACTTAGTGAATTTTAAACTAGGTGACTAAGGTGAGTGTGTAACAGATTTTGATTAAGATAGGTGGAGGGTAAGTTGAGAGGGATAGATAGTACAATCTAAATACATTAGAGGTGCTAGAAATGTCAATAGGAGAGGAAGTTGTAGAAGGGGAGTGTTAGTATCAAATTTGTAGCAAAAGACATTAGGGAAGAAAACTGTTTAAGTGTTGAGTTGAAATTAAGAGAATTGTGTATGTAAGTTAGTATAGAGTTGTGTGATGAATTAGGAAATGAATTAGCATGGTTTAGGGTGTTTAAATTGCACAAAAACATGTTAGGATGCATGTAGGAAGATTGGGGAAGCAATGGGTGAAATTGGGAAGGAAAAACAAAATCTGTAACAAGGTTCTGGAACCGTCCGACCCAGACAGTGAGTCGGACGTGGGTCGGACGGGGCTTAAGAAACGCGAACCAACCTTCTGGAATGGTCCGACCAAGAGCCGTGAGTCGGACGTGGGTCGGACATGGCTTAAATAACGAAATAAAACATTCTGTAATGGTCCGACCCAGGGCCATGGATCGGACGTGGGTCGGACAGGCAAAAAAAATATAGTGGTCGAAGTTTCTGACTTCGTCCGACCCAGACGTTGAGTCGGATGTGGGTCGGACGGAGCTTAGACTCGAGACCCAAAACCTTCTGGAATGGTCCGACCCAGAGAGTATGGGTCGGACGGAATAGTGCTGGGTCGGACAAGGTAATTTTCTGGGAACGAATCTTACTGGAATTGTCCGACCCAGGGCTTGGGTCGACGGGGTCGACGGCCTATCCTGACAAAAAAAAATTATTTTAATTTAAATAATAATTGTATATTATATTATGTATACCCACACATATATGTATATGTACATGAATGTAAGCATGCAAACCTTAGGTAAGAAATAAAAAACTTAAGTAATGAAACATGAGTAAGATGTGTAAGTGTAAGCAGTATAAGGACATAGTAAGTATGAGTTAAGTATGATAGTTAGATTAATCATTTAATTGTATGTATAATATAGGATTTATTTGTGACTCCGGAAGGACGTTTGGGACACGTACGACGGTGAACGATATGGATTCCTCATGCCCCGTATGCTATCTTGGTTCTCTGATTTGTGTTGCGTGCTAATTGATCACCAAATATAAAAATGCACGAATCGGAGTTAATATGCATACTTGTGAATATGTAGTGTTGTATGATGTTGTAAATCTTCTTTAATTCTTAGTTTGTATAATTCATGAAATGTTTGGGAGATATGAGTGTGTGTATGTATGATGTATTGTACTGTGACCGATTATGTGTGAATGGACTTCTAACTATTCCTAATAGGCTAACCATCCTAACTTAAATTGGTAACTAAATTGGAATGAGTAGAAGTCCGATATAGTTTCGGCCACGCGTGAGGATGCGGGGTCACGAGAGGTTGGCCCCAATTCCTGACTCTTAACTGGTCCGCGGCCCAAATCCCTTAAATGGGTAGCATCCCGGATTGGTGAGTCAAGTAAAGCCTGTGGTGGACGGTAGTCCCTGCCCAGAGCCATACCGCTTAACATGAGTATGAGTAAGTAAGCCTGAGTAAGTAAAGCAAGTGAATGAGTATGGAAAGGTAAGCAAGTAAAGTATGAAAGAGAATGTGTAAGTATTGCGTAATGAGTAAAAGAGTAATAAACCTCCGTATAACCCGGGTGCATAATTTGGCTAACCTTGCGAAGGTAAGTATTGTGAGGTATAATTGTATCGTTGCCTTGGAATAATGTATTGTGAATGAAAGGTATGTTGTATGCAAGCATGTATGTTAGAAATAAATAACCCAGCATGTTTTACGGACGTCAAATAGTCGGCGTGCCCTAGCTAGCACGCGGTATATGCGGAGTCTATATGCAGCGTTTTAGAGCCCCTTGGGGGCACCATTTTTACTACACGCAGGAATCGCGAGGTGAAGATGTGAAGATCTACTTCCTTTCTTTTATCTTCTTTTTGGAATGTAAACACTGGATTATGATTGGTGTACTAAGTAGTACATGGCTATAGCTTTTGATTAGCCGGTGTACCATGTGGTACACCTTTTTGGATTTGATAGAATGGGAAGTGGTATAGATGAGTAGCCTTAGAAACTCATTCTTTTGGTATGCTTGAAAGGTTTAATTGAATATACTTTAAATACTCGGTGGTCCCAGAATGTAAGCAGGTTATTTGTATTCAGTATGCATTATATTGGTAGCTCGGTACACCATGTTCATCAGACCATGACTGTAAGTATTAGTAGCCTAGCTGGCCGTATGGGCGGTTAGCGGCATTGTTCCACCCGCCGTAGTAAGCATGTATTAATTCCGCTGCGAACTCGTAAGATTAATAGGACAATTGGACGTTACATAGGGATTAGCGGTTGGGGTGTTACAAAAAGTGGTATCAGAGCGTAGTAACGCTCTGATGTCCATAGTACCGAGCATAGGGGATTACCGAGTGAGGATTTCAACCGTCTTAATACGGATACTTAGAAACCTAACTAGGAACTACCGTTGTTAACAACGGATACCCTTAACGTTCTTATGAACGATACCTTGCTTAAATTCCAAGACCTTTGAGTCCTATCTTGCAAAGCCTAACGTAACTGTTAAATATTCAGATGTCAGGCAGAGGTCCAGGTCGCCCCAGAGGAGGGGGCAATGACGGACCGGGCACGCAGACGATAGCTGAGATCGTCGCTGCCACGGTAGCACAGATGCTACCACAAGTAATCAACGCTATGCAACAAAACCAACAAACTCAAGCGGACCAATCCCTCCCCCGCCACCCAGAAAGCAAACTGGGTAAAAGCTGTAGCGGAACTCCGCCCTCCCTGCTTTAGGGGCGAGAGTGATCCGGCTAAGCTCGAGGCCTACATCTCCGAGATGGAGACGGCTTTCGAAACACTCGAAGCTCCTGCTGGAGTTCGAGTCAGAGTAGCAGCCTACTACCTCAAAGATGCTGTGATGGACTGGTGGAAGCTGGTCAAGCATGAGCATGTCAGCGACCCCACATTCGACTGGGATTCCTTCGCCTCACTCCTCCGTTCCAAGTACTACCCTGAGCACGTAAAGACCAAGAAAAGGCTAGAGCTGGATGCCTTAAAGATGACAGACAAGATGTCTGTGGATGAGTACTACCGCACCTTCACCTCTATACTCCGTCTCCTCCCTGATCTAGGATACACCGGCCAGGTGTTGGTCGATCGCTTCTATGGCGTCTGAGCCATCGCCTTCGGTACGGTATGGGCTACACCAGATTTACCTCCCTTCAGGTAAATAACGGTTAACCCTTAGTATCATTTCAATTCCTTAAATTCCTTGAGTTCTTTGAATCTTTTCCCTTATCCTTTCCTTAAATGAGAATCCCGGCTAATACCTGAGATTTTAGGAGTGTTATCACGCGGCTTCCCGCGTTGAGATCACTTGCCAGTTAAGGGATGAAGAGACCGCGCTGAAGCGCAAAGCTAACAACAAAAACACCAACACTGAGGAGCAGAACCAGGGGAAGAGCTGGAAAAAGAAGAAAGGGAATTTCTTTCAGCAATCCCAAAAGAAATCCCAGGGTGAGAGCAGTGCCCATGCTGAGCAGGGCAAACCAACTGAGCTCCTTCAGCTTGGTTATTCTGCACCGGTGGCGGCTAAGCCACTGAGATCACACCCACCAAAGGGTAAATTCCTAATCCAATTTGTATTCGTGTGAGTACCATATCTAGTATATCCATGCACAAATGTGCTAACCCTCTAAACCTTAGGTTCTGGCTCCGGTCCCACCAAGAGCTATCCGGACAGCCGCAGCTACATGTGCCGAAGGTGCAATCTAGACCATCCCGGCAAGGATTGCCAAGGGAGAGAAATCTGGTGCTACAATTATCAGAAGCCCGGGCACCGAGCCAACTTTTGCCCCGAAAATGCCAAGCAAAAAGGGAACTATCAAGGCTACAGGCAGAGGGAAGGCAAGGAGGTTGCATCTGGCGATGCACCTACCCAGCAGGCACCACAGGGACAGGGATCCCGGGGACCTCCGCGGGGTGCACCTCAGAGGCAGCCTGTCCTTCACGTGATTGACCGTGATGGGTCCGGTTCTAAGTCCGGCCCAGGTAATAATCTCAACCTTTATTCCTTGAAGTAGCATGTCTAACTAGTGGAGTAACTGTTTGAATGAATGCATGAGTAAATATAATGAAGTGTGTATTAAGCATGAAAAGAAGTAGTTGAAACTAGTTGAAATACCCCTAATCTTTAAAATATAATTAAATGATCTATTAATGATCTAAGATGATTATTAAACATCTAAATATTATTGGGGAACAATCTAAAAGATCTCAACAAGGCAAAACACGCCTTAAGATCGGTAAAGCCAAAAATGTGCTTTAAGACACCATAAAGATTGTATGACCTCAAATAAGATCCCAAGTGGATTCCTAAGTATTATAATGAATCAAGGAACACAATAAAACCATTCTCAAGGAGAACTAAGCTCAGGAACACCCTGTGACACAAAAATGTGCGCTAAAACTCCTTAAAGCGCGTTTTTGTGAGATTGCCTTTTAAATTGATTTTTAATGGGCTTAAAAATTATAAATATCCTTAAATATGATATATAATCATATTATATCATATTAGGAATTTAATTCCAGAAATTTACGAATTTTTACAAATTTAATATTAAAATATTAATAAAACCCTAAGTGGGGCCCGCATGAGTCAATATTGACCAAGCATGGTCAATGGTCAATAAATTGACCCACTTGGACCATGGAGGCCGGCTGCAATAAGAGAGGAGGGAGCATAAGTCATTGATTGACAAATAATGCTACCTAATACATGACTTTTCCAAAATAATGTTACTTTTTACATTATTTCAAATTTTACTTACCTTTCCCACTTCCTCCTTCCTTCCTTGTCCGATCTGCACCATCCCAGCCGAGCCTCTCCTTCCTCTCAAGCTCTCAAAGCTTGTTCTTGAGCATGGAAGGCAAGTCTAGCTCCTAAGCTCCTAATGTAAGTGTTTTAATGCCATTTTTAGCTCTTTTTCTTCATCTCTTCACTACCAACACCTAAATTTCGTGGCTCATCTATTCCTATGGCTTATTATCAGTGTTCTAAGGTTAGAACAAGAGCTAAACTCGGTTGAGACCAGTAGAGGGACCAAGGTTGTTCAAATCTACATTTTAAGGTAAAAATGTGCTTTAAGCTCATAACTTTTGATTCCCTTCGAGTTTGGCTGTGAAACTTTGGTCATAGCCTCATCTTCTTCTCCTTTTCATATAGGATCTGTTGGTTAGCCATTTGGAGCAAGGGTGACCGAGATCCAAGAGAAATACTCTCTTTTAAGGCATTTTTCCAAGGTAAAACCTAATAACAAGGTAGGATTTCGAGATCTAACTATTTCCTATGTTAATATGGTAAATCTAACACCTTGTGGTGTGTTTGGTTCAGGTCGAAAATACCTAGAACTTCCCTTGCATTTTTAAGGTGATTTTTGCCTTAAATCTTACATTAATTATTCCTTATGGTTAAACTCAAGCTTGGAGTGTAACCATACCTTGTTTTTGTGTATTAAACATGTCTAAATCATGTGGTGATTTTTCCTACAAGTGACCGAGCTCATACAAGGATTAATCAAGGTATAAACACCTTAAACTTATGATTTTTGTAATCTTTAAGTATATATATATACATGGCCGAGAGTGAATATACATATATGGGTCATATTGACCTAAAAATGTAAAAAAATGGCTAAGATAAATTAAGCTAGTCATTTAAGGGATTTAATTAACATAATGGTCAAATCATGACATTATGTGGAAAAATAATTAAACCTAAGTGAGGCCGAATATATATGTGATATTTTGAGACATTTATTGTGTAAATTATTTTGCAAGTTCAAGGTTGTAATAAGGCCATGTCATTAGGCCATTTTAATTTAAGTTTATAAGCTTATTTAGTTTTATTTATGCTTATAATTAAAGTTGGGGCCAATTCGTAATTACTAAGAAAATAAAAAGCCGTGGGCTTAATTAGAGCAATTTAGGATTTTTAAATGAATTTAATAAAAATTATAACACTTTATAAAGTATTGGGTCAAAATTGTAAAAATAGAAAAGTATAGGTCATTATTTGTAATTACCGAAAAATTGGTTCCCATTTGGTATTAGGAGTCAAAGTTGACTATATAGGAGACTTTGACCAAGTTTAGAAAATCTAAGAAATTAAAATACTACCTTATAATAAGATACTTATTAAATTGTAAAAGAATTATAAGTCTTGGGGTAGTAATGTGATTACCGAAACTTAAGGGACTAAATGGAGTTTAGTAAAGTCCTTAAGTTATTAGAAATTTTTAGAAGTTGATTTGGGTAAATTTGGAGTTTATATGAATTATCTAGGTATATTATAAGATATTTCATAACATGGTTACACATGGGTAACATAGGTGGTAAAACCGAGATTTAGAGAAGGTATAAGGTTAATAATGATATTTATAACCTTTTGGTATAGTTTGGTAATTTTTGGGATTATATATAAGGTTTTATGAGGATATATGTATAATATATAGTTTTGGTGATATTAGAAACTACATGTTTAAAAATGGGGTAAATTGGTGAATATAGAAAGTTAAGTGGTGGAAATTAAATTTAAATAGACCATGGGGTCTGTTCGGTATTTTGGAGAAATTGTAACTATAGGTAATAATTAAATTAAGGTTTAAGGATCATAATATAAGGTATACATTATAAGTGTAACAATGGAATATATTTTTGGGATTGATTTGTAAATTATGGAAGTTGGTGGGAATTAATTAAAAACCGAGAGTTTAAGTGTTGTTTGGATTTTATAACAAAATATAACTATAGGTTATAATTGTTTTAATGACTTAAATGTCATAATATATGTTATATAACTATAATATAACATTATATAAACTATGTGGTGGATTTTGTAAATATTTGAGAATTATAGGTGCTGTTCGGAAATATTACTATTTTTGGAATAAAATTTATAATATGGTTTTAATGTTATAAGAGTTATAACATTTATATAGAGGTATTCATTAAAAAGAATGAATATATATATAATGATGACTTACCATATAATAAATAGCCCTATAATGCACATATATAAGTAAATATATGTTATAGTGTGGGAAATATAATATAGTTCAATAACTATATATTACTACAATTAAAATGATACGAGATAGAGGGAAAAGAATTATAAACATTAGATAAGAAATCCTAATGTTAGGAGTATACATGAAATAATAAGGCTTTACATAGTTCAAGGTATTTTATACATGAATTATACTCCATTAAACTTGGAAAAACAAACCTTAGAAAAATAAATACTAAGGTGAGATGTATAATACATGATAAGGAATTATACATGCAATATAGAAACAAACTATACAATATACAAGGGTATATTAAGTTACATGCGATGACAAGTTTAAACGTTAGATATATTAATATACAATACGAGACTACGCATGTAATATAACGTTTTTCCGAATCCTGAGTTAAACCGAAAACCCGACAAACGTTGACAGATAATAACGGGGGATTAACCGGGAAGTATTAGAGACGGTACGGGGTACCGTAGAGTTGTGTCGTTATACGGGATGCTAATCAGTAGCATTATGTATTGTTTAGATTGTTAGAGACGACACACGGAGCATAGGATCCTGCTGATTCATACTCCACCGTAATACTTCCAGGGTGAACGGTATGTTATTTATGTGGCTTGATTGTCTCTGAGGATTTCCTCAGTACAGACTTTGTGTGAAAATCTGTGATAAGATTGAATGTCTGCTTGTGTGATTTAATATGCCTGGGTTGTGTATTAATGCTGCTTTATTATTACTGTTGCACGATAACAGTACCGTTCGTATATATGAACATATTATAAAACGAACTAGCGGCAATGATGCTATCTTATATGTGTAATATAAGGAACGTAAGTAAAACGTTGTAGCATTAAGATAATAAGATACATATAATATCTCAGATTTATATACGGAGCACCGGCCTCTTTAACGCCGCTCTCGTATCTAGCACTGGATCCCGAGTCGACATACTCAGGATTGGACTGCGACCTTAGTCTGCTGTGCTAGGAAAAATTTATGGTAAAGCGATGCGATGGTATAAATAAGTTTATCAAAAGGATGTGGCTCTTGCTGTGAATTGTGATCCGTTAACGATACTAGGATACCGTGTGGTAACCGTAAGTATCTGGATAAATTTCTGATGGACTACAGATGGTCCGTCGATCGGAGACTCTACCGCTGGAGTGGCTACTGCCGTGGGTGACCCGCCATAGGTGATGGGTAATTCAGAGACACGTCGTTCTAACGAGACGTTGTCATTAGACATGACTGAACAATTACGAACAACTATATTAACTCGTACATTAGGCGAACTTTATTTGGGCTTGCATGCCAAAGACGAGAGTTCATACTCGTTTATAATTCTCGTTGATTCGCCTTGTTGTTCATTGGCTGTGCTTTGTGGTTATGTGTGGTATGTTGGTGGTTTTGTTTGGACGAGCCATTGTGCTCATATTGTGTGTATGTGTTGGTTTGAGTGAGTCGTTGTACTCTTGTCTGTATGGTGAACTTTTTGAGTCGAGCCGCTGTGCTCGTGAGTGGATTATTGTGGATCGTTTGGTCGAGTGAGTCGCTGTACTCAATTATGAACTATTAAGTGTTTGTTGGAATGGAGTCTCGGTACTCATATAGGCGTTGTAACGCTTCCAGTGATTATTACGATGCGATGTGTGAAGCCGGGGGCTTGTTTGTTATTTGAGTTTACTGCAATATATATTGTTGCTTTACAGTTTTAACATTAAACTATCTGCATGAAAATGGTTTGCATGCTCTCGACCAAATAACCGAATGGTCCGAGGGTGCATGACAGTCAGGTAATAACATACTCAGCAGGGGCTGATTCCATACCACAAACTACCATTTTTGCAGGTATGCAACTTCCGGTGTCGGCAAAGAGAGTGACGCGCTGGGTAGTATGATTACAGTTATTCGAACATGCACTGTTGCATTTTGATACGAATCTAGAAACGTGTATAGGTTTTGGATACTTAGAAAGCTCACTGTGAATGTATTATATTTGGCTTGGGAAGTTTAGATCTATCTCTTGTTGTCACTGCGAGAAAATGTTTCGTATGTAAGAATATATCAGGAAGCACGTTATTACTCGTATGGGCGAGTAAGAACGGTGACACCAGTAGTTGATTTGTTGAGATTACCGCTGCGATTATATTGTTAAGTAAGATGATTATGAGTCGATTAGAGTAGGGGTGTTACAAAAGTGGTATCAGAGCGGAGTACCGCTCTGATGACAAGAGATAGTAGGATTTATACAGTGAGCATAGGTTATGGGAATATGGGAAACGTTGTGAGGATACGTGACCTTGCGGGGTTGATGCAATGATTAAGACTTGCACACCATAGCCGTAGAGGCACTTCAATATTAAAAGACCGAGACTGCGGTATTAGACCGAGTTGAGGTTTAACCCGTCCTCTTGACTTATGTCAGGGAGAGGTCTGGGTAACAGTACTAAGGAAGAACACGGGGCAGCGGATGGTGGTGAAGGCTCAGCAACCCTAAGTAATGCGAGGACGGTATGAACCGCTCGCACTTGATGGGAGAACATCCCGGGGAATTTGCAATGGTACCCCACCCGCCGCAGCCCGTACCTTGGGTACTATCTAGTGAGACAATGAAATGAGAAACACCACGGAGATAACTCTCCTGATCGGAAAGACCCGATGTGGATGCTATGAGTATTATGTTAAGTATAGAGAATAAAACTTTAAGTTATGATGGGTTGTTTAGGACCAGGAATCCTGGTAATGGCATAATGCCTACCATATGAGTATTAAATGAATATTAAAACAAGGTTGAGGAGATAATTTCCATAGGACTAATGGGGTTCGCTTGCTATAAGCAAAACAACCCTGTCCTATATCCAAGAAAGCACGGGTCAGTGCGCTTGGGGGAAAAGAAGTGGAAACACTGAAGGTTCTTGTTCCTATAGTCCTATATGTAACAGATGGAAGGAATTACCTTTTGAAGTCTCATCCAAACCGGGTAACTCTAAAACCATGCAACACTGAAGGTTCAAGATGACCCGACGTGCATGAGGAGAAATCTTAAGAACTATAGGAACAAGAACTCGTTAAATTGCTATCATGCAACGCCTCGTGAGGAAAGTAAGACCTTACTACCATGACAAGCTTGTGGGAACGAGTGCGGGAGTGAGACTATATAAATTTGAATAAGAATTTCTGACATGAACAGGAACCCGACTAGGGAATAGCACTGCACTGACACACCGTACCGGTGGCGCAGGCTGCATGGCGCACTTGCCACTGCAAGTGCCACACTGACCAAAGTACTAAATTTCAACCTACCTTGCGCACTTGCTACAGCAAGTGCAGCGACAGTAAACTATTTCTAAAGGACCGAGTAGTCCAGGCGGATACCATTTAACACTAAACTCTTATGCGAGTCCGTAATGCAATAAAGCAGGACATAGCCTTCTTAAAGGCAGGGGTACGACACCCTTGGGCTAGAGGTCGGTAAAACCTCGGGAGGACCTAGCCGGTCTGACCATTAAACCTGGAAACAATACACCATTTAGTAGAATATTAAAAGGGAGAGTAAATGAGAATAACAACAATTAGTGCCTAACAAGCCTAACCCCAGTGCCGGCAGGGACATTAAACGTCAATCATTACCGGTGGGGAGTGACGAGTCTTCAGGACCAACATACCATATTTAAAGAGTGCGCGACACTCATGGTTAAACCACTACCATTGAACATTGCCAAAGGGCAAGGAGTGAACTATACGAGTCAAAACTTCAAAAAAAAAATTAATAGATATATGTGAACGTGTAATAAGGGGCCGATGTAATGCCCGCACCACTCACAGTGGAAGTGCTGTTGACCCATTAAGCTGCTAGACTCCCGTATGGAGGGCAGTGGATATCAAAAAAAAAGAGTGAAGATTGCCTGACGACGGAAGATACCGTTACCTCAAGGAGAATGGAGGAAATATGAGTTAAATAGAGTAAGGACTATACAATGAAAAGGAATGATTAACGGAAACCACTAAATTGTGGGTATTCAATTGTAACCCCAGGAGAAAGTATTGGAACCAACTAGGAATAAATTATATAATAAGACTAACAATCATTGAACTATCAAGATAAGTATTGGATCCGAATATCGTATGGCCTAGGCCTACGGAGAGATACCTTAGTACCACCAAAGTGACCCAAAACTAAGGGAACAAGGGTGATGAATCACAAGTACTGATTAATATCAGACTAACGGGACTACCATAAGACAGGGGAGACACGAGGTGTCAACCTTTATCATGGAGTCCGAACTACACCATAAGGTATAATCTAATGGATTGGGTGAAGTTCTAGAAATGAAAACACATACCTGAGGGCGTTAACAGCCTAGGAGTGAACGGGAGAGGTAATAAATAGTTACTGATCCCCACTCACAGATACCAGATGACGAGCATGTGGAGACCAGAATTAGAGCGATAAGTCGCAAACACCTATCTTGGAGAAGGTAAAGGAAACACACATTAATTAAGAAAACCATAGAACCTAATATTAGGGCCATTCTGACGATAAGGTTAAGAAATGACAGCAGAGTTACTCAAACATAAATTACCGGGACTAAGGGTACGATAACCACCGGGTACGAACGCTACGAGTGCACTAAACGAGACATGGTACGACCGCACTCCTAGGAGCTTGTGGGCCTGACAGACTATATTAAGTTAGTTGGGTAAGTAGTAATGTATCAGTATGGTACCCCATGCATGTAAACGAGTAGTGTAGGACCCAGGAGGTAATCAACTCTGTGTCTAAGTCAGCGAATGGAACCCTGACTAGGTAAACCATGTAATGACGAGAGAGATCTCAGTCAAACTAGCAAGTTAGGAAAATCAAGGATAGCTTGATAATAAAGTGACATAAGGTCGCAACTCCACAATGGAGGAGTTAAACATAAGTTTTGGGGATTTTAGAACAAGAGGAAACTAACACCAATTTAATGGTAATGGCAAGTTGAACTCATGAATGAAAAGAGGAATTGAGGTATCTAAGGAAGTTATGTTAGAGAAACCTTTGTGATAATAGATGCTACCCAAAAAGGGGACACAGAGAGAATTGTACCACGCGCTGAGGGCGCCGCGATGATGTCGCATTAAATAATAATAACCACATGCTCAAGTCATAAACGTTAATATGTTAGTACCAATTAGGTTGAACAGAAAATGAATACCAACTAAACCCACAGTCGTACTGTATGATTACAACAAACGAAGGGCGAAAGCGAGCATTATGAGAGATACTCTAAACTAGAGATTAAATACTCCATGCAAACCGCAATAGCGGATAACCGTCTAATCGACTGGTACATGGTGCGCAACAAGCGACCATTAGAATAACTGTTAACCCAATTATGTTAGTATGAATTAGAACATGAAAGATCAGATAAACTAATGGATTCCCCAATCGAGTAGAGGGATGAACCATACGTGTGGGTACTAAAATACCAAAACACTAAGGATTCGAGTTCACACCAGCAAAAGAGGACCTATAAGGTACCTACGGAATGAACTCATCCCTGAGGGAATGACTTTGAGTCTTGAAGCGCCAGTTAGTTGCGCATATCAGACTCGTTTTGACATTTAAGGGAAATTACTACAAACACTAGGTGCTAGAGCATAGCTCGACAACCCTTAAACCGAAGGTTAGTTCGGTAGGGTCACATGAACCCTTGGGAGTATACCATGAACATGTATAGAATACAGGAAGAATAAATAAATAGCTAATTGAAATAATAAAGGTGTATAACAAACAATACCACGTAGTGAATAACTTACTACATTCCCATAATTATGGAAGACCGTGTAGAAAACACCGTCACGTGGGTTGAAACCGACATAAAACTACTACCTAAAAGAGGTAAACTAACCATAAAGTAGTTGGGCATACTGCTTGCGGAGCGAGTGGGCCCATATATTGCATAGGTTTGACATACCTAGCAGGTTTGGGGAAAAACAAATGATGTGTTTACATCTCCCGATCAAACCGTATATAAATAGACATACACCTAACCGAGATAGGCTATATAACCAGACGGACTAAAGCCGACCCAAAAAAAAAGGGTAATGAAATATGTAACACATTAGTGCACGAATAGATCCACAGGAATGGAACATCTTGAACTTATTACTTCAAGATGATATATATTCGTAGATTACGTGGGCGTAATCCTTTTAAGGGGGGTAGAACGCCTTAAACATACCGTACGTTGGAGTACGTAGCGCATGGCACACATGCTGCAAACACTATTATTGTACGTAGAGTACAAGTGTCATGGTTGTGTTATATTACTTGAAGTAATATTGTGATGTATTATGTGTATGAACATAAATATATTTTAATTCGCATTAGTTATGGCGAATAGGAAAGGGAGTACAGATAGATTGTTCTTACCCTATTTCCGATTATTTACGCAAACATTGCGAACAATAGTCACATCACACCTAATTTGTTAGCTCTGATGTGAGAATTCAAGTAGGACTTTCTGTAGCTCTGATGAGAGATTTCGGATAGAAGGAGTAGCAAGCTCCGTATTATGTGATTTGTGACTCGGTATAAAACCGACTGTTTGAATGCGATGAGTGGATCGGCATGAGACCGATGTGTAATCTAGTAGAAGAGAATACTCTAGGTGTTGTATGAATAATAATAAGTCAAGAGAACTTGGTACACGGTTAGGATACATGATCTTATATGCCAATGACTAGATTAATTACACTAGTTGACTTGTGTATCTATAGAACGCAAGGTGGCAAGTAACAAGAGGAAACAAGTTTAGAAATGAATAAACAATTAATTGATTGAAATTGACGTGGGAAGTTGAACTTGATCCTGGTCCGGTCAAGGGAAACCGAACACAAATTGAGGTGAGAGATAGTTCAACACTGACACTGACCACGTCGGGGTTGAATGATTCTCGAAACTTCCTACAAGTGGACACAGATATGAATGGAAATTGGAAGTTAGGCGTCACTCGAAGAGCCGTGGACCGTGGAGTCCTTTGTCATTAGACCGGTGTGTCTGCGAGTGACATCACCCAGAGAGCCGTGGACCGCAGAGCCCTTTGTCATTAGACCGGCGTGTCTGTGGGTGACTAAGGAAATAAGGTGACTGCCCGAGGAGCCGTGGACCGCAGTGTCCTTCGTTGTGATCAAACCGGTGTGTCCGCGGGTAGTAGACGTTGGTTGGGTTGGGGATCGCCAAGTCCTGTCTTTAAGACTTGCTTCCTTTGAGTTGTCAACGTTAACTATATGTGCACACATACATGTGGAATGATGTGTGGGTATCCTCGCTCGAAATACTAACATATAGACTAGGTGCGTGGAGTATTCCTTTCAACACCTTTGAGTACTTTATGAGATTTGCACCTTGTCTAGTGCTGTGTATTATGAGATTTGCACCTTGTCTAGTGCTGTGTTTATGAGTTTTGCACCTTGTCTGGTGCGTGTACTGATGAGTTTACACCTTTGATATGTACATGTACCTCTGATCTTTTGGTTGATAATTGGATTGTACCTTGTTTAATGTGTGATGTGAATGGGTATACCCTGAATTTAATTATTTAATAATATGTTGTATGCATAGACTAGGTTTGAACCTAGTGGGAGTTATCTCCCTAGCAATGGACTGTCAGGTTACTTAGTGGAACTTGATTCCTTAGGTGAACTGTAGAGGATTAAGGACTTCGGGACGAAGCCTTTTTAAGGGGGGTAGACTGAAATACCCCTAATCTTTAAAATATAATTAAATGATCTATTAATGATCTAAGATGATTATTAAACATCTAAATATTATTGGGGAACAATCTAAAAGATCTCAACAAGGCAAAACACGCCTTAAGATCGGTAAAGCCAAAAATGTGCTTTAAGACACCATAAAGATTGTATGACCTCAAATAAGATCCCAAGTGGATTCCTAAGTATTATAATGAATCAAGGAACACAATAAAAATTCTCAAGGAGAACTAAGCTCAGGAACACCCTGTGACACAAAAATGTGCTAAAACTCCTTAAAGCGCGTTTTGTGAGATTGCCTTTTAAATTGATTTTTAATGGGCTTAAAAATTATAAATATCCTTAAATATGATAATAATCATATTATATCATATTAGGAATTTAATTCCAGAAATTTACGAATTTTTACAAATTTAATATTAAAATATTAATAAAACCCTAAGTGGGGCCCGCATGAGTCAATATTGACCAAGCATGGTCAATGGTCAATAAATTGACCCACTTGGACCATGGGGGGACGCGCAATAAGAGAGGAGGGAGCATAAGTCATTGATTGACAAATAATGCTACCTAATACATGACTTTTCCAAAATAATGTTACTTTTTACATTATTTCAAATTTTACTTACCTTTCCCACTTCCTCCTTCCTTCCTTGTCCGATCTGCACCATCCCAGCCGAGCCTCTCCTTCCTCTCAAGCTCTCAAAGCTTGTTCTTGAGCATGGAAGGCAAGTCTAGCTCCTAAGCTCCTAATGTAAGTGTTTTAATGCCATTTTTAGCTCTTTTTCTTCATCTCTTCACTACCAACACCTAAATTTCGTGGCTCATCTATTCCTATGGCTTATTATCAGTGTTCTAAGGTTAGAACAAGAGCTAAACTCGGTTGAGACCAGTAGAGGGACCAAGGTTGTTCAAATCTACATTTTAAGTTAAAAATGTGCTTTAAGCTCATAACTTTTGATTCCCTTCGAGTTTGGCTGTGAAACTTTGGTCATGGCCTCATCTTCTTCTCCTTTTCATATAGGATCTGTTGGTTAGCCATTTGGAGCAAGGGTGACCGAGATCCAAGAGAAATACTCTCTTTTAAGGCATTTTTCCAAGGTAAAACCTAATAACAAGGTAGGATTTCGAGATCTAACTATTTCCTATGTTAATATGGTAAATCTAACACCTTGTGGTGTGTTTGGTTCAGGTCGAAAATACCTAGAACTTCCCTTGCATTTTTAAGGTGATTTTTGCCTTAAATCTTACATTAATTATTCCTTATGGTTAAACTCAAGCTTGGAGTGTAACCATACCTTGTTTTTGTGTATTAAACATGTCTAAATCATGTGGTGATTTTTCCTACAAGTGACCGAGCTCATACAAGGATTAATCAAGGTATAAACACCTTAAACTTATGATTTTTGTAATCTTTAAGTATATATAATACATGGCCGAGAGTGAATATACATATATGGGTTATATGACCTAAAAATGTAAAAAAATGGCTAAGATAAATTAAGCTAGTCATTTAAGGGATTTAATTAACATAATGGTCAAATCATGACATTATGTGGAAAAATAATTAAACCTAAGTGAGGCCGAATATATATGTGATATTTTGAGACATTTATTGTGTAAATTATTTTGCAAGTTCAAGGTTGTAATAAGGCCATGTCATTAGGCCATTTTAATTTAAGTTTATAAGCTTATTTAGTTTTATTTATGCTTATAATTAAAGTTGGGGCCAATTCGTAATTACTAAGAAAATAAAAAGCCGTGGGCTTAATTAGAGCAATTTAGGATTTTTAAATGAATTTAATAAAAATTATAACACTTTATAAAGTATTGGGTCAAAATTGTAAAAATAGAAAAGTATAGGTCATTATTGTATTACCGAAAATTGGTTCCCATTTGGGTATTAGGAGTCAAAGTTGACTATATAGGAGACTTTGACCAGTTTAGAAAATCTAAGAAATTAAAATACTACCTTATAATAAGATACTTATTAAATTGTAAAAGAATTATAAGTCTTGGGGTAGTAATGTGATTACCGAAACTTAAGGGACTAAATGGAGTTTAGTAAGTCCTTAAGTTATTAGAAATTTTTAGAAGTTGATTTGGGTAAATTTGGAGTTTATAGAATTATCTAGGTATATTATAAGATATTCATAACATGGTTACACATGGGTAACATAGGTGGTAAACCGAGATTTAGAGAAGGTATAAGGTTAATAATGATATTTATAACCTTTTGGTATAGTTGGGTAATTTTGGGATATATAGGTTTTATGAGGATATATGTATAATATATAGTTTTGGTGATATTAGAAACTACATGTTTAAAAATGGGGTAAATTGGTGAATATAGAAAGTTAAGTGGTGGAAATTAAATTTAAATAGACCATGGGGTCTGTTCGGTATTTTGGAGAAATTGTAACTATAGGTAATAATTAAATTAAGGTTTAAGGATCATAATATAAGGTATACATTATAAATGTAACAATGGAATATATTTTTGGGATTGATTTGTAAATTATGGAAGTTGGTGGAATTAATTAAAAACCGAGAGTTTAAGTGTTGTTGGATTTTATAACAAAATATAACTATAGGTTTAATTGTTTTAATGACTTAAATGTCATAATATATGTTATATAACTATAATATAACATTATATAAACTATGTGGTGGATTTGTAAATATTTGAGAATTATAGGTGCTGTTCGAAATATTACTATTTTTGGAATAAAATTTATAATATGGTTTTAATGTTATAAGAGTTATAACATTTATAATATAAGAGGTATTCATTAAAAAGAATGAATATATAATAATATGACTTACCATATAATAAATAGCCCTATAATGCACATATATAAGTAAATATGTTTATAGTGTGGGAAATATAATATGTTCAATAACTATATTATACAATTAAAATGATACGAGATAGAGGGAAAAGAATTATAAACATTAGTAAGAATCCTAATGTTAGGAGTATACATGAAATAATAAGGCTTTACATAGTTCAAGGTATTTTATACATGAATTATACTCCATTAAACTTGGAAAAACAACCTTAGAAAAATAAATACTAAGGTGAGATGTATATACGTGATAAGGAATTATACATGCAATATAGAAACAAACTATACAATATACAAGGGTATATTAAGTTACATGCGATGACAAGTTTTAAACGTAGATATATTAATATACAATACGAGACTACGCATGTAATATAACGTTTTTCCGAATCCTGAGTTAAACCGAAAAACCGACAAACGTTGACAGATAAAACGGGGGATTAACCGGGAAGTATTAGAGACGGTACGGGGTACCGTAGAGTTGTGTCGTTATACGGGATGCTAATCAGTAGCATTATGTATTGTTTAGATTGTTAGAGACGACACACGGAGCAGGATCCTGCTGATTCATACTCCACCGTAATACTTCCAGGGTGAACGGTATGTTATTTATGTGGCTTGATTGTCTCTGAGGATTTCCTCAGTACAGACTTTGTGTGAAAATCGTGATAAGATTGATGTCTGCTTGTGTGATGTAATATGCCTGGGTTTGTGTATTATGCTGCTTTATTATTATTACTGTTGCACGATAACAGTACCGTTCGTATATAACATATTATAAACGAACTAGCGGCAATGATGCTATCTTATATTTAGGACTAAGTAAAACGTTGTATCATTAAGATAATAAGATACATATATACTCATATTTATATCGGAGCACCGGCCTCTTTAACGCCGCTCTCGTATCTAGCACTGGATCCCGAGTCGACATACTCAGGATTGGACTGCGACCTTAGTCTGCTGTGGCTAGGAAAAATTTATGGTAAAGCGATGCATGGTATAAATAAGTTTATCAAAAGGATGTGGCTCTTGCTGTGAATTGTGATCCGTTAACGATACTAGGAACCGTGTGGTAACCGTAAGTATCTGGATAAATTTCTGATGGACTACAGATGGTCCGTCGATCGGAGACTCTACCGCTGGAGTGGCTACTGCCGTGGGTGACCCGCCATAGGTGATGGGTAATTCAGAGACACGTCGTTCTAACGAGACGTTGTCATTAGACATGACTGAACAATTACGAACAACTATATTAACTCGTACATTAGGCGAACTTTATTTGGGCTTGCATGCCAAAGACGAGAGTTCATACTCGTTTATAATTCTCGTTGATTCGCCTTGTTGTTCATTGGCTGTGCTTTGTGGTTATGTGTGGTATGTTGGTGGTTTTGTTTGGACGAGCCATTGTGCTCATATTGTGTGTATGTGTTGGTTTGAGTGAGTCGTTGTACTCTTGTCTGTATGGTGAACTTTTTGAGTCGAGCCGCTGTGCTCGTGAGTGGATTATTGTGGATCGTTTGGTCGAGTGAGTCGCTGTACTCAATTATGAACTATTAAGTGTTTGTTGGAATGGAGTCTCGGTACTCATATAGGCGTTGTAACGCTTCCAGTGATTATTACGATGCGATGTGTGAAGCCGGGGGCTTGTTTGTTATTTGAGTTTACTGCAATATATATATTGTTGCTTTACAGTTTTAACATTAAACTATCTGCATGAAAATGGTTTGCATGCTCTCGACCAAATAACCGAATGGTCCGAGGGTGCATGACAGTCAGGTAATAACATACTCAGCAGGGGCTGATTCCATACCACAAACTACCATTTTGCAGGTATGCAACTTCCGGTGTCGGCAAAGAGAGTGACGCGCTGGGTAGTATGATTACAGTTATTCGAACATGCACTGTTGCATTTTGATACGAATCTAGAAACGTGTATAGGTTTTGGATACTTAGGAAGCTCACTGTGAATGTATTATATTTTGGCTTGGGAAGTTTAGATCTATCTCTTGTTGTCACTGCGAGAAAATGTTTCGTATGTAAGAATATATCAGGAAGCACGTTATTACTCGTATGGGCGAGTAAGAACGGTGACACCAGTAGTTGATTTGTTGAGATTACCGCTGCGATTATATTGTTAAGTAAGAAGATTATGAGTCGATTAGAGTAGGGGTGTTACACTAGTACTCACCGTAGACGAAATTTGTAACCATAGGAAGCTTTAGTATCTGTTATCCGATACCGGTAAACTTGAATCAAGAAGAGATCGACATCACCAACCACGACTACACCAACGAACTGTGTCAGTCATCCGACCAGGTATGATCTTATTAAGGGGATACCTGACACCCGAAGCACAAATCTCAATCATCCGACGATGCAACGAGCTAGGAACGGGTCAAGGTGGATTTTACACACCCGAATTCCCCGGTGGAGTGAAGATGAAGCTGAAGATGATGTGCTTGGGAAAGGACTGGAATCCTTATACCAAGACATACCAGGAGACACGAACACAAGACGGAGCGACGCCACCGACAATACCACCAGAGTTTCGGACACTCATCACACAAGCAGTGGAACTTGCACAACAATGTGAACCTGAACCGATCCCCGCACTTGAAGCGGATCTCTGTATCGTCAACTTCTATGAGAAAGAAGGACGACTTGGGTTACACCAAGACAAGGACGAGACAGCGGAATCTCTTGAACAAGGAGTGCCCATAGTGTCTTGGTCCATTGGTGATGACGCCGTATTCCTGTATAGCGAGCAGAAGCGTGTGGACCTCGCACAGAAACTGGTATTGAGATCAGGAGATGTCCTAATCATGGGTGGAAACTCTAGGATGCTGTATCACGGGATCAACAAGATCAAGTTGAATACGGCACCGCCGGCAATAATCAATGCCACACACATGAAACCAGGACGCCTGAACCTTACCTTTAGGAAGTATTAATTTCCTAGTATTATGTAATCTATTAGTAACGTGTATTAGAGACACGACATGTATAATGGTTGGGTTATCAATAAAGAGCAGTGTTGATTTAATTCCACTTGTGTCCACCATCAATACTTATCCAATTGTGAATCCAATAGGTTGTGGACTCGGTACCGAAGGTAACCTGAGCATCCTCACCGAAGCACAAGCCGGCAGAAGCGACACCATCCTAACGGGAACCTTCCCAGTAAATGGCACTGACGCCAATGTGTTATTCGACTCCGGCGCCTCTCACACTTTCGTATCACCATCCTTTGTGAAGAGGTTGATGCTAGATGCGGATGAGCTACCGAACTTCATGGTTACTCTCCCATCAAAGGAGCGAGTAAAGTGCACCAAGTATTATCAATCAGCCACAATCCAAATCAAAGGCGAATCGTTTCCCATTTCCTTCATTGAATTCAATGGATTGGGATTCGACGTAATCATTGGAATGAATTGGTTGGAGCGGCACAAGGGTAGAATCCTCTGCGCTGAGCATCGTTTGCTGCTCAAGAGTCCTTCTGGGGTTACAGTATCTTACCGCCAGAGACTGAGAGAGCCTTCGACCACACTTATATCTGCCATGGCTATGTACTGGGAGCTCAGAAAGGGCCAAGAAGTGTATCTTTGTTATGTACAAGACCTGGAGCGAGATCCAGAGTTCAGTGATGAAGTACCCATTGTATCCGAGTATCCCGATGTATTCCCTAAGGAGCTACCCGGCATGCCACCACCGAGAGCAGTGGAATTCGAAATCAATCTATTGCCAGGTACCGGTCCCATTGCCAGGGCACCGTACCGCATGGCACCAGCAGAGATGACCGAATTGAAAGAACAGTTGAGAGACCTTCTAGACAAAGGGTTTATACGCCCGAGCGTATCACCCTGGGGAGCACCGGTCCTCTTCGTGAAGAAGAAGGACGGTAGTCTCCGACTATGCATTGACTACCGCGAGCTGAATGCGGTCACAGTCAAAAATAAATACCCACTACCACGTATCGACGACCTATTCGACCAGTTGAAAGGAGCCTCAGTCTTCTCCAAGATCGACCTCCGTTCAGGGTATCATCAGATTGCAATCAAAGAGCAAGACATTGAGAAAACGGCATTCCGTACCAGATATGGCCACTACGAATTCACGGTGATGCCATTCGGTTTGTCAAATGCACCAGCTAAATTCATGGACCTCATGAACCGTTTATTCAGTGAGCAGTTGGACACTTCGGTTGTGGTCTTCATCGACGACATCCTTGTATATTCCAAATCACCAGAGGAACATGAAATCCACTTGAGGAAAGTGCTTGAGACACTGCGCGAGAACCAGCTTTATGCGAAGTTCTCCAAATGCGAGTTTTGGCTTGATCAGGTATCATTCCTTGGACATGTCATCTCGAGCGCAGGTATCTCGGTTGACCCTTCTAAGGTAGAAGCTGTACGATCATGGCCTAGACCCAAGACTGTTACCGACATTAGGAGCTTTCTTGGTCTAGCCGGTTACTACCGGAGATTTGTAAGGGACTTCTCGAAAGTCGCCAAGCCCATGACTACACTGATGAAGAAAGACACCGTTTGTATGGACACACGAGTGCGAGCTATCATTTCAGAAACTGAAAGACTCATTGACCTCAGCGCCCGTCCTTACTCTTCCAGAGGGCACAGAGGGATTTGAGGTATACTGTGATGCATCAGGCAAAGGAATGGGATGCGTACTCATGCAGCATGGCAAGGTTGTTGCTTATGCCTCCCGCCAGCTGAAAAAGCACGAGGAGAATTACCCGACTCACGACTTAGACTTAGGAGCCATCGTCTTCGCCTTGAAGATATGGCGACACTATCTCTATGGGGTAAGCATCACCATCTACTCCGACCATAAGAGCTTACAGTATGTATTCACTCAGAAAGAACTCAACTTGAGACAGAGAAGGTGGATGGAGTTTCTCTCAGACTACGACATCAACCTACAGTATAAGGAAGGGAAGGCAAACATCGTAGCCGACGCCCTGAGCCGTCGAGCACACTCGCTCCATTCGCTACTCGCATCTTCTAGCTTGGTTGACGAGGTGCGAGACGCTCAGTTGAGCGACCCTTACCTAACTGAAATCAGACAAAAGATTGAGAATGGTACATTAGAAAAGAAAAAGTATGATTTTAAGCTACATGAAGATGGTTTGATTCGGTTGAATGGCAGGCTATGCGTCCCCCGAAGCAATGCTGAGCTAAGGGATCGCATCCTGTGAGAGTCACATAGTTCTACATTATCAGTCCATCCGGGAGCCTCCAAGATGTACAAAGACATGAGAGGTACTTCTGGTGGTCTGGAATGAAGTCAGATGTGACAGAATTCGTATTGAGATGCTTGACATGCCAGAAGGTAAAATTTGAACACCGTAGACCGGGCGGAATGGTACAATCGATGCCAATTCCGGAGTGGAAATTTCATGATATCTCCATGGATTTTGTTGAGACTCCCACCTGCTAGGGGAGGACTCAACATGATCTGGGTTGTAGTAGATCGCCTTACCAAGGTTGCCAGATTCATACCGATGAAGGACACCTGGAAGGTAGTAAAGCTAGCTGAGCTTTTTGATAAGGAGATTATCAGACACCACGGAGTCCCTAAGACTATAGTATCTGACCGCGACACCAGATTTCTTTCGAGATATTGGAGAGCCACAAGGGAAGCGTTGGGTACAGAATTGAAGTTGAGTACCGCCTTCCATCCTCAGACCGACGGTCAGACAGAAAGGACCATCCACACTAGAGGACATGCTTCGGGCATGTGCCTTGGACTTTCAGGGGAGTTGGTTAGATAAGCTTCATCTTATCGAGTTCTCGTATAATAGTTATCACGCCTCGATTAAGATGTCGCCTTTCCAAGCTCTATACGGTAGACCTTGCCGTACACCCTTGTGTTGGGATGAGTCAAGTGAAGCGGTCATAATAGGACCGGAGTATCTTGAGCAAGTGCAAGCCGAAGTGCAACAAATCCGAGCTAACATGAAGGCAGCCCAAGAGACAAAAATCCTATGCGGATGTGAGACGACGCGACCTTGAGTTCGCCGTGGGCGACCAAGTGTTCTTGCGAGTTTCACCTATGAAGGGTGTCTTCCGTTTTGGTCAGAAGGGCAAGCTAAGCCCAAAGTTTGTAGGGCCGTACACTATCACCGAAAGAGTTGGATCCGTAGCCTATAGGTTAGCACTACCTGAGGACTTGGGGCGTGTCCATGATGTATTTCATGTGTCACAACTCAAGAAGTATATTGCTGATCCTTCTCATGTGTTAGAGCCCGAGCACTTATCCATCGAGCCGACTATGCGATATGTGGAAACCCCAGTGAGAATCCTTGATAGGAAGACCAGAGACACTCGCCATAAGTCTATACGAATGGTGAAGGTCCTATGGTCTAACCATGATGTCGAAGAAGCGACATGGGAGTTGGAAGATGCCATGAAGGCTAAATACCCGCAGTTATTCATAGACTAGAGAGTCTACTATTTAGTATACGGGTACGGGTCGTACCCCTTTTAAGGGGGTAGAGCCCTTTTGCTTTTGCATTGCTTCGGGGTAAGCATTGCTTATTGTGTAGGTATTGTAATAGATTTTGTATGGCACATGTAGTGCAAGTGAATTTAGTATGGACGTGTATGTATGTGTAATGTGTAATGAATGATGTGTATGTGCAATGTATGGTGTAATGGTGTATTGTGTATTGTGGTATGGTATGAATGGAAATGATGTATTGTGTATGTGAATTGTGCAGGATGTTGAATTGTGTATGCTTGTAATATGGAATGAAGTAAACACCTCATAGGTGGTAGTAAGACACATTAGTGCAATTGGTTTGCCTAATGAGTAGAATTACTTAAACCATTAACCTTGAGCAACTTTGAGGGCAAAGTTTCTTAAGGGGGTAGATTGAAATACCCCGTAATTAAAAATAACGCTTAATTAGGCTAATAAGTAACTTAGAGGCTTAATCAAGTGTAAATAATTATGAGGGAACAAATCCCGAAGAAAACGGATCCTTAAAATGGATTAAAATCACTAACGAACCTTAAAGCGCGTTTTTCGAGGTAACCGGGAAAACGTGTCTTTAAGCGGGTCAAATGGACTCGTAACAATTTTGGTCAACTAAATAATCATTAATAAATAGTAGTGAGGCTTTAGGACCAATAAAATCAATAAAACAAGAGATTAGTAAAAACTGTCAAAAACGGGAAGTTGTGGGGTAGAAACATAAATAACTAAGAGTTATGTGTCCACTTTAGAATAAAAGGAAAATTTGTGTGTGTGTGGGTGCTAGTCAGCCGGCCCCCTCTTCCCTCTCTCACACACTCTTTATTCCTTCCTTATTTACAAACAAACAAAAATAATAAACTACCCCACTCTCACTTTACACTCTCTCTCCTCCCTATTCCCCTTTCTCTCATGTAATACCCTTCCCCCTCACCCTCTTTTCTTCTTCCTCTTTCTTCCATGCGATTTCCATGGTGGAAATAGAAACACCCACAAACCTCTACTTCCCTCCTTTGTAACTCTCTCCAAACTCCTCCAAAAATTATAAAAACACCACCATTGTAATCCTCTCATCAAGAGCTACATTTTCATCCTTCCAAAATCCAAAAACAACAACTTTCGATTTTATGGGTATACCCCATTTGGAGTTTCAACACCACCATTAGAAGGCCCTCCTTCTCCTTGTTCTTCTAAGGTAAAAATATTTCGAAAACTCCATCTTTTTCTAGCTCTTGTGGGCAAAACGAAATTCATAAACTAAACCCTTGTTGTTCCTCTTGTTCTAGCCGATTTTGGCTTGTTGGTGGAGTTGGAAATATTATTCTTGAACCACTCCAAACAGCACTTGCACTCTTGGAAGGTAATATAAATTCTAAACCCTAAAATTTACATTAGAACTCAAATAATGGTTAGGGTTAGTTTTAGTATTGAATGGGTGTATGTATGGGTGATGATATTAGATTGTCGAATACCAAACCTGGTAGGAAGGAAGGAGAAAGAGAGAAGAAAGAAACTAGAAAAGAAACAAGGTAAGGATACTCTTTTGTATAACTTGGTATATATATGTATGTAACAGTTTTTGGTAGTTTGAAATGAGTAATAGAAATGGTAATGCATTAGTAGTATAATGTGTGAGGAAATACAAGTGTTTTGAAGCTTTAAAAGATGTGTAAAACTTATTGAAAACAGATTGGGATTGAGTTGTTGAGTGTAGGAAATTTTAAGTGTTGTTTTAGTTTGGTAGTTGTGTATGGAAGCTTGAGTATTGATGTCTAGTAAAACAGGTGAAAAGAGTGTTCAAAATGTGAACTAGAATATGTGGTGAGAGTGTAAAAATATAGGGGAGGTTATGTCAAAATTTATATAGGATTAGAACACTTAGTGAATTTTAAACTAGGTGACTAAGGTGAGTGTGTAACAGATTTTGATTAAGATAGGTGGAGGGTAAGTTGAGAGGGATAGATAGTACAATCTAAATACATTAGAGGTGCTAGAAATGTCAATAGGAGAGGAAGTTGTAGAAGGGGAGTGTTAGTATCAAATCTGTAGCAAAAGACATTAGGGAAGAAAACTGTTTAAGTGTTGAGTTGAAATTAAGAGAATTGTGTATGTAAGTTAGTATAGAGTTGTGTGATGAATTAGGAAATGAATTAGCATGGTTTAGGGTGTTTAAATTGCACAAAAACATGTTAGGATGCATGTAGGAAGATTGGGGAAGCAATGGGTGAAATTGGGAAGGAAAAACAAAATCTGTAACAAGGTTCTGGAACCGTCCGACCCAGACGGTGAGTCGGACGTGGGTCGGACGGGGCTTAAGAAACGCGAACCAACCTTCTGGAATGGTCCGACCCAGAGCCGTGTGTCGAACATGGGTCGGACATGGCTTAAATAACGAAATAAAACATTCTGTAATGGTCCGACCCAGGGCCATGGATCGGACGTGGGTCGGACAGGCAAAAAAAATATAGTGGTCGAAGTTTCTGACTTCGTCCGACCCAGACGGTGAGTCGGACGTGGGTCGGACGGAGCTTAGACTCGAGACCCAAAACCTTCTGGAATGGTCCGACCCAGAGAGTATGGGTCGGACGGAATAGTGCTGGGTCGGACAGGGTAATTTTCTGGGAACGAATCTTACTGGAATGGTCTGACCCAGGGCTTGGGTCGGACGGTGGGTCGGACGGCCCTATCCTGACAAAAAAAAAATTATTTTAATTTAAATAATAATTGTATATATATATATATATGTATACCCACACATATATGTATATGTACATGAATGTAAGCATGCAAACCTTAGGTAAGAAAATAAAAACTTAAGTAATGAAACATGAGTAAGTGATGTGTAAGTGTAAGCAGTATAAGGACATAGTAAGTATGAGTTAAGTAATGATAGTTATATTAATCATTTAATTGTATGTATATAATAGGATTTTATTTGTGACACCGGAAGGACGTTTGGGAACACGTACGACGGTGAACGGTATGGATTCCTCATGCCCCGTATGCTATCTTGGTTACTCTGATTTGTGTGTTGCGTGCTAATTGATCACCAAATAAGATAAATGCACGAATCGGAGTTAATATGCATACTTGTGAATATGTAGTGTTGTATGATGTTGTAAATCTTCTTTAATTCTTAGTTTGTATAATTCATGAAATGTTTGGGAGAATATGAGTGTGTGTATGTATGATGTATTGTACTGTGACCGATTATTTGTGTGAATGGACTTCTAACTTATTCCTAATAGGCTAACCATCCTAACTTAAATTGGTAACTAAATTGGAATGAGTAGAAGTCCGATATAGTTTCGGCCACGCGTGAGGATGCGGGGTCACGAGAGGTTGGCCCCAATTCCTGACTCTTAACTGGTCCGCGGCCCAAATCCCTTAAATGGGTAGCATCCCGGATTGGTGAGTCAAGTAAAGCCTGGTGGTGGGACGGTGTAGTCCCTGCCCAGAGGCCATACCGGCTTAACATGAGTATGAGTAAGTAAGCATGAGTAAGTAAGAGCAAGTGAATGAGTATGGAAAGGTAAGCAAGTAAAGTATGAAAGAGAATGTGTAAGTATTGCGTAATGAGTAAAAGTGTAATAAGCACTCCGATTAACCCGGGTGCATAATTTGGCTAACCTTGCGAAGGTAAGTATTGTGAGTATAATTGTATCGTTGCCTTGGAATGAATAATGTATTGTGAATGAAGGTATGTTGTATGCAAGCATGTATGTATGAAATAAATGAACAGCATGTTTAGCGGACGTCAAATAGTCGGCGTGCCCTAGCTAGCACGCGGTATATGCGGAGTCTATATGCAGCGTTTGCTGAGCCCCTTGGGGCACCATTTTTACTACACGCAGGTAATCGCGAGGGATGAAGATGTGAAGATCTACTTCCATTTCTTTTATCTTCTTTTTTGGAATGTAAACACTGGATTATGATTGGTGTACTAAGTAGTACATGGCTATAGCTTTTGATTAGCCGGTGTACCATGTGGTACACCTTTTTGGATTTTGATAGAATGGGAAGTGGTATAGATGAGTAGCCTTAGAAACTCATTCTTTTGGTATGCTTGAAAGGTTGTAATTGAATATACTTTAAATACTCGGTGGTCCCAGAATGTAAGCAGGTTATTTGTATTCAGTATGCATTATATTGGTAGCTCGGTACGCCATGTTCATCAGACCGTGACTGTAAGTATTAGTAGCCTAGCTGGCCGTATGGGCGGTTAGCGGCATTGTTTCACCTGCCGTAGTAAGCATGTATTAATTCCGCTGCGAACTCGTAAGATTAATAGGACAATTGGACGGTAAGCATAGGATTAGCGGTTGGGGTGTTACAGGACTGAAGCTTCTTCCCGATGACAGTGCTCTGTTTTCTGATGTTGAGAAATACAGAAGGCTGATTGGAAAGTAGAATTATCTAACGCATACCAGGCCGGATTTGTGTTTTAGTGTTCAGCTTTTGAGCCAGTTCTTGAATAAGCCTTGCATCAGTCATTATACTGCTGCTTTGCATGTTTTACGGTTTGTTAAAGGAATAGTTGAAACAGGTATCTTCCTTAACAATTCTACTTCCCAGCAGCTTGTTGCTTATTGTGATTCGGACTGGGCTTCTTGTCCAATCTCTCGCAGATCGGTGAGTGGTTTTTATATACAGTTTGGAGGCTCTTCTATTTCTTGGAAGTCCAAGAAACAGCCCTGCGTTTCTTTATCTTCTGCAGAGGCAGAATACAGAGCCTTGCGCAAAGTGACTGCTGAGTTAGCTTGGTTGAGTCGCTTGCTGCAAGAACTTGGGGTCACAGATAACATTCCTATCCCTGCTAAATGTGACAACCGAGCAGCTGTTTTCATTGCTCGCAACCCGGTTCTTCACGAGCGCACTAAACATATAGAGATTGATTGCCATTACGTTAGAGATCAATTGCAGCAGGGTCTGATCTCAGTTTCCCACATTCCTAGCTCTTTTCAGTTAGCTAATATGCTAACTAAACCTCTATCTGGAAAGCAGTATTCTGTGCAGTATCCCTCTATGGGCATCTCACATTCCTAGTTCTCTGTTGCAAGCCAAGCATGGATTATCACCATTCTCTTGTGGGGGGGTGTTAGAGTATAGAGTTTAGCATGCAGCGTTCTTTGATTAAGTCTAGCTTGATAACTCAATGCGCTGCGTTTTGGAGCTTTTATTAGTTTCGTTCTTTTCTGTTCCGTTTCTTCCATGTATATATACAGTCCTGTAGCTACTGTGTTTACTTACTTCCGCATCAAGAAAATCAGATCAATAAGAGAGAGTACTATTTCATTGCAGTTTTCCTTTCTCTTCTCTCGTTTTTTCTCTCGACTTGAGTGGATTTCAACACATCTTTCTATTCTTTTTCCTAGCTGTTATCCCCCGTTATTGATGTGCATGTATATATATACACAAACTCGTGAACTTCCTCACTCGATCTCATCAGTCTTATTTTTTTTTTCCTAGCTGCTATCCCCCGTTATCGATATGCATATATATACACATATTCGTAATCTTCCTCACTCGATCTCATCTGTCTATTTTTTTTCCTGGCTGCTATCCCCGGTTATTAAAATGCATATATATACACACACAAACATACAACTTTACAGTACGTTCTTTTTTCTTTCTAATTGCACTACTACTAACCTATCCTATCAGCTATTACTAGCCGTGGACTACTAACTAAAAGAAGACTCTAAATCAACTAACTAAATCAACACCGATCAATAATTCAACAATATAGTGGTAGTAAATTGGTACAGCAAAAACCGATAACATCAATTCATAGAAAACGAGTTTTTTTTTTTTGACATTTTGGTTGTACATGTGAGTTACAGGTTCATTCAACCAAGGAAAGTCAATGAGAAATCAATCCCATTTTAAACCGCAAGACAACACCATGGAAAATCAGATTTTAAAAGCTTGTTGTTAAAGGTAGTTACCTTGTTTCCTCTTGGTAATTCTTGCTAAAATCTCTTATATTTCTACAGCTTAAAAGCCCTTCTTTCTCCTCCTAAAACTTCCAGCACTTGAGCTTAATTATTCTCCGTGTTCCCTTGCGCAAGACAGCAGCAACGACACTTACTCTTCTTCCCGGTAATTCCCTCTTCTTCATTGTTGTTAATTTGCTCCAGCTTTCCTTCTACTACCTAGGTGTTTACGTGAGACAAGAGGCAGGAGAGGAGGTTCAAGAACTTGGAAGCATTTTCTGCCGACACAACTTGTATTGGCAAGGGGAGTGATTTTTCCATTCAGCCAAGGGATGTTACGGTAATAACAATCTATCTAGTCTTAGTGTTCTGTTTTTTTTTATTGGCTACAATTGCAGGCTCAGTTAAGTGAAGCCACCTATCCCATGAATAAGCAAAGGAGGGCGGATGTCTCTTGGCTGAAGAGATCATCTCAAGTTTGGCATTAATTATAAGAAGACAAAAATGTTAATCGTTGTAAGATACAAAACGGTAACATGAATAAAATGGGATTCTTTAGTTTACTACTTACCAGCGTGAGAATAAGTGATTACAACGAAGGGAGTCAACTATTTAAATTATAAACTGAAGTACAATAGAAGTAGATAAGACAAAATAGCAAAGTAAATCTAGTATGATGACACCTAATTGTTTAATGTTGTTGTATTTTCATTGGCTGTATTTGTAGGCTGCACTCATTGAAGCCACGTAACTTGTGACTAAGCAAAGGAGGGCAGCAACATAAGCTGCTGAATAAAGATAATGATCATATGAATACTAGGAACTTAATTGTTACAACATAAAACGGTAATGTGCTGAACATAATAATGACAACCGGTAACATAGATATGGGTTGATTTAATTTACTACTTCCAGCATATGAATGTGTTGTAAAAGCAGGGGAACTCGGCTAAATATTTTAATAAATTTGGGTATAATGACGATAATGATTATATAAGACAAATGTGTTTATTATATGACATGTAACAGTGTTACATGGCTGAAATTTAACAAAGCTGGCGATAATTATAAGGCTTTGTATAAGGCCTTGTTTGGCATCATTTAGCTGAAAAAATAATGATTACTTATGGATAAAGAAACACCTAGTTTAGGTTTATACACTAAGGTATAAATAGGTGGTAACAACAAGAGAATGAGCTAGTTAACTATATATATTTACAACCGGTAATATATACTTAGTTTGTCATTGTAACAATGACGCATTTTAACATGTCACTGTAATAATGACATATTTTAATATTACCGTCGGTAATATTAATTTAACATGCCACTGTAACAATGACACATTTTACATTACAGTCGGTAATATAAATTTAACATGTCACTGTAACAATGACACATTTTAATATTACAGTCAACCACTTTTACCAATAAACTAGGATATAATAATAATGGATAAGACTAAAAATAACTAGGCAAGTTATATACATATACTTAATCAACGTATACATATTCATAACTGATTTAACTTAGCAACGTATATATATGCACATAAGCGATTTGTACACATATTTATATATGCGATTTAGCAAGCAACATATACATATATGTATAAACGATTTAGTAAGCAATGTATATATATATATATATAAGCGAGTTAGTAAGCTATACATATATATATATAAACGGTTTAGTAATGTTGTAACACCCCTCTCAATAATCACGATATAATCTCTCACGTAGCAATAAATAAAACGTCTCGCAGCGAAAAAAAAAAAAATAACCATTACAAAACTCACTCGGGTGTCACCGGCCGTTACTCGCCCATGCGAGCAACGCAGCCAAACTACATCCGACTTCCAATACAAATAAACTGCTAACCGCAGTGATAACGAGAAGCTCCTATACATCACACTAAGTCCATAACCATAAACATCGACAAGTGAGCGTCTACCCAATCCTGAATACACAACCTTACCATAATACAATTCACCATCTTCATTGCTATACAACATCTCCAAGTGTGGTGACAAAAGTAACACTCCAATTACCCTGTTCCTGCTCTTCAGCTCCGACAATGATCAACAACCTGTAATGGTGTAGTATCAGCGATAGACGCTGAGTATGTCAGGCCTGGACCCTAATGGTCACTTGTCATTTTAACCATCTTATTATTAGATTGGTTTCATGCTTTTCCTTCTTACAATTATAATCAAATCTGAAGCATAAATGTATAATATACATAATCAGCCATCCAAATATCCATAACATTCATTTAATATTTCATACAACATTCATATATCGAACGTATCGAGTAATAACAATATAATGTACAATGTACATTCGCCGTAGCGTACAGTTTTCATATTTAATTTACCTTAGCCTTGTAGGCTCCATCCAACCATCAACACACAATAAAATAACCACAAGTATAACCAATGAACAACAAAGCGAAACAACGAGAACAATAAACAAGTATTAAGTCTCGTCCATGGTATTGTTCGCCACTGTATAAGTCTCAAATGTTTTAGTTGTTCAGTTATACCTAGTGACAATGTCTCGTTAAAACGACATGTCTCTAGTTACCCATATATTATGGCGGGTCACCCACGGCAGTAGCCACTCCAACGGTAGAGTCTCCGACCAACGAGCCATTCTAGCTCACGGGAAATTTTCTTGATACTTACGGACCCGTACGCGGACATCCTGGTATCATTTTTGTGATCACAGCGCGCACCAAGAGCCACATCCTCTTGGCTTTACTTCCATTCCATTAATTAATTAATTATACCATCGCATCGCATTACCAAATTTTCTAACACAGCAGACTAAGGTCATTAGTCCAATCCGGAGTCTGTAAACTCGGGATCCAGTATAGATACGAGAGCGGCGTATAGAAAGGCCAATGCTCCGTATAAAAGTCTCAGATAATATGTATATCTTATTATCTTAGTGCTACAACGTTTTACTTACGTTCCTTATATTTCATATAAGATAGCACCATAGCCGCTAGTTCGTTTTATATATAGGTTCATATATACGAACCAATACTGTTAACTCAACAACAGTAAATAATAAGCAGCTATAAATATACAGTTCATGCATATTAATTATCACATTCAGACAAACAATCTTATCACAGATCACACAGATGTCTGAACTGAGGAAGCCCTCAGGGACAATCAGAGACACATAACAACATACAAGTTATATCAACCAAATCCGAGCCCAAGGAGCAACCTTAGGACAACTCGGATCAAACCCCTTTACATACCGTTCACCCTGACTGTATTACGGTGGAGTATGAATCAGCAAGATCCTACGCTCCGTGTAGTCCGTTAGCTCGTCAAGCGTCCTTGTCAGAAGTATACTCTAAACGGTAATAAAACTATAAGTCAGTCTCCATGACTAACTACATCCGGTATTTCCGAATTATAAGTAACCCCGACAGTTCACCCCTGTTTTCTACAGTTGTTTGTTACAGGTTTTTCTAAAACAGTCGGCTTTGATACTTAAAACGCGTACGTCAAAACTATTTCAACTGTTAAGTCTAATTCCTTATATTTCTTTTAATCTTATCCACATCTAGTTTAGGTACGTAACCTATAGTTGCATGTATGCATGCATTCTTATATTATATATTTTTTTCCATCATCCATTATAATTCTTTATATTTCATTACCCATTATCTTAGCAAAATTCATAGCTTATAGTTTGTAACTATATTTTTTTCCAAATAACCACCACCATTAAATCATAAGGTTTTCAACCAAAATATATTTATCCACCTTATATACATTATTCTTGTGTATGTATATATTTTTACCACGTAGGTAATTCTCATGAGTTTCATAAACTCCTGTATTTTATGTTACATTTTATCATCTTTTATTGGATGATTATTCCCATTAGTTGAATTATATTATACAACTTATATTAAGATTATTATCCTAATATCATGTAACATCTTATGTTGTATAATTACAACTCCTAAGGTTTATTCCATAAACACCTTAGTTTATAAATCTCATTTATTTATAGTTTGTCACATTATTTTATGTGTGTACCCTTCCTTATATTAATTCCATCTAAACCATATCATTGTCATAACATTTATAACATCATAGACCTTAGTCTAAAATTCATCTTTCAACTCTTATTAACTCAGTATAGCCCTTAACTTAATTTAAATTCCGTTTTGACCACATAACATTATGTAACGTTATACCATATACTAATATCATACTATGTGATATTTTTTATTCCCTTTAACTTATAACCTATAGTTTTTATACAAAACTATTTATTATTGCCTCTTAGGCACCATAAGAAAATCTTATTCTTTTCCATAAACCATAGTTTCCTTTATTTACAAAATCACCCCTTTCTTTTTACCATGTTATATATACCATTTAATATAACATTTCTAACTTATAAAAGAGTATAACCTATGGTTATTTTTTGTAAATTCCGAACAGCCCTTGTGCTATTCTATAATTGCCATTTGGCCCTATTTATAACATATAGTTCTTCCATATCATTAAAACCATATTTTATACACATATCTTAATAAATTCTCTTAATAATTCTAAAAATCACCAAATTCCACCAAAGGGTTATAAATATCCTTATTAACCCATTACTTTTGATATTTACCATTCCACCATCTATTTTTCTCCAAAGTGTCATAATGACATAATAACTATATATTATACATATATAGTTCATTTTAATTCCAAAATCCACCAAATAAATTCCTAAAAATTCCTAATAGCCCATGGGTGTTTAAAATACCATTTTACACCCTTAATTTTCGGTAATAACATATTCACCACATATGTTATAAAAATATTACCATCAAATACATAACCTATTATAAAACCTTAAATAAGTTATCTAACTTATTTATTTTGGTCAAAACCTAGCATATGGTCAATGTTGACCACCTTAATATTTCCTTGACCACCAATTCCTTATAATTACGGTTTAGTACCCAAACTTTCTAAAATTCACCATTTAACCCCAAAACTTTATAAAATCTTATAAACTTTATTTTAACTCCTTTTTACCTCTAATTTTCGGCCTTATTATTCTAAAGTCCCTAAATTTAATTTAATTACACTATAACCCCTTATTCATTTTGGTAATAATTATATATCACCTAAACTTAAATAAAACTTGTAAATGCATAAATAAAATGGCCTAAAATACATGGCCTTATTACAAACATTGGCTTGCAAAATAAATTACACATAAATGTCCCAAAAACACTTATAATTCTCGGCCTCACCACACACTTCCCATTTAATTACCAAACTTCCACATAATGTCTTAAATTTGACAATTATGTTAATTAAATCTCTTAAATGACTAGCTTAATATATTAGTCATTTTTTTCCATTTCTAGGTCAATATAACCCATATTTATCATTTCACTCTCGGCCATATTTATATATAAGCTTAGAAATTATAAAAATCATAGATTTAAGGTGTTTATACCTTGATTTGCTTGAATAATTCCTTGTTTGAATTCGGCCAGCCTTGGATAAAATTTCCAAAGCTTCTCTTGCATGTTTTCAAACAGCAAACAAGGCCTAGTTAGTCTCCAAGAAAGATCTAACCATAAGAAGTAATTTAATGTAAGATTTAAGGCAAAAATCACCTTAAAAATGCAAGGAGAGTTCAAGATGGTTTCTACCTGAATCAAACACACCACAAGGTGTTAGATCCACCATATTGACATAGGAAATAGCTAGATCTCAACAAGCTGCCTTGTTATTAGGTTTTACCTTGGAAAAATGCCTTAAAAGAGGGTATTTCCTTTGGATCTCGGCCATCCTTGCTCCAAATGGCTAATCAACTGATTCCACATGAAAAGGAGAAGAAAATAAGGCTAGGAACAAAGTTTCACAGCCGAAATTGAAGGAAATCAAAAGATACGAGCTTAAAGCACATTTTTACCTTAAAATGAGATTTTGAGCAACCTTGGTCTCTAAACTTGTTTCATTCGAATTTGATTGATGTTATAACCTTAGAACACTGAGAATAAGCCATAGGAACTGATTAGTCACGAGATCTAAGCATAGGTGGTGAAGAGATGAAGAAAAAGAGCCAAAAACAAGCCATAAACCATTAATTCGAAGCTTAGAAGTTAGGTTTACCTTCCCAACTGAGGAAGTTCGGTTGAGAGAGCTTGGGAGAGCTTGGAGGAGCTGCTTCACTGAAATGAATGCAGCTAGGAGAGAGAGAGTGACTAGAATGGCTAATATTTGATTGAAAATGCATTATTGATTAGTTTATTGTCTCATTATTGGAGGTGACTCATCAAAGAGATAAGGAGGGGACATGGGGTCGGCTGATTGAAGAGAAAGGAAGGCTCCCACGAATTGAGGCTTGATTGATCAAATAATGGAGCCTAAAGTGAGTGTATAAACTAATAAAAGGCAAAAGTAGCCTTAATTTAAGGAGACTTATTTAAGTCTTTTTATTGTATTGGAAGTGACGAAATTTGACCCCAGCCTGTGTATGTCGACCTCATGTGGTCCAAGGGGTCAAACTTTGACCTCTTGACCATTCTTAGTCAATGTTGACTCAAGCGGGCCCCCTTTTAGGGTTTTATTAATATTTTAATATTAAATTTGTAAAAATTTGTAAATTTCTGGAATTAAATTCCTAATATCATATAATATGATATTTTATTATATTTAAAGGTATTCATAACCTTTTAGCCCATTTAAAACCAATTTAGAAGGCGATTACACAAAAACGTGCTTTAAGGAGTTTTAGTGCACATTTTGTGTCGCAAGGTGTTTCTGGGCTTGGTTTTCTTTGACAACGGTTTTGTTGTGTTCCTTACATGATATTTGATCATGGTATCCAATTTTATATCATTTAGAGGTCATTAGATTTTTAAGGTTTCTTAGAGCACCTTTTTGCCCTTTTTGGCCCTGAAGCATGAAAGTGCTTGTTCTTTGTGTTGGAGTGTTGCCCAACAATTTTAATATGTTTAGTAATGTTTTAATATGCTTAGGACAAATTTTTAGGTCCTAAGTAGTTCATTTGGGTATTTATTTACCCTTAACAGTCAAAGGGTGCAACATCTTGATTTGTGTTGACCACTGTTGTTCTCAGTTGACTTTTAAGGCGTGTTTAGGCCTTAATTAATGTGATTAAATATTTAATCCATGTTTTATTAATTTGGGGTATTTCAATCTACCCCCCTTAAAAAGACTTCGTCCCGAAGTCTCTTAATCAAGTAGGTAAGTATATATAAATGTATAACTACCCATTGTTCCCATAATGTATATCTATGTGATATATCATTTACACACATCGTATTGCGCTTATACAGCACATAGCCATCACGTTGTGGCGTTAGTTCAATCATATATGGATATAGGTGATCCATCAGCACCATCATTTCCTATCAGTTCTACCAACCCTGACAACCTCCCTGAGGTGTCCATAACATTCCATTGTTCCACATTCCATATCTAAGGATTCATTTCATATATAGGCGATACCATATGTAATCATTCTATAAAGCAATATGAATACATATCACAAATAGCATAAGAAAAGTACTACACACATGGTGTACATACAATCATTCAAACAAGTATCTCATAAGATACATACATTCAAGTGTACATCACACACAAACCAACGAAACAACGCACGCCCCGTGTACCAACCATAACCAACAAAACCAATTCACTGTATGCTATGCATACTAAATAATTCACATACTAACCAAACAAACCTCGTATGCCCCGCACACCACCAATTCTCTTTTTTTTTTGTATGCAATGCATATCAAACAGCCAAAACTTAGTGCACACATGTGCGCAATGCATATCAAACAGCCAAAACTTAGTGCACACATGTGCACAGCCAAGAGGCTCTACCCCCCTTAAAAAGGGTTACGCCCCCGTACCCCACAAGTATACACAACCGCTCAACAAGGAGCGCTGGATACTTGGCTCTCAAAGAGTTTACCAACTCGTGGATTATCCTCATATCAGAGAGACGGGTATGACTCTAGCCCTTCAGGCTCCACAATGCATAAAGGGTGAGGCACTGATCTATTTGTGCTCTCTCCCAAGTTTATTCTTATGGGCCCACTCGCTCCGTATGAGGTGCAGACCCATGAATAGGCTCAATTTGCCTCTCTTTTTTCCATTACTGTGAATCCACTCGTTGGATCACTAGCTACATACGTGTGTCTTCTCTCACTGATTCAGCTTGAGTGTAATATGACATTGGCTACTGTTAGTACTTAGTGCTCTTTGCACTTGTCTTGTAATATTAAGACGTACCAGCCTTATGTCCACAGAGATGATGTTTGTCATCCATGTCTCCTGGTGGTTTTGTTCCGGAGTAACACACTGTTGTAGTTCTTCTTTTTTTTTACACACTCTTGTTGATATCCACTTTATCTTTCTGCATTCCCATTAGATTAATAACTGCACGAGTGCAATACCAAAACACTCAGTCATACAGAGTGCAGAGGCGTAAACGCTCAACAGCTAATATCCAATGAGCAACAGAAAAGATGTGCGAATTATCCTGTGAGTGGTACATTCCGAATCCACTGTTCCTTGAGCAAGGTTTCTGCTATCATATAGCTTTATCTTTTCTCCTCACGTATCACGCGTTTATATCCATATCATCTGGTAGATTTCCTCTGGATTGTAAAATTTACTGATCCTTATGAGGATTCTACATATTATCGTCCATAATGGGTTTCCCTGTTTCTTTTTTTTTTTTGGTTCCTGTCCTTGAACTGTTTCCTTGTCTTCTCTGTATACTGTCCACTGTTCTCTGTTGAATTCTTGATTTCTTTAGCCCGTTGGTTTAACTGCGGCTCTTCTCGTCCATCTTCGAGGTAATCCGTCTTACTGTCCGTAGAATGGAGTTGACTACTTCTCGTGTTCCTAACACTACTTGTCTACTTGCATGGGGTACCGTACTGATACATTACTACTTACCCGACTAACTTATAAATAAGTCTGTCAGGCCCACATGCTCCTAACGGAGTGCGGTCGTCCCATGTCTCGTTTAGTAAACTGGTAATGTCCGTCACACGGTTGTTGTGAAGTATTCTTTTGTCAATCTCCCTTTGATGGATATCCCTTTTTTTTCTTCTTCTTCTTCCTTCTTCCTTTTTTTTGCTTGCTTTTTTTTTGTGTAATAGTTCTGTTATCAGTTATTGTAATAAGTGCTATTGCCTTTGTGGCAACCGTGGTAATTGTATCATAGACTGGTATTATTCAACTCGGTGTAAGTAAAATCCGTGCTATAACAAACTTGTTTCCCTTTTTTTTGATCTCATTGAGTACACACATTTCTCCCTTTTTTTTATCATATCTCATCCATAGTTCATATTCGTCCCCTCATCCATGTAATTGGATGTATTGCAGATTGCATAATAGCTTGAGCAACTTGGCTCTTCACTTCCCAACCATCCTCACTGACGGTGGTGCATCTACAAAGGGTATGCTTGTCCATGAGGACTAAACATTATCACTGGTAGTGATTAGCATTAAATGCGGGTATACACTGATGGTATTTGGCTAATAAGCCATGTCTGAAATTCCCAAATTTAAACTGGTGTGGTTTACATCACAGTGGCTGTATAATTTCCCAGTTGTAGTGGTTGGACTAACGGTCCTTCCATAGTTGCATAGGTTTCTAATCTCAGGTTTGTATGAAAACGTTTGAAAAACATTTTTTTTGGTATATGTATAATAAAAGACTAAAAAGTAGTAGTTGTTGCAGTTGCATTTGCAGTGCTGTTACTGTTGCCGTTGCTTGCTGCACTTGCTGTAGCAAGTGCGCAAGGCAGATGGAAATTTCAGTGGTTTACTTGTCATAGCGCTTGCAATAGCAAGTGCGCCATGCAGGTGGAAATTCTGGTTCAGTAATTCCGGTCATTGACTTTCGTCATTTGAGTATTGCTACATGTGGTAAGCATTAACATCCTGTTCATATATTATCCGTCAAGGTCTAAAGCTTTTTGGTACTGAGTACACACAACTAATCCCAAAGTCTTACACAAAAGGCGAGTGGTCAATGACACACTCCCACCTTATAACATAGCTCTTCTAACATCAAAGTAAGTACACAACATAGTAAGCAAAAGTCTTCCACCAGCGGTCTCATGGAGTTAGGGTACTCATGCCCTATCTACTCCCTTGCCTATAGGCTCCAGCATCAGTAGATGTCTGGCCATCCTGACCGCCTCGTGGTACTCCAGATCCTCCAGCTGAGGTCTTCTGAGTATTCTTTGGTGGCCTGTAATTACGGCTCTCTGGTTCATCCAGCATTCGAATTCCCTATGGCCCTCTTTGTGGCAGCACCGACACTCGACCTTGCGGCCTTCACAGTCGACCCCAGGATGGTCCTTCCCACAACGCTTACAGTAAAAATGGTGCTGGGGTTGTCCGGTGCCTGATGGTAGCATTTAGTTTAAGTTAAAATCTGGTGGTATAAAGGTTAGGTTTGTATTTGAATTTAAGAGGTAGGTGTTCTCACCTTTAGAAGGTGCTGGGCCGGTCAACCAAAGGACGGGCTCTTTTCCTTTTGCTCCCTGGTGACCCTGCTGCCCCTTTCTTTGGAAAGAATTTCCTATTTAAGGTTTCGGGTCAGCATTCCTAAGGTATTTAATATGATAAATAATCTGAAATGGAATAAGTCTTACTTTCCCTTCTTTTGGCTTTCGCCTGGAGATGCTCCTCCACCCTCAGACTCTCCCTCAGGGTTCTTCCTTTTCTTGGCCCCGAGAGTCTCTTCCCGAGTCTGGAGCATTAGCTCCGTCCTCGAGGCAGCCTCATAACACTCCTGGAATCTCCTTGGTAAGTTCTCACAAAGTTAATTGGTAATGTAGTAAGTAAAGAATTTTATGGCTTTCATGTTAGTACTGGATGGTAGTGTAGAGGGTAGCACCCATCGCCATCTGATGCGAAATAATAGTCCTCCCCGGAACTTCTCGACCTTCACGGTCTCTGAGTAATACACCGGGATAAAGTCCAGCAGACCAATGAATCGAGCGTAATACTCATCCACGGTCAGACCTCCTTGGGTCAATGTCTCGAACTCGTGGCGCTTCTTCTGTTTGAAGATGTTGGGTAGTACTTCCCTCTCAGCAACTCGACAAAGGCAGCCCACGAAAAGTCGGGCGTAGCCAGGTGATGGTCCTTGACCAACCTCCACCAAGTGCTGGCTGCATCCTTCAGATGGAAAGCAGCAATGGCGACCTTCTTGTCGTCAGGTACTTGTAAAGCTTCATAGGCTTTCTCATGTTCAACAATGTAACGCTCCAAAGCTACGGGGTCTGGTTCCCCTGAATATGTAGGTGGTCGGGTCTCGCCAACTGACTTCAGCCAGTTCGTTTCCCTGGGCTGTGGCGGGTGGGCTGGTGCTCCTCCTATCTGAGTACCCAGCTGTGCAAGAACGGCTGCAACCGTCTCAGCAACTCCTGGAATGCCGGGGTCACCGCCTCCACCTCTTCCAGTACCACGCCCTCTAGTTCCACCAGACATCTGTAGTACAGTATGTCATAAATACTCGGTAAATTACCGTACACAACCAATAGATATAAGTTGCCTTAAGGCTAACCTGTCACGCAATTTGCGTTACTAGACACATATCTTTCTAAGACGAATCGTCTCGTACTTCCCAAATGTTTCCCAATATTCCCAATTCCTAAGCTCACTGTCTTAACCTACTTTCTCGTCATCAGAGCGGTACTCCGCTCTGATACCACTTTTGTAACACCCCTCTCAATAATCACGATATAATCTCTCACGTAGCAATAAATAAAACGTCTCGCAGCGAAAAAAAAACAAATAACCATTACAAAACTCACTCGGGTGTCACCGGCCGTTACTCGCCCATGCGAGCAACGCAGCCAAACTACATCCAACTTCCAATACAAATAAACTGCTAACCGCAGTGATAACGAGAAACTCCTATACATCACACTAAGTCCATAAACCATAAACATCGACAAGTGAGCGTCTACCCAATCCTGAATACACAACCTTACCATAATACAATTCACCATCTTCATTGCTATACAACATCTCCAAGTGTGGTGACAAAAGTAACACTCCAATTACCCTGTTCCTGCTCTTCAGCTCCGACAATGATCAACAACCTGTAATGGTGTAGTATCAGCGATAGACGCTGAGTATGCCGGGCCTGGACCCTAATGGTCACTTGTCATTTTAACCATCTTATTATTAGATTGGTTTCATGCTTTTCCTTCTTACAGTTATAATCAAATCTGAAGCATAAATGTATAATATACATAATCAGCCATCCAAATATCCATAACATTCATTTAATATTTCATACAACATTCATATATCGAACGTATCGAGTAATAACAATATAATGTACAATGTACATTCGCCGTAGCGTACAGTTTTCATATTTAATTTACCTTAGCCTTGTAGGCTCCATCCAACCATCAACACACAATAAAATAACCACAAGTATAACCAATGAACAACAAAGCGAAACAACGAGAATAATAAACAAGTATTAAGTCTCGTCCATGGTATTGTTCGCCACTGTATAAGTCTCAATGTTTTAGTTGTTCAGTTATACCTAGTGACAATGTCTCGTTAAAACGACATGTCTCTAGTTACCCATATATTATGGCGGGTCACCCACGGCAGTAGCCACTCCAACGGTAGAGTCTCCGACCAACGAGCCATTCTAGCTCACGGGAAATTTTCTTGATACTTACGGACCCGTACGCGGACATCCTGGTATCATTTTTGTGATCACAGCGCGCACCAAGAGCCACATCCTCTTGGCTTTACTTCCATTCCATTAATTAATTAATTATACCATCGCATCGCATTACCAAATTTTCTAACACAGCAGACTAAGGTCATTAGTCCAATCCGGAGTCTGTAAACTCGGGATCCAGTATTAGATACGAGAGCGGCGTATAGAAAGGCCAATGCTCCGTATAAAAGTCTCAGATAATATGTATATCTTATTATCTTAGTGCTACAACGTTTTACTTACGTTCCTTATATTTCATATAAGATAGCACCATAGCCGCTAGTTCGTTTTATATATAGGTTCATATATACGAACCAATACTGTTAACTCAACAACAGTAAATAATAAGCAGCTATAAATATACAGTTCATGCATATTAATTATCACATTCAGACAAACAATCTTATCACAGATCACACAGATCTGAACTGAGGAAGCCCTCAGGACAATCAGAGACACATAACAACATACAAGTTATATCAACCAAATCCGAGCCCAAGGAGCAACCTTAGGACAACTCGGATCAAACCCCTTTACATACCGTTCACCCTGACTGTATTACGGTGGAGTATGAATCAGCAAGATCCTACGCTCCGTGTAGTCCGTTAGCTCGTCAAGCGTCCTTGTCAGAAGTATACTCTAAACGGTAATAAAACTATAAGTCAGTCTCCATGACTAACTACATCCGGTATTTCCGAATTATAAGTAACCCCGACAGTTCACCCCTGTTTTCTACAGTTGTTTGTTACAGGTTTTTCTAAAACAGTCGGCTTTGTACTTAAAACGCGTACGTCAAAACTATTTCAACTGTTAAGTCTAATTCCTTATATTTCTTTTAATCTTATCCACATCTAGTTTAGGTACGTAACCTATAGTTGCATGTATGCATGCATTCTTATATTATATATTTTTTTCCATCATCCATTATAATTCTTTATATTTCATTACCCATTATCTTAGCAAAATTCATAGCTTATAGTTTGTAACTATATTTTTTTCCAAATAACCACCACCATTAAATCATAAGGTTTTCAACCAAAATATATTTATCCACCTTATATACATTATTCTTGTGTATGTATATATTTTTACCACGTGGTAATTCTCATGAGTTTCATAAACTCCTGTATTTTATGTTACATTTTATCATCTTTTATTGGATGATTATTCCCTTAGTTGTATTATATTATACAACTTATATTAAGATTATTATCCTAATATCATGTAACATCTTATGTTGTATAATTACAACTCCTAAGGTTTATTCCATAAACACCTTATTTTATAAATCTCATTTATTTATAGTTGTCACATTTTATGTGTGTACCCTTCCTTATATTAATTCCATCTAAACCATATCATTGTCATAACATTTATAACATCATAGACCTTAGTCTAAAATTCATCTTTCAACTCTTATTAACTCAGTATAGCCCTTAACTTAATTTAAATTCCGTTTTGACCACATAACATTATGTAACGTTATACCATATACTAATATCATACTATGTGATATTTTTTATTCCCTTTAACTTATAACCTATAGTTTTTATACAAAACTATTTATTATTGCCTCTTAGGCACCATAAGAAAATCTTATTCTTTTCCATAAACCATAGTTTCCTTTATTTACAAAATCACCCCTTTCTTTTTACCATGTTATATATACCATTTAATATAACATTTCTAACTTATAAAAGAGTATAACCTATGGTTATTTTTTGTAAATTCCGAACAGCCCTTGTGCTATTCTATAATTGCCATTTGGCCCTATTTATAACATATAGTTCTTCCATATCATTAAAACCATATTTTATACACATATCTTAATAAATTCTCTTAATAATTCTAAAAATCACCAAATTCCACCAAAGGGTTATAAATATCCTTATTAACCCATATACTTTTGATATTTACCATTCCACCATCTATTTTTCTCCAAAGTGTCATAATGACATAATAACTATATATTAACATATATAGTTCATTTTAATTCCAAAATCCACCAAATAAATTCCTAAAAATTCCTAATAGCCCATGGGTGTTTAAAATACCATTTTACACCCTTAATTTTCGGTAATAACATATTCACCACATATGTTATAAAAATATTACCATCAAATACATAACCTATTATAAAACCTTAAATAAGTTATCTAACTTATTTATTTTGGTCAAAACCTAGCATATGGTCAATGTTGACCACCTTAATATTTCCTTGACCACCAATTCCTTATAATTACGGTTTAGTACCCAAACTTTCTAAAATTCACCATTTAACCCCAAAACTTTATAAAATCTTATAAACTTTATTTTAACTCCTTTTTACCTCTAATTTTCGGCCTTATTATTCTAAAGTCCCTAAATTTAATTTAATTACACTATAACCCCTTATTCATTTTGGTAATAATTATATATCACCTAAACTTAAATAAAAACTTGTAAATGCATAAATAAAATGGCCTAAAATACATGGCCTTATTACAAACATTGGCTTGCAAAATAAATTACACATAAATGTCCCAAAAACACTTATAATTCTCGGCCTCACCACACACTTCCCATTTAATTACCAAACTTCCACATAATGTCTTAAATTTGACAATTATGTTAATTAAATCTCTTAAATGACTAGCTTAATATATCTTAGTCATTTTTTTCCATTTCTAGGTCAATATAACCCATATTTATCATTTCACTCTCGGCCATATTTATATAAGCTTAGAAATTATAAAAATCATAGATTTAAGGTGTTTATACCTTGATTTGCTTGAATAATTCCTTGTTTGAATTCGGCCAGCCTTGGATAAAATTTCCAAAGCTTCTCTTGCATGTTTTCAAACAGCAAACAAGGCCTAGTTAGTCTCCAAGAAAGATCTAACCATAAGAAGTAATTTAATGTAAGATTTAAGGCAAAAATCACCTTAAAAATGCAAGGAGAGTTCAAGATGGTTTCTACCTGAATCAAACACACCACAAGGTGTTAGATCCACCATATTGACATAGGAAATAGCTAGATCTCAACAAGCTGCCTTGTTATTAGGTTTTACCTTGGAAAAATGCCTTAAAAGAGGGTATTTCCTTTGGATCTCGGCCATCCTTGCTCCAAATGGCTAATCAACTGATTCCACATGAAAAGGAGAAGAAAATAAGGCTAGGAACAAAGTTTCACAGCCGAAATTGAAGGAAATCAAAAGATATGAGCTTAAAGCACATTTTTACCTTAAAATGAGATTTTGAGCAACCTTGGTCTCTAAACTTGTTTCATTCGAATTTGATTGATGTTATAACCTTAGAACACTGAGAATAAGCCATAGGAACTGATTAGTCACGAGATCTAAGCATAGGTGGTGAAGAGATGAAGAAAAAGAGCCAAAAACAAGCCTTAAACCATTAATTCGAAGCTTAGAAGTTAGGTTTACCTTCCCAACTGAGGAAGTTCGGTTGAGAGAGCTTGGGAGAGCTTGGAGGAGCTGCTTCCCTGAAATGAATGCAGCTAGGAGAGAGAGAGTGACTAGAATGGCTAATATTTGATTGAAAATGCATTATTGATTAGTTTATTGTCTCATTATTGGAGGTGACTCATCAAAGAGATAAGGAGGGGACATGGGGTCGGCTGATTGAAGAGAAAGGAAGGCTCCCACGAATTGAGGCTTGATTGATCAAATAATGGAGCCTAAAGTGAGTGTATAAACTAATAAAAGGCAAAAGTAGCCTTAATTTAAGGAGACTTATTTAAGTCTTATTTATTGTATTGGAAGTGACAAAATTTGACTCCACCAGCCTGTGTATGTCGACCTCATGTGGTCCAAGGGGTCAAACTTTGACCTCTTGACCATTCTTAGTCAATGTTGACTCAAGCGGGCCCCCTTTTAGGGTTTTATTAATATTTTAATATTAAATTTGTAAAAATTTGTAAATTTCTGGAATTAAATTCCTAATATCATATAATATGATATTTTATTATATTTAAAGGTATTCATAACCTTTTAGCCCATTTAAAACCAATTTAGAAGGCGATTACACAAAAACGTGCTTTAAGGAGTTTTAGTGCACATTTTGTGTCGCAAGGTGTTTCTGGGCTTGGTTTTCTTTGACAACGGTTTTTTTGTGTTCCTTACATGATATTTGATCATGGTATCCAATTTTATATCATTTAGAGGTCATTAGATTTTTAAGGTTTCTTAGAGCACCTTTTTGCCCTTTTTGGCCCTGAAGCATGAAAGTGCTTGTTCTTTGTGTTGGAGTGTTGCCCAACAATTTTAATATGTTTAGTAATGTTAATATGCTTAGGACAAATTTTTAGGTCCTAAGTAGTTCATTTGGGTATTTATTTACCCTTAACAGTCAAAGGGTGCAACATCTTGATTTGTGTTGACCACTGTTGTTCTCAGTTGACTTTTAAGGCGTGTTTAGGCCTTAATTAATGTGATTAAATATTTAATCCATGTTTTATTAATTTGGGGTATTTCAATCTACCCCCCTTAAAAAGACTTCGTCCCGAAGTCTCTTAATCAAGTAGGTAAGTATATAAATGTATAACTACCCATTGTTCCCATAATGTATATCTATGTGATATATCATTTACACACATCGTATTGCGCTTATACAGCACATAGCCATCACGTTGTGGCGTTAGTTCAATCATATATGGATATAGGTGATCCATCAGCACCATCATTTCCTATCAGTTCTACCAACCCTGACAACCTCCCTGAGGTGTCCATAACATTCCATTGTTCCACATTCCATATCTAATGATTCATTTCATATAGGCGATACCATATGTAATCATTCTATAAAGCAATATGAATACATATCACAAATAGCATAAGAAAAGTACTACACACATGGTGTACATACAATCATTCAAACAAGTATCTCATAAGATACATACATTCAAGTGTACATCACACACAAACCAACCAAACAACGCACGCCCCGCGTACCAACCATAACCAACAAAACCAATTCACTGTATGCTATGCATACTAAATAATTCACATACTAACCAAACAAACCTCGTATGCCCCGCACACCACCAATTCTCTTTTTTTTTTGTATGCAATGCATATCAAACAGCCAAAACTTAGTGCACACATGTGCGCAATGCATATCAAACAGCCAAAACTTAGTGCACACATGTGCACAGCCAAGAGGCTCTACCCCCCTTAAAAAGGGTTACGCCCCCGTACCCCACAAGTATACCACAACCGCTCAACAAGGAGCGCTGGATACTTGGCTCTCAAAGAGTTTACCAACTCGTGGATTATCCTCATATCAGAGAGACGGGTATGACTCTAGCCCTTCAGGGCTCCACAATGCATAAAGGGTGAGGCACTGATCTATTTGTGCTCTCTCCCAAGTTTATTCTTATGGGCCCACTCGCTCCGTATGAGGTGCAGACCCATGAAGATAGGCTCAATTTGCCTCTCTTTTTTTTCCATTACTGTGAATCCACTCGTTAGGATCACTAGCCTACATACGTGTGTCTTCTCTCACTGATGTTCAGCTTGAGGTGTAATATGACATTGGCTACTGTTAGTACTTAGTGCTCTTTGCACTTGTCTTGTAATATTAAGACGTACCAGCCTTATGTCCACAGAGATGATGTTTGTCATCCATGTCTCCTGGTGGTTTTGTTCCGGAGTAACACACTGTTGTAGTTCTTCTTTTTTTTTTTTTTTTACACACTCTTGTTGATATCCACTTTATCTTTCTGCATTCCCATTAGATTAATAACTGCACGAGTGCAATACCAAAACACTCAGTCATACAGAGTGCAGAGGCGTAAACGCTCAACAGCTAATATCCAATGAGTCCAACAGAAAAGATGTGCGAATTATCCTGTGAGTGGTACATTCCGAGTCCACTGTTCCTTGAGCAAGGTTTCTGCTATCATATAGCTTTATCTTTTCTCCTCACGTAATCACGCGTTTATATCCATATCATCTGGTAGATTTCCTCTGGATTGTAATAATTTACTCGATCCTTATGAGGATTCTACATATTATCCGTCCATAATGGGTTTCCCTGTTTCTTTTTTTTTTGGTTCCTGTCCTTGAACTGTTTCCTTGTCTTCTCTGTATACTGTCCACTGTTCTCTGTTGAAAATTCTTGATTTCTTTAGCCCGTTGGTTTAACTGCGGCTCTTCTCGTCCATCTTCGAGGTAATCCGTCTTACTGTCCGTAGAATGGAGTTGACTACTTCTCGTGTTCCTAACACTACTTGTCTACTTGCATGGGGTACCGTACTGATACATTACTACTTACCCGACTAACTTATAAATAAGTCTGTCAGGCCCACATGCTCCTAACGGAGTGCGGTCGTCCCATGTCTCGTTTAGTAAACTGGTAATGTCCGTCACACGGTTGTTGTGAAGTATTCTTTTGTCAATCTCCCTTTGATGGATATCCCTTTTTTTTCCTTCTTCTTCTTCCTTCTTCCTTTTTTTTGCTTGCTTTTTTTTTTTTGTGTAATAGTTCCTGTTATCAGTTATCTTGTAATAAGTGCTATTGCCTTTGTGGCAACCGTGGTAACTTGTATCATAGACTGGTATTATTCAACTCGGTGTAAGTAAAATCCGTGCTATATTAACAAACTTGTTTCTCCCCTTTTTTTTCTGATCTCATTGAGTACCACACATTTTCCTTTTTTTTATCATATCTCATCCATAGTTCATATTCGTCCCCTCATCCATGTAATTGGATGTATTGCAGATTGCATAATAGCTTGAGCAACTTGGCTCTTCACTTCCCAACCATCCTCACTGACGGTGGTGCATCTACAAAGGGTATGCTTGTCCATGAGGACTAAACATTCATCACTAATAGTGATTAGCATTAAATGCGGGTATACACTGATGGTATTTGGCTAATAAGCCATGTCTGAACATTCCCAAACTATTAAACTGGTGTGGTTTACCATCACAGTGGCTGTATAATTTCCTACAGTTGTAGTGGTTGGACTAACGGTCCTTCCATAGTTGCATAGGTTTCTAATCTCAGGTTTGTATGAAAACGTTTGAAAAACATCTTTTTTTTTGGTATATGTATAATAAAAGACTAAAAAGTAGTAGTTGTTGCAGTTGCATTTGCAGTTGCTGTTACTGTTGCCGTTGCTGTTGCTGCACTTGCTCTAGCAAGTGCGCAAGGCAGATGGAAATTTCAGTGGTTTACTTGTCATAGCGCTTGCAATAGCAAGTGCGCCATGCAGGTGGAAATTCTGGTTCATTAATCTCCGGACTCATTGACTTTTTGTCATTTGAGTATTGCTACATTGTGGTGTAAGCATTAACATCCTGTTCATATGTATTATCCGTCAAAGTCTAAAGCTTTTTGGTACTGAGTACACACAACTAATCCCAAAGTCTTACACAAAAGGCGAGTGGTCAATGACACACTCCCACATGCTTATAACATAGCTTCTTCTAACATTCAAAGTAAGTACACAACATAGTAAGCAAAAGTCTTCCACCAGCGGTCTCATGGAGTTAGGGTACCCATGCCCTATCTACTCCCTTGCCTTTATAGGCTCCAGCATTAGTAGATGTCTGGCCATCCTGACCGCCTCGTGGTACTCCAGATCCTCCAGCTGAGGTCTTCTGAGTATTCTTTGGTGGCCTGTAATTACGGCTCTCTGGATTCATCCAGCATTCGAATTCCCTATGGCCCTCTTTGTGGCAGCACCGACACTCGACCTTGCGGCCTTCACAGTCGACCCCAGGATGGTCCTTCCCACAACGCTTACAGTAAAAATGGTGCTGGGGTTGTCCGGTGCCTGATGGTAGCATTTACGTTTAAGTTAAAATCTGGTGGTATAAAGGTTAGGTTTGTATTTGAATTTAAGAGGTAGGTGTTCTCACCTTTAGAAGGTGCTGGGCCGGTCAACCAAAGGACGGGCTCTTTTCCCTTTGCTCCCTGGTGACCCTGCTGCCCTTTCTTTGGAAAGAATTTCCTATTTAAGGTTTCGGGTCAGCATTCCTAAGGTATTTAATATGATAAATAATCTGAAATGGAATAAGTCGTTACTTTCCCTTCTTTTGGCTTTCGCCTGGAGATGCTCCTCCACCCTTAGACTCTCCCTCAGGGTTCTTCCTTTTCTTGGCCCCGAGAGTCTCTTCCCGAGTCTAGAGCATTAGCTCCGTCCTCGAGGCAGCCTCATAACACTCCTGGAATCTCCTTGGTAAGTTCTCACAAAGTTAATTGGTAATGTAGTAAGTAAAGAATTTTATGGCTTTCATGTTAGTACTGGATGGTAGTGTAGAGGGTAGCACCCATCGCCATCTGGATGCGAAACAATAGTCCTCCCCGGAACTTCTCGACCTTCACGGTCTCTGAGTAATCGACACCGGGGATAAAGTCTAGCAGACCAATGAATCGAGCGTAGTACTCATCCACGGTTAGACTTCCTTGGGTAAATGTCTCGAACTCGTGGTGCTTCTTCTGTTTGAATGTGTTGGGTAGTACTTTCCTCTCAGCAACTCGACAAAGGCAGCCCACGAAAAGTCGGGCGTAGCCAGGTGATGGTCCTTGACCAACCTCCACCAAGTGCTGGCTGCATCCTTCAAATGGAAAGCAGCAATGGCGACCCTCTTGTCGTCAGGTACTTGTAAAGCTTCATAGGCTTTCTCATGTTCAACAATGTAACGCTCCAAAGCTACGGGGTCTGGTTCCCCTGAATATGTAGGTGGTCGGGTCTCGCCAACTGACTTCAGCCAGTTCGTTTCCCGGGGCTGTGGCGGGTGGGCTGGTGCTCCTCCTATCTGAGTACCCAGCTGTGCAAGAACGGCTGCAACCGTCTCAGCAACTCCTGGAATGCCGGGATCACCGCCTCCACCTCTTCCAGTACCATGCCCTCTAGATCCCCCAGACATCTGTAGTACAGTATGTCATATAAATACTCGGTAAATTACCGTACACAACCAATAGATATCAAGTTGCCTTAAGGCTAACCTGTCACGCAATTTGCGTTACTAGACACCATATCTTTCAAGACGAATCGTCTCGTACTTCCCAAATGTTTCCCAATACTTCCCAAGTCCTAAGCTCACTGTCTTAACCTACTTTCTCGTCATCAGAGCGGTACTCCGCTCTGATACCACTTTTGTAACACCCCTCTCAATAATCACGATATAATCTCTCACGTAGCAATAAATAAAACGTCTCGCAGCGAAAAAAAAACAAATAACCATTACAAAACTCACTCGGGTGTCACCGGCCGTTACTCGCCCATGCGAGCAACGCAGCCAAACTACATCCAACTTCCAATACAAATAAACTGCTAACCGCAGTGATAACGAGAAACTCCTATACATCACACTAAGTCCATAAACCATAAACATCGACAAGTGAGCGTCTACCCAATCCTGAATACCACACCTTACCATAATACAATTCACCATCTTCATTGCTATACAACATCTCCAAGTGTGGTGACAAAAGTAACACTCCAATTACCCCGTTCCTGCTCTTCAGCTCCGACATGATCAACAACCTGTAATGGTGTAGTATCAGCGATAGACGCTGAGTATGCCGGGCCTGGACCCTAATGGTCACTTGTCATTTTAACCATCTTATTATTAGATTGGTTTCATGCTTTTCCTTCTTACAGTTATAATCAAATCTGAAGCATAAATGTATAATATACATAATCAGCCATCCAAATATCCATAACATTCATTTAATATTTCATACAACATTCATATATCGAACGTATCGAGTAATACAATATAATGTACAATGTACATTCGCCGTAGCGTACAGTTTTCATATTAATTTACCTTAGCCTTGGAGGCTCCATCCAACCATCACACACAATAAAATAACCACAAGTATAACCAATGAACAACAAAGCGAAACAACGAGAACAATAAACAAGTATTAAGTCTCGTCCATGGTATTGTTCGCCACTGTATAGTCTCAAATGTTTTAGTTGTTCAGTTATACCTAGTGACAATGTCTCGTTAAAACGACATGTCTCTAGTTACCCATATATTATGGCGGGTCACCCACGGCAGTAGCCACTCCACGGTAGAGTCTCCGACCAACGAGCCATTCTAGCTCACGGGAAATTTTTGATACTTACGGACCCGTACGCGACATCCTGGTATCATTTTTGTGATCACAGCGCGCACCAAGAGCCACATCCTCTTGGCTTTACTTCCATTCCATTAATTAATTAATTATACCATCGCATCGCATTACCAAATTTTCTAACACAGCAGACTAAGGTCATTAGTCCAATCCGGAGTCTGTAAACTCGGGATCCAGTATTAGATACGAGAGCGGCGTATAGAAAGGCCAATGCTCCGTATAAAAGTCTCAGATAATATGTATATCTTATTATCTTAGTGCTACAACGTTTTACTTACGTTCCTTATATTCATATAAGATAGCACCATAGCCGCTAGTTCGTTTTATATATATAGGTTCATATATACGAACCAATACTGTTAACTCAACAACAGTAAATAATAAGCAGCTATAAATATACAGTTCATGCATATTAATTATCACATTCAGACAAACAATCTTATCACAGATCACACAGATGTCTGAACTGAGGAAGCCCTCAGGGACAATCAGAGACACATAACAACATACAAGTTATATCAACCAATCCGAGCCCAAGGAGCAACCTTAGGACAACTCGATCAAACCCCTTACATACCGTTCACCCTGACTGTATTACGGTGGAGTATGAATCAGCAAGATCCTACGCTCCGTGTAGTCCGTTAGCTCGTCAAGCGTCCTTGTCAGAAGTATACTCTAAACGGTAATAAAACTATAAGTCAGTCTCCATGACTAACTACATCCGGTATTTCCGAATTATAAGTAACCCCGACAGTTCACCCCTGTTTTCTACAGTTGTTTGTTACAGGTTTTTCTAAAACAGTCGGCTTTGATACTTAAAACGCGTACGTCAAAACTATTCAACTGTTAAGTCTAATTCCTTATATTTCTTTAATCTTATCCACATCTAGTTTAGGTACGTAACCTATAGTTGCATGTATGCATGCATTCTTATATTATATATTTTTTTCCATCATCCATTATAATTCTTTATATTTCATTACCCATTATCTTAGCAAAATTCATAGCTTATAGTTTGTAACTATATTTTTTCCAAATAACCACCCCATTAAATCATAAGGTTTTCAACCAAAATATATTTCCACCTTATATACATTATTCTTGTGTATGTATATTTTTACCACGTAGGTAATTCTCATGAGTTTCATAAACTCCTGTATTTATGTTACATTTTATCATCTTTTATTGATTATTCCCATTAGTTGTATTATATTATACAACTTATATTAAGATTATTATCCTAATATCATGTAACATCTTATGTTGTATAGTTACAACTCCTAAGGTTTATTCCATAAACACCTTAGTTTATAAATCTCATTTATTTATAGTTTGTCACATTATTTTATGTGGTACCCTTCCTTATATTAAGTCCATCTAAACCATATCATTGTCATAACATTTATAACATCATAGACCTTAGTCTAAAATTCATCTTTCAACTCTATTAACTCAGTATAGCCCTTAACTTAATTTAAATTCCGTTTTGACCACATAACATTATGTAACGTTATACCATATACTAATATCATACTATGTGATATTTTTTATTCCCTTTAACTTATAACCTATAGTTTTTATACAAAACTATTTATTATTGCCTCTTAGGCACCATAAGAAAATCTTATTCTTTTCCATAAACCATAGTTTCCTTTATTTACAAAATCACCCCTTTCTTTTTACCATGTTATATATACCATTTAATATAACATTTCTAACTTATAAAAGAGTATAACCTATGGTTATTTTTGTAAATTCCGAACAGCCCTTGTGCTATTCTATAATTGCCATTTGGCCCTATTTATAACATATAGTTCTTCCATATCATTAAAACCATATTTTATACACATATCTTAATAAATCTCTTAATAATTCTAAAAATCACCAAATTCCACCAAAGGGTTATAAATATCCTTATTAACCCATATACTTTTGATATTTACCATTCCACCATCTATTTTTCTCCAAAGTGTCATAATGACATAATAACTATATATTATACTATATAGTTCATTTTAATTCCAAATCCACCAAATAAATTCCTAAAATTCCTAATAGCCCATGGGTTTTTAAAATACCATTTTACACCCTTATTTTCGGTAATAACAGATTCACCACATATGTTATAAAAATATTACCATCAAATACATAACCTATTATAAAACCTTAAATAAGTTATCTAACTTATTTTTTTGGTCAAAACCTAGCATATGGTCAATGTTGACCACCTTAATATTTCCTTGACCACCATTCCTTATAATTACGGTTTAGTACCCAAACTTTCTAAAATTCACCATTTAACCCCAAAACTTTATAAAATCTTATAAACTTTATTTTAACTCCTTTTTACCTCTAATTTTCGGCCTTATTATTCTAAAGTCCCTAAATTTAATTTAATTACACTATAACCCCTTATTCATTTGGTAATAATTATATATCACCTAAACTTAAATAAAAACTTGTAAATGCATAAATAAAATGGCCTAAAATACATGGCCTTATTACAAACATTGGCTTGCAAAATAAATTACACATAAATGTCCCAAAAACACTTATAATTCTCGGCCTCACCACACACTTCCCATTTAATTACCAAACTTCCACATAATGTCTTAAATTTGACAATTATGTTAATTAAATCTCTTAATGACTAGCTTAATATCTCTAGTCATTTTTTTTCCATTTCTAGGTCAATATAACCCATATTTATCATTTCACTCTCGGCCATATTTATATAAGCTTAGAAATTATAAAATCATAGATTTAAGGTGTTTTACCTTGATTTGCTTGAATAATTCCTTGTTTGAATTCGGCCAGCCTTGGATAAAATTTCCAAAGCTTCTCTTGCATGTTTTCAAACAGCAAACAAGGCCTAGTTAGTCTCCAAAAAGATCTAACCATAAGAAGTATTTAATGTAAGATTTAAGGCAAAAATCACCTTAAAAATGCAAGGAGAGTTCAAGATGGTTTCTACCTGAATCAAACACACCACAAGGTGTTAGATCCACCATATTGACTAGGAAATAGCTAGATCTCAACAAGCTGCCTTGTTATTAGGTTTTACCTTGGAAAAATGCCTTAAAAGAGGGTATTTCCTTTGGATCTCGGCCATCCTTGCTCCAAATGGCTAATCAACTGATTCCACATGAAAAGGAGAAGAAAATAAGGCTAGGAACAAAGTTTCACAGCCGAAATTGAAGGAAATCAAAAGATATGAGCTTAAAGCACATTTTTACCTTAAAATGAGATTTTGAGCAACCTTGGTCTCTAAACTTGTTTCATTCGAATTTGATTGATGTTATAACCTTAGAACACTGAGAATAAGCCATAGGAACTGATTAGTCACGAGATCTAAGCATAGGTGGTGAAGAGATGAAGAAAAAGCCAAAAACAAGCCTTAAACCATTAATTCGAAGCTTAGAAGTTAGGTTTACCTTCCCAACTGATGAAGTTCGGTTGAGAGAGCTTGGGAGAGCTTGGAGGAGCTGCTTCACCGAAATGAATGCAGCTAGGAGAGAGAGAGTGACTAGAATGGCTAATATTTGATTGAAAATGCATTATTGATTAGTTTATTGTCTCATTATTGGAGGTGACTCATCAAAGAGATAAGGAGGGGACATGGGGTCGGATGATTGAAGAGAAAGGAAGGCTCCCACGAATTGAGGCTTGATTGATCAAATAATGGAGCCTAAAGTGAGTGTATAAACTAATAAAAGGCAAAAGTAGCCTTAATTTAAGGAGACTTATTTAAGTCTTATTTATTGTATTGGAAGTGACAAAATTTGACTACACCAGCCTGTGTATGTCGACCTCATGTGGTCCAAGGGGTCAAACTTTGACCTCTTGACCATTCTTAGTCAATGTTGACTCAAGCGGGCCCCCTTTTAGGGTTTTATTATATTTTAATATTAAATTTGTAAAAATTTGTAAATTTCTGGAATTAAATTCCTAATATCATATAATGATATTTTATTATATTAAAGGTATTCATAACCTTTTAGCCCATTTAAAACCAATTTAGAAGGCGATTACACAAAACGTGCTTTAAGGAGTTTTAGTGCACATTTTGTGTCGCAAGGTGTTTCTGGGCTTGGTTTTCTTTGACAACGGTTTGTTGTGTTCCTTACATGATATTTGATCATGGTATCCAATTTTATCATTTAGAGGTCATTAGATTTTTAAGGTTTCTTAGAGCACCTTTTTGCCCTTTTTGGCCCTGAAGCATGAAAGTGCTTGTTCTTTGTGTTGGAGTGTTGCCCAACAATTTTAATATGTTTAGTAATGTGTTAATATGCTTAGGACAAATTTTTAGGTCCTAAGTAGTTCATTTGGGTATTTATTTACCCTTAACAGTCAAAGGGTGCAACATCTTGATTTGTGTTGACCACTGTTGTTCTCAGTTGACTTTTAAGGCGTGTTTAGGCCTTAATTAATGTGATTAAATATTTAATCCATGTTTTATTAATTTGGGGTATTTCAAATGTACTGTGCTAGTAAGTATATTTGCGATAATGATGGCTAACTATGTACATTACAACCGGTAATATAAACTCAACATGTCACTATAATATTTACAGTCGGTATCTATAGCTGAAAGCTTGTTACTTGGTCGGTTAGTGATAAGTGTCTAAATGAGCATGTTTTATGGGTGTATTTCATATATTATATCAGCACTTTTTTGCTCATTTCTCACTTATCGTATGTTTTTCCTCTAGTTTATGTTTTATTGATTATCTCACAAATTTATTGGTTTAAACATGAGGAAAAACCAAGCTAGGAGCAAAGTACACGAAGAGACGAACGCATAGGCGCAGACGGCTCGAAAAACGGAGTCCAAACGAAGAATCTAGAGCCGGTCAAAGTTTGTGTCCGCATGGTGTCCGCCCAGAACAACGACGACAGCCATGAGGACAGCCACGCGGACAAGACTAGGACAACACGGACTCTATTTGTGTCCGCATAAGTGTCCGCATAGAGCCACGAGGACAGCCACGAGGACAGCCACGCGGACAAGACTTGAGAGCGCGCCTAAACTCAACGTGTCTTCCTTGTTCTACGCGGACATCTACGCGGACAACACGCGGACAAGAGTTAAATGCAGCGCAGATCCACTGTCGCGACAGTTTTCTTCCCCAATTGCCCAGTTGCTTGTTGCGGCGCCTACATACATGTCGAACTGCTCCGTTAACGATATCAGGCACCTCCATTATCTTGTAAATCATTTCACGCGTAGAGCCACCCCAATCAACTCAAGTTCTGTCTCATTTCCAGCTCTATCTTCAAGCTTCCTCTGCCTCTATATAAACTCACTCCTTCTACCATAAATAAAACTGCACCACGTACGAGAGACTGAAAGAAATCACAAAAACAGCACACTCCATTCTCTTCCATTCAATTCCTCCCGTAACACCATAACTCTCCATCTTTTATTTATTTCACCACTTCACCACATTTACTCACGTACGTACTCAAACAGAAGCAGTATTTTACAAAGAGAGAAAAGAGGCAGCAGAAGTGAGAGCGAGTGCAGACCCGTTCTCTCCAAGCAGTTTCTGAATAATGACTATTTCTATCTTTAATCTGTTTTTAGTACTGTCGATGTCTGAGTAATTTTATATTTGTGCTTAGGATGGGTGTTTAAACCCAAAATAATTCAGACGTATTTATAATACCGAGTTTGCTTATAATATTTGTTTTATCTCTCTAAATTATTAAATGCCTAACAACTGATCATTTTTATGCATTTACGGTTTCTCTAATTTCAATGATTTTGTAAATTAGAGAATAGACCACAAAGAGAGATAAACGTTAGATATTATCTCCTTGATTAGCAGATAAAATCCATCGCTGTTATAAAAAGAATCTCGCGTAAAGCTAATTAATGATTTTAGACTTTTTCTGATTGTAAAAGTCTATTGAATTAATTAAGAGTTGTCCTTATCTATGATTTAGGAAGGCCACAAGATAAATTCTTAACAGACAAATAAGAGCAAACCAGGATTATAATTAATATCTGAATTATATTTGGGCGATTTCACCTTCCTTAGCACATTTTCCATCCACATCACTTAATTCACCTGTTTTTACTGTTTTTATTATTTCTGTACTAATCCAACAACAAATCAAGCTTGCCTCCGGCTAAACCCCTTTTTACAGTTTTTTTAACTACCAAGACTAGGATAATTGAACAATTTCCCTGTGGATACGACACTTGTTTTACTACTCCGAATAGGTGCACTTGCCTATTAGTTTGCTATAAATCTATATTTATTAACGTATAGTTTTATCCCAACAAGTTTTTGGCGCCGTTGCCGGGGAAATTGATTCCGTCAATTTCCCTAGTTTCCGGTAGTTCACTTGCTATACTGTAATATTTTGTTTATATTATTTTGTTGTTAATCTAATTTCAGACATCTGACTTCGGACATTTGACTTCTAACATCTGACTTCTGACTTTGGACATCTGACTTCTGACTTTGGACATCTGACTTCTGACTTCTTAATATTATTGTCATTTAATTTCCATTGTCCTTAACATATAATTTCCATGTCCTTAAAATTTAATTTCCATTGTCCTTAACATTTAAATTCCATTGTCCTTAACATTTAAATTTCCAGTATACTAACTTATAATTTCTGTCATTAATTTTCTGTCATTTAAATTTTGTCAACTAACTACTAACTTATAATTTCTGTCTTAACTACTAACTTATAATTCTGTCATTTAATTTCCCTTGTCATTATTTTCTGTCATTTTACTCTTGTAAAATATATATATAAAAAAAGAATATATATCAGTGTGTTTAATTAACGTTTATCAGCCTAACCATATCTCTGCCTTTCTTATTCTAGTTACTAATTAATTTCACAGTTCTGACAAACCACAAGTTATCTTCTGTGCATGCCAAATACTCGAACCCGAGGTTCCCCTATCAGTCCGAGACCCGAACCCGAGCGCACTTTATTACAAGCACAAAGAAAACCTGAGAAATCAAGCCATGGCCGATAACGAAGTTATAATGAAATGGACCATGCAAATCAACCAGAACACCGTGCTCTCTCTGACTACCACCAACCGATACCGAAGGAAGAGCATCAGCCATAGTTCCCTGAACTAACACCACAAGAAGCCGGACGATGGGTTCAAACCACTACATCACCGCCGTCCGGGATCTAGGCAAATTTAGTGGAGCGAATCCTGATGAAGCCCCAAATCATTTGAGTCTCTTCCTAGACTTCTGCAATTCCTTTGGTCAAACTGGCAACGTCAAAGAAAGAATCCGTCTATAACTATTTCCTCACTCGTTGTCAGATTCAGCAAACAGGTGGTACCGAAGTCTTCCCTCCCGATCAATCACCACATGGCTGCAAATGGCCCAGAAATTCCTTGCAAAATACTACCCAACCAGTAGAACAAGGCAATTGATCGGTGAAATCAACACATTCTGTCAGGAACCAGGAGAAACGTTATACGACGCATGGGATAGATTCAAGGATATGCTGATGAAGTGTTCCCACCATGGTCTCGACGATCAATCCCTTTGCCTATCATTCTTCAATCACTAGTAGAAAAAATGTTTTTAATGACGGCGTTTAAACCACGGTTAAGTGGAAAACCGTGGTTTAAAGTTTATAAACCACGATTTTAATAGAAACCGTCGTTTAAGGTGCATTCTAGAGCGCATATACCACGCTTTTTTCCAGAACCGTCGTATATAGGTTAGTTAATACCACGGTTTTCAGGGGAACCGTGGTATATAGTACATGCCGGAGTGAATATACCACGGTTCTTCAAGAACCGTCGTATATAAGGTACCTATATACCACGGTTCCTAGGCAACCGTCATTTATTGCACATCTTGCTATATTAAACCACGGGTTTTTGATCAACCGTGGTATATAATCTAGGCGGGAATTTTAATTTTCGGCCAAAATTTAACGCGGCGCTTTCTCTCTATTCTCATATATGTCGACGCACTCTTCTTCTTCATTCTCTTCACGGTAATTTTGGAACCCAAACCGATCGACGAGCTCTACAACTCTTCTTCATTCTTCAAACCTCACGATTTAATTTTGGAACCCAAACCGACGAACATGCTCTGCAACTATTCTTCATTCTCTTCACTAGCTCACGGTAATTTTGCAATCCTAAACCGCGAACAAGGAAATGCTCTTCCTCACTCATTCTCTTGTTTTTCGGTAATTTTTGCAGCTTACACTTGCGAACAAGGAACATGCTCGTCCTCACTCACTCATTCTCACTGTAATTTTCACAACATAACCGGCGAACAAGGTACATGACCTACGCCTCCGTTCTTCATTCTCTTCAACTTCACGGTAATTTTGCAACCCACCGCGAACAAGGAACATACTACGCCATTCTTCACTCATTATTTCGCAACCATAAATCGCAAACAAGAAACACACATGTTCTAGCCTCTCATTCTCTTCTGTGCTGTGTTTGATATCTGCGAAGCGGCGCTTCTGAAACGCCGGCGATTTTGAAAAAATTCATAGACTATAAACCACGGTTATATGTATAACCGTGGTTTATATCGTTGATTTTATAGATAATAAACCACGGTTTGACCTTTAACCGTCATATAAAAGGGCTTTATACCACGGTTCTCTCCTTAACCGTCGTTTAAAATCATTGAGGGCCGCGTCCAAAAATGGTCTTAAACGACGGTTAAGGAGAGAACCGTGGTATATAGTCTACTTTTATACCACGGTTATCAACCGTGGTATATAGACAATTTTCTATATGCGACGGGAGCATAAACCACGGTTCCTAACCGTGGTATATAAGCAAAATAACCGTGGTTTAAAACATTTTTTCCATTAGTGAATGGTCTAGATGATGGAAACCGACTACTCGTAAATTCCTCTGCAGGAGGAAGTTTCATGATGAAATCTCCTCAAGAAGGGATGAACCTTCTCGAAACCATGACGAGCAATACAAGACAGTGGACGAGATCCAAAGGAAGAATGCCACGAGCAGCAGGCCTACTCCATGTTGAGCCTACAGATCATTTATCGACTCAGATCTCGTCCCTTGCAAAGATGGTGGAAAAGCTAACACATCTCAAACGAAATCGTAAAGACAATAGCTTCCCCACCTACAAGTTCATCACCAGAAGGATGTGTCATATGTGCCGGTCCTTATGAAACTCATCAGTGCGAAGGTAAAAACCAGTACGAAGATGTGAATTTCATAGGAAACCGCCTCGGTAATTCCTACAACAATAACATCAACAACAACTACCAATGGAGAAATCACCCGAATTTCTCATGGAAAAACAATGATCAGAACCAAGGAGGGCAGAACAACAGTTCCAATACCTATCAGGGAAACAGACCCCAACCAAACTCTAATATGGGTTATAGAGCACTAGGTGCCCCTCTAGGTTTCCAACAACAACAACAACCATCTTCATCCTCTGTTGATCCAAACGCGGAACTCAAAGAGATGATGAAGGGTTACATGACTATGACTCAGAACCAGCTTTCTGCACAAGAAGCCTTCAACCAGAAAATCGAAGGTAAATTCAATCAAATTGAACCAAATCCAAGAGAGCAAGCCAAATGCATCTATGTGAAAGAGCATAGTGAAGAAAAGATGGAGGTGGCCAAAACAGCTAAGGTTCCAAAACTTCACCCTTCCCTTCAAGAGTGGGTAGTAGCAATCGAAACTTCCAAAAGGAATGTAGCTGTAACACCCCATCCAAGCTATCGTGGTTATCGCAATCTGAACACTTATTCGAAAACGTCGCAGCGGAAATAAACAACACCTGGACCTTGCCACGGTCTGATCGATAGAATATACCGGTTTAAAACTTACAATACTTATCCAAAATACTTACCCAACTTAAACATCAACATTCTCAATACCACAACCAACCGAGTACTAGTATCTTATGCACGATCTCAAACTTACCAGTTTAATATAAACAGTCGGGTGCACAGGCGCAACCCGAACTCAAAATAAAAGTCCCCACCTAAGTCTAACCGCTCCTACTCTCGTAGTGCGTCCTCATGGGCCTCTTACCTGCAAGTGTAAAAATAGCCCCCGAGGGGGTCAGCACGAATGCTGGTACACCCTCTCATGGCCCCCAAGCTAACGGGGCTACGACGACTAATTGTCGATAGCATGGAAATTGATTACATACACAAGCATAATATGAAGTGCAATAACAATAACACAGATGAACATATATAGTTCACAAACAATGAACGACTCAAGCGTTCCTTAACAAGTGGGTTAGTAACCCTCCTTAGTCCTCATTTCCTTAATCTCAGTTCCTTACCTTACCTTAATCTTAATCTCAATCTTAATCTTAATCTCAGTATACAAACCTTTCCTGGAAGGGATTGGTTGTAGCTTAATTCGAACCTGGGATTTAGGTGATCCCACCGCACCATCTTAATGCCACCTACTCTGGACGGGAGTCCAGCGTAGCTGAGCCGGCAACCGGCCCTAGGCTACAAGTCCGAAGACAAGTCCTTAAGCGGAGGGCGGATCTGATTCAGATACCGTCCCCCTTTCACTTAGCATGCATGACCGGAGATCGGTCCCGGGTTTCCTCACTCAAGTTCCAGTTAGTAGACATCTTAAACACCATGTGCTAGCTAAGCCTTATCGGGCATTAACCAACAACCATCAAACTTAACTCTTATTCTTAACTCAGTAAGTACTAAACTTGGTTAGTAACAATCTCAAGCCTCGCGGGTTAGTGTAAATATAACACAATCACAACGAGAACAATATAACCGGTTGCATGCTTTATCTTGTTTTAGTCATAGCAAATAAACAGATAGCACACAAGCCGAGGGACACCTCGTTAGCAAGCAGGTCACGAAAAGGATTGTACCGTTCACCGTCGACGATCGTTTGGTTTATCTCCTTCCAAGTCCCAATTCACAAAGCCTAGAACATTGATTCATTTTTAGGTTATTATCAATCCAACTCAATAGAATTACTTAACTTTCCTAGACATCAACTTTTACCCATTGCCTTTCACTAAGCCTTATGGTTTTTAACTTGACTCTTAATACATCATCTCCTCATTATTTATTACACTTACTCTCCCACTTATGACCATCACACCCACCAAACAAGTCCTTAACAATCTCATAACATCCATACTTAATTATCCCCATCATTTCCTAACCTTAAACAAGGTTTTGGTCCATACAGTGGCCTGTCCGAACTTGTGTCCGGACTTCCAAGTTCGGACACAAGCCGTGACTTTAGACAGAAATCAGACACATGTCCGAACTTGTGTCCGGACTTCGGAAGTTCGGACATGAGTCGAGGAAAATCCTAACCAGAAATCCATACGTCCGAACATGTGTCCGGACTTCCAAAGTTCGGACACAGTTCGAGGATAATCCCTAAGAAATAACAGGTGCGTCCGAACTTCCAAATCGGACGGTAGTTCGGACACTACCTAAAATCCAGAAAACTGTAAGCGTAACAGGGCATGTCCGAGCTTCCAAGTTCGGACGGAAGTTCGGACGTGCATTATACTCAATTTCTAAGCCTTTAAACACTTAACCAAATTCCTCCAAAGCCTCCAACCCTTATAGTATCTTCTCCTAAAGCCTCTTAATGCTTCCTAACAACATTTGGTACCCTTATATCCACATACAACATTCATGAAACTCATTTCCTAATTCCTTAAGCCTTTACTTATTTCTTTGTGAATTTCCTTAACACTTACAACATTTTGTACTAGGTTTCTAAATGGTGTTTCTCACCTATGATAACTACTATCCCAAAATGTTTTCTCCTTATCTTAACATCATCTCCCAAGCATCTTTCTCCTTCTAAAACTCTTTTAAGCATTTACTTAAGTTCCTTCACAACCTAAATTCCTTCCTAGTTGTTTACCAACTTTACCTAAGTTCTAAATACTCAAATACATTCTCTTGATTCACAAATCCTCCATGGTGATACCTAAGTCATTATAAGTCATTAAAAACCTTAACTTCACCCTTTTTCACCAAGACAATATCTAGAACATCCTAGTACCTCCTTAGTCATTAAATCCCCTTAGAATATCTTAAACACTTAAACTCTCCTTTAAATTTTGCCATAGGTTCTCTAGTATATATAATACCTCCTAACACATGGTTTTTTCCATCAAACAACCAATACCACACAAATTCTCATCACAACAACTTAACACCCAATTTCACCAAACCACACCACATCATCATATAGTGCTAAACTTAAAATGCTTGGCACTTAGGCCCTTAAATGACAATAATCTTAACCACTGAATTTCCACATATATATGCCTTCAACCTGCGAATACACTCAACAAGGCTCCCATTGAAATAGAATGCTTCTTGTACTTCACCTTAACATTCTTAAACTCTCTTTTTCTCATGTGCTCCTTAGTCACAAGTTCACAAGTATAGTCATTGTTTCTCCTAGGTTTTATAACCTTCCCAATATAAACTCTACACTAAACTCATCATATACCCACACCTCATTCCCTTAAACAACAAGACAACTTAAGGTAAGTAATTTACCTTGTTTTCTCACAAGCTTAAAAGCTTTTCTCCTTAGGTTTTCTTTGTTCAATCTCGGTCACCAATGTGATTCTCCTTGCCAATGTTCTAACCAATATCCAATGACTCCAATGAGTACTAGATAACACATTAACCCTAAGGAACAAACCTAGGTTTAAAAAATATGTTTTAAGGTATTAATGTGATTGTTTTACCTTGGTTTCTCAAGACAAACTTGGATGTGAAGCAAGAAGGACCTCCTCTCTCCTTTGAAGAGTAGAAACAAGCTAGAACAAGGCATAAACATGGAGTCCCATGAGTATATATTTCGGTTATGTGAAGAAAATGGTGGAAACCTAGATTTTCTTACACTTTCTTTACCTTAAGAGAATGGAGATGCCAATGGAGTCTCCAAACTTGAATTTCCTCCTCTAATGGTGGTTTGACTTGGCACCAAAATGAAGCTCTTGAAGTTTTGAAAAGATAGAAAGGAGGAGCTTGAGCTAACTAAGAAGAATATGTATTTTGTTTTGGATTTGGAGCTAAAATGAGCAAGATGTGGCCAAGAGAAGATGGAGCTTCATGGGGGTCAAGCTCTACGTGAATGGAGAAGAGAAAGAGAGCAGTTCAACCGTGGGAAAGCAAAGAGAATGAAGAAGTGAGGGAGAGAATAATAAAGTGATATTTATGTAAAAGGTGAATAGTGTTTTTACTTTATAACTCTCATTTGCTCTCTTTATGCTTAATAGACTCATGTGGGTGATGACTCACCTCCTAAGAAACCGGCCCCCTTTTATAATGAGGGTAGTTAAGTCTTTGTTGACCAAATGTCTCACTTATATAGACTTATGTTATAAACTAGCTTAATAAATTCACTATTCATCAAAAACAAGGCACATTGTTGTGAAATTTTTGATTTCCCATTGATATAGACCTCCAAATGTGATACTATATAGTACACATATTAATTAAAGAGTAATGATGGACATTTAGCCATTCAAAACTCATTTACAAGACAATTTTTCAAAAACGTGCTTTAAGACTCCTTAAAGCACATTTTGTGTTTAACTTGTTTTCAAGCTTGGTTTTCTTTGGTAATTGATTTAAAATGACCATTAGGATATTACTAAGGTCTTAGAACAATATTTGGGTACTCTCCCATGTCTCTCCAAGCTTAGAGCACGTTTTTGCTTAAACTGCTCTTTTGGTGTTTCCTTATATTTTCTTTGATTAGAAATGTTTCTTAATGTTTCTAAGGCATTATTTAGCCTCCTTATATCTTAGTTTATCATTTAAACACCATATCTAAGTTTGGGGTATTTCAATCTACCCCCCTTAAAAGAACTTTGTCCTCAAAGTTCACACATGTGTTTAACCATTCACGGTACACATTCTCTTAATCTTAATACCACATCTTATATTCACATTCATACATCTCAAGACTCAAAGGTCAATCTCAAATACAATACATAAGTATCATACATAACTCAAACTTACACCGAAGTGTAGCAACTTACACAAATTCACATCTTAACAACCAAACAAACGACAAACATGATCGTTTCCTAACTCAAAAGCGAGGAAGCTCTACCCCCCTTAAAAAGGGGTACGCCCCGTACCCTATACAGACGATCTAGTCAGTAAATAAAGAAGGGTACTTCGCCCTCATCTTATCCTCTAATTCCCACGTGGCCTCTTCGACATCCTGGTTAGACCAGAGAACCTTCACCAGTCGCACTGACTTGTGGCGAGTGTCCCTAGTCTTCTGTCCAAGATTCTCTGAGGAGTCTCCACGGATCTCATATTTGGTTCTAAAGTCAACCTCTCAGGTTCTAACACATGGGAGGGGTGGTGCATGTATTTCTTTAGCTGTGAAACATGAAAAACATCATGCACTTTACCCAGCTCAGCAGGTAAATTCAACCTGTAAGCAACCGGGCCCACCCGCTCCGTAATCTCATAAGGACCAACAAATTTCGGGCTTAACTTGCCCTTCTGCCCAAACCTGAATACACCCTTCATCGGTGATACTCGCAGAAATACCCGGTCGCCCACTGCGAACTCCAGGTCGTCGTCGAACATCAGCATACGACTTCTGCCTATCTTGAGCAGCTTTCATGTTCTCCCTGATTTGCTGAACTTCAGCCTTAACTTGTTCTAAGTACTCTGGTCCTATAATGACCGTCTCACTCGACTCATCCCAGCAGAGCGGTGTACGACATGGTCTACCGTACAACGCTTGAAAAGGTGCCATCTTGATCGAAGCGTGTGATAGCTGTTGTTGTATGAAAACTCGATCAGATGCAATCTGTCAATCCAACTGCCCTGGAAGTCTAAGGCACATGCTCTCAGCATGTCCTCGAGTGTCTGAATAGTACGCTCAGTCTGACCATCTGTCTGAGGATGGAACGCGGTACTCAGTTTGAGTTCTGTACCCAACGCTTCTCTGGTAGCTCTCCAGTACCTCGAAAGGAATCTGGTATCTCTATCTGACACTATGGTCTTTGGTATGCCGTGATGTCTCATGATTTCTTTCTCAAATAACTCAGCTAATTTGGTCACCTTCCAAGTATCCTTCATCGGTATGAATCGGGCTACTTTGGTAAGGCGATCCACCACCACCCATATCATGTTGAGACCTCCCCTAGCAGGTGGAAGCCCAACTACGAAGTCCATGGAGATATCATGGAACTTCCACTCCGGAACTGGCATCGACTGTACCATTCCGCCCGGTCGTCTGTGCTCGAATTTCACCTTCTGGCATGTGAGACACCTCAAGACGAACTCGGTAACATCTGTCTTCATCCCCGACCACCAGAAGTATCTCTTCATGTCTTTATACATTTTAGAGGCTCCCGGATGGATGGAAACTGAAGAACAGTGTGATTCTCTAAGTATACGGTCTTTCAGATCCGTGTTACCTCGTGGTATGCATAATCGGCCCTTAAGTCTGATCAGATCATCATCATGAAGTCTGAAGTCGTATTTCTGACTCTCAAAGGTACCATCTGTCAGCTTCTGTCTGACCTCTCTCATATACTCATCAGTCCTCTGAGCCTCTCGCACCTCATCAACCAAGCTGGAGAAAGAAACTAGCGAATGGAGTGAGTGTGCTCGACGGCTCAGGGCATCTGCTACAACATTGGCCTTCCCTTCTTTGTATTGGAGGTCAATGTCATAGTCTTTCAGAAATTCTAACCATCTCCTCTGTCGAAGATTTAACTCCTTCTGAGTGAATATGTATTTCAAACTCTTGTGATCGGTGTAGATCGTGACACTAACCCCGTATAAGTAGTGGCGCCATATCTTCAAAGCGAAGACTACAGCTCCCAGCTCTAAATCATGTGTGGGGTAGTTCTCCTCATGTTTCTTCAACTGGCGTGAGGCATATGCCACCACCTTGCCATGTTGCATGAGCACGCAACCCAGCCCTCTGCCGGATGCATCACAATAAACCTCAAAGCCCTCTGTACCGTCTGGAATGGTCAGTACCGGTGCAGTGGTCAGTGAGTCCTTCAAGCGCTGAAATGATCTCTCACAGTCGAATCCATAGAAATGGTGCATCTTTCTTCATCAGACTGGTCATCGGCTTCGCGACCTTGCTGAAATCTCTAACAAACCTCCTGTAGTAACCTGCCAGACCGAGAAAGCTCCTGATGTCGGTAACAGTCTTCGGCCTTGGCCAGGTACGTACGGCATCAATCTTTGCTGGATCCACTGCGATCCCAGCATCTGAGATGACATGACCTAGGAAAGAGACCTGGTCAAGCCAAAACTCACACTTGGAGAACTTAGCATATAGCTGGTTCTCCCTTAATATTTCCAACACCCTCCTCAAATGTTCCTCATGCTCAACCTTAGACTTTGAATATATCAAATATCATCAATAAAAACCACCACCGACTTGTCCAGCTGCTCCCGGAACAAGCGGTTCATCAGATCCATAAACTTCGCTGGCGCGTTCGACAAACCGAACGGCATCACTGTAAACTCGTAGTGGCCGTATCGTGTCCGGAATGCCGTCTTCTCAATGTCTCCCTCCTTAATGGCTATCTGATGATACCCCGATCTGAGATCAATCTTGGAAAACACAGATGCTCCCTTCAACTGATCGAACAGATCGTCAATGCGGGGTAGTGGGTACTTATTCTTCACTGTCACTGCATTCAGCTCTCTGTAGTCGATGCAGAGGCGGAGACTACCATCTTCTTCTTCACGAAGAGGACTGGCGCTCCCCATGGTGACACACTTGGTCTAATGAATCCTTATCCAACAAATCTTTCAGTTGTTCTTTTAACTCAGTCATTTCTGCCGGAGCCATACGGTATGGTGCTTTGGCTATCGGTCCGGTACCAGGTAGCAGCTCAATGGTGAACTCTACCTCCCGAGTGGGTGGCATGCCGGGCAGTTCCCGTGGAAATAAGTCGGGGAACTCCGACACTACCGGTAAGTCGGGGTCGAACTCAGGGTCTCTCTCTATGTCCTGTACATAGCAGAGGTATACTTCTTCCTTTCTCCTTAATTCTCTATGCATTGCCATGGCGGTGATGATCTTAGTCGAAGGCTCCCTGGGCTCTGGCGGTATGATATTGTTACCCCAGACGGACTCCTGAGCAGCAATCTATGCTCGGCGCAGAGGATACGTCCCTTGTGCCGCTCCAACCAGTTCATCCCGAAGATAACATCAAATCCTAGCTTACTGAACTCAATGAAACTGACTGGGAAGTCTTCCCCCTTAATTCTGATGGTGGCTCCTCGGTAGTAACGAGTGCAACGAACCTTCTCCTTAGACGGGAGCGTAACCGTGAAGTCGGGTAGCTCATCAGCGTCTAGCCCCAACCTGCTCGCAAATGATGCAGAGACAAAGGTATGCGAGGCCCCTGAGTCGAAGAGAACTGATGCCTCAATTCCATTGATCGGAAAGGTGCCGGTGAGGATAGTACCGCTAGCGTCGGCCTGTGCCTCTGTGAGTATGCTTAGTGCACCTTCCGTACCGAGTCCATAACCTAATTGTGTTCACAAGCTTCATGAGTATTGATGGTATAACAAGAGTCGTAACAATTTATATGAACAACACTGTTATTTTATTCATGACCATCCTGTTTTACAACATGTGCTTCAATCTTACATCTCATTTCTCATCTCATTCTAACATTACATGGCTAATATTGTCTAAAGGTTAGGTTTAATCTTCCTGGTCTCATGCGTCGCATTGATTACTGCTGACGGTGCTGTATTCAGCTTGATTCTCTTAATCCCATGGTATAACATCCTTGATTCTCCTCCCAAAATTAATACATCACCTGACTTAAGTACTATCTTATCTGCACGGTCCGCACGCTTCTGCTCGCCGTATAAAAACTCCGCATCATCTCAATGGACCAAGACACTACGGGTATCCCTCTTTCGAGAGACTCCGTTGTCTCGTCCTTATCCTGGTGTAGTCCCAGTTTCCCATCTTTTTCGTAGAAGTTTACAATGCAAATGTCTGGCTGGATGTCTGGAATCGGTTCAGCTTCCAACTGCTGAGCGATTTCCATGACTTGTGTAATAACTGGATGGAACTCTTCGGGTATTCCCGGTGGTGAGACTCCATCTTGCCCTCGTTGGTGTTGGTATTCTTGGGCATACGGATTCCAATCCTTGCCCAAGCTCATCATCTTTAATTTCATCCTTGCTCCCCCTGGGTACTCCGGTGTGTAAAAACCTCCCGGTCCCATTCCTAGTTGATTGCATCTCCTGATGATGGCTATTTGTGCTTCGGGTGTCAGGTATCCCCTTAATAAAATCATACCTGGGCGGATAACCTGACATTGTTCGGTTGGAAAGTGTGTGGTTTCGATGTCGGTGTGCTCCGGGTTAGATGTAGATGGTATAGGGTAGCAGATGTTGAATCTTCCTAAAGTGGTAGTAGGTTATATCTTACTTAGGTTCTAATCTCATCTTATTTTACTTAACTCATATATTTCACCAAACATGCATGATAATGCGGTAAGCAGGTAGTTTTATTACTAAATGGTTATAGTGGTACCTGGCCTCGATGAGGGCTCAGGCTCATCGTCCCGATCCACCATGTGTAGAGTGGGCCCCGTCTTCTGGGTCGCCCGTGGGTTCTTGTCCGCCGGCTGCTGCACTTTCCTCTGACCGTCAGATCCAGCTCCCTGATCGGTCTTGCCCTTGCCCCTGGTGTCGGGCCTATAGGCTCTGCTAGCAGGGTTCCGGTAACACTCGTATCCGGGTCCGTACACTCCGCAGAAGTTGCACTCCACCTTTTTCCCTTACAGTCGAGCCCGGGGTGGTCCTTGTGACACCATCTACAGATGAAGCGTCGCTGGTAGCCACCACCGGCTCCCCTCTCAGTCTCAGATCCTGATGATTCACATTGTCAATTCTCATATCTCAAAGGTACTAATTTATTTCTTAACTCATTCAATATCAATTTTTTTCTACCCTTTGGCGCCTTAGAGCGCAGTGGTGTAGCTGCAATAGCATAGGTCAGCTTCAATGGCTCTTCCGAAGCCTTCTCCTTTCCTCCTTCCCTTTCGGGTTCTGATTCTTCTGGGCCTGAGGCTGGTACTTTTGTTTCTTGTACCCTCCTTGCCCTTGACTCTCTGAGCTTTTACCAGCACTCTTCCTCTTAGCATTCTCCTCGTCCCTCAGCTGGACGGTAATCTCAACCTTAGCAGCGGCATGATAGCACTCCTGCTTTTCCATAGTATTAGTCTCACTTATTTCTCATAATCTAAATCTTATTCACCACTTACTCAAATTTCAATCATTCTTATTACCTGCAAGGTAGTGTAACTCGTCGGCCCCATGCCGTAGCGGAGTCGATGGCTAAGCCCGCCATAGAAGCGGTCCACCAAGATCTGGTCAGAATACCCTAGACCTGGCAGAAGACGGAGCAAGGCAGTGAACTCTGAGTAATACTCGTCCACTGTCATCTTGTCCGACTGCTTAAGCGCATCAACTGCAAGCGCTTCTTCGTCTGGACATGGGCGGGGTAGTACTTTGCCCGTAGCAAGGCGGTGTACTGCTCCCAGCCGAACTCTGGGTTGGCCACATGCTCGGCCCTCACCAGCTTCCACCAATCGCCCGCCGCCCCTTCAGGTAGAAAGCAGCTAAGCGCACCTTGATCCCAGCAGGGACATCAAGGGTCTCGAAGGCGGTCTCCAGCTCGGAGATGTACGCCTCAAGCTTGGCGGGATCGGTCTCCCCCTTGAAGTGAGCGGGTCGAAGATCAGCAAGACTCTTCACCCAGTTTGGTTCCCTAGGTTGTGGCGGTGGAGGTGGTGCACCCACACCAGGCTGATAGCCCATGTGCCCTAAAGCGGCAGCTACGATCTCTGCGATCGTCTGCCCTCCAGGTATCCCTGGAATGTCCTCACCCCGGCCGCGACCTCGGCCTCCTCTAGGGCGTCCTGCCATCTGAACAAGCATAACTTACATTAGATTCACATTCACCACTGTTTTGGTTAGTAAATTTATAACGTCCGTAGACGGTAAAGACAATCCACACTTATTAGTGGTCATCTGACTCTACTCACTCTAACTTCTCACACCCTTAACCCAATACTTATTCCTTAACTTATATCCTAACTCGGTGGTTACTTATGTCCGGTATTTCTTGATCAGAGCGTAACTACGCTCTGATACCACTTTTTGTAACACCCCATCCAAAGCCTATCGTGGTTATCGCAATCTGAACACTTAATCGAAACGTCGCAGCGGAAATAAACAACACCTGGACCTTGCCACGGTCTGATCGTAGTAGAATATACGGCTTAAATACTTACAATACTTATCCAAAATACTTATCCAACTTAAACATCAACATTCACAATCCCACAACCAACCGAGTACTAGTATCTATCACGATCTCAAACTTACAACAGTTTAATATAAACAGTCGGGTGCACAGGCGCAACCCGAACTCAAAATAAAAGTCCCCACCTAAGTCTAACCGCTCCTACTCTCGTAGTGCGTCCTCATGGGCCTCTTACCTGCAAGTGTAAAAATAGCCCCCGAGGGGGTCAGCACGAATGCTGGTACACCCTCTCATGGCCCCCAAGCTAACGGGGCTACGACGACTAATTGTCGATAGCATGGAAATTGATTACATACACAAGCATAATATGAAGTGCAATAACAATAACCACAGATGAACATATATAGTTCACAAACAATGAACGACTCAAGCGTTCCCTTAACAAGTGGGTTAGTAACCCCCTCCTTAGTCCTCATTTCCTTAATCTCAGTTCCTTACCTTACCTTAATCTTAATCTCATCTTAATCTTAATCTCAGTATACAAACCTTTCCTGGAAGGGATTGGTTGTAGCTTAATTCGAACCTGGGATTTAGGTGATCCCACCGCACCATCTTAATGCCACCTACTCTGGACGGGAGTCCAGCGTAGCTGAGCCGGCAACCGGCCCTAGGCTACAAGTCCGAAGACAAGTCCTTAAGCGGAGGGCGGATCTGATTCAGATACCGTCCCCCTTTCACTTAGCATGCATGACCGGAGATCGGTCCCGGGTTTCCTCACTCAAGTTCCAGTTAGTAGACATCTTAAACACCATGTGCTAGCTAAGCCTTATCGGGCATTAACCAACAACCATCAACTTAACTCTTATTCTTAACTCAGTAAGTACTAAACTTGGTTAGTAACAATCTCAAGCCTCGCGGGTTAGTGTAAATATAACACAATCACAACGAGAACAATATAACCGGTTGCATGCTTTATCTTGTTTAGTCATAGCAAATAAACAGATAGCACACAAGCCGAGGGACACCTCGTTAGCAAGCAGGTCACGAAAAGGATTGTACCGTTCACCGTCGACGATCGTTTGGTTTATCTCCTTCCAAGTCCCAATTCACAAAGCCTAGAACATTGATTCAGTTTTAGGTTATTATCAATCCAACTCAATAGAATTACTTAACTTTCCTAGACATCAACTTTACCCATTGCTTTTCACTAAGCCTTATGGTTTTTAAATTGACTCTTAAGTACATCATCTCCTCATTATTTATTACACTTACTCTCCCACTTAATGACCATCACACCCACCAAACAAGTCCTTAACAATCTCATAACATCCATACTTAATTATCCCCATCATTTCCTAACCTTAACAAGGTTTTTGGTCCATACAGTGGCCTGTCCGAACTTGTGTCCGGACTTCCAAGTTCGGACACAAGCCGTGACTTTAGACAGAAATCAGACACATGTCCGAACTTGTGTCCGGACTTCGGAAGTTCGGACATGAGTCGAGGAAAATCCTAACCAGAAATCCATACGTCCGAACATGTGTCCGGACTTCCAAAGTTCGGACACAGTTCGAGGATAATCCCTAAGAAATAACAGGTGCGTCCGAACTTCCAAATTCGGACGGTAGTTCGGACACTACCTAAAATCCAGAAAACTGTAAGCGTAACAGGGCATGTCCGAGCTTCCAAGTTCGGACGGAAGTTCGGACGTGCCATTATACTCAATTTCTAAGCCTTTAAACACTTAACCAAATTCCTCCAAAGCCTCCAACCCTTATAGTATCTTCTCCTAAAGCCTCTTAATGCTTCCTAACAACATTTGGTACCCTTATATCCACATACAACATTCATGAAACTCATTTCCTAATTCCTTAAGCCTTTACTTATTTCTTGTGAATTTCCTTAACACTTACAACATTTGTACTAGGTTTCTAAATGGTGTTTCTCACCTATGATAACTACTATCCCAAAATGTTTTCTCCTTATCTAAACATCATCTCCCAAGCATCTTCTCCTTCTAAAACTCTTTTAAGCATTTACTTAAAGTTCCTTCACAACCTAAACTTCCTTCCTAGTTGTTACCAACTTTTACCTAAGTTCTAAATACTCAAATACATTCTCTTGATCATAAATCCTCCATGGTGATACCTAAGTCATTATAAGTCATTAAAACACCTTAACTTCACCCTTTTCACCAAGACAATGTCTAGAACATCCTAGTACCTCCTTAGTCATTAAATCCCTTAGAATATCTTAAACACTTAAACTCTCCTTTAAATTTGCCATAGGTTCTCTAGTATAGATAATACCACTAACACATGGTTTTTTCCATCAAACAACCAATACCACACAAATTCTCATCACAACAACTTAACACCCAATTTGCACACTAAAACCACACACATCATCATATAGTGCTTAAACTTAAAATGCTTGGCACTTAGGCCCTTAAATGACAATAATCTTAACCACTGAATTTCCACATATATATGCCTTCAACCTGCGAATACACTCAACAAGGCTCCCATTGAAATAGAATGCTTCTTGTACTTCACCTTAACATTCTTAACTATCTCTTTTTCTCATGTGCTCCTTAGTCACAAGTTCACAAGTATAGTCATTGTTTCTCCTAGGTTTTATATAACCTTCCCAATATAAACTCTACACTAAACTCATCATATACCCACATCTCATTCCCTTAAACAACAAGACACCTTAAGGTAAGTAATTTACCTTGTTTTCTCACAAGCTTAAAAGCTTTTCTCCTTAGGTTTTCTTTGTTCAATCTCGGTCACCAATGTGATTCTCCTTGCCAATGTTCTAACCAATATCCAATGACTCCAATGAGTACTAGATAACACATTAACCCTAAGGAACAAACCCTAGGTTTAAAAATATGTTTTAAGGTATTAATGTGATTGTTTTACCTTGGTTTCTCAAGACAAACTTGGATGTGAAGCAAGAAGGACCTCCTCTCTCCTTTGAAGAGTAGAAACAAGCTAGAACAAGGCATAAACATGGAGTCCAGTTTGAGGACGCACTACGAGAGTAGGAGCGGTTAGACTTAGGTGGGGACATTTATTTTGAATTGGGTTGCGCCTGTGCACCCGACTGTTTATATTAAATTGTTGTAAGTTTAAGATTACGTTTGAGATACTGTAGTACTCGGTCGGTTGTGGGATTGTGGATGTTGATGCTTTGAGTTGGATAAGTATTTTGGTTAAGTATTGTAAATGTTAATCCGGTATATTCTAACGATCAGACCGTGGCGAGGTCCAGGTGGTTTATTTCCGCTGCGACGCATTCGATTAAGTGTTAAGATTGCGATAACCACAATAGGCTTTGGATGGGGTGTTACAAAAGGGGTTTGATCCGAGTTGTCCTAAGTTGCTCCTGGGCTCGGATTTGGTGATATAATTTGTATGTGTTGTGTGATATGTGATAAGATTGTTTGTCTGAATATGATAATTAATATGCATGAACTGTATATTTATAGCTGCTATCATTTACTGTGTTGAGATAACAGTATTGGTTCGTATATATGAACCTATATATATAAAACGAAACTAGCGGCTATGGTGCTATCTTATATGAAATATAAGGAACGTAAGTAAAACGTTGTAGCACTATGATAATAACATATACATATTATGTGAGACTTTTATACGGAGCATTGGCCTTCTATACGCCGCTCTTGTATAGCACTGGATCCCGAGTTTACAGACTCCGGATTGGACTAATGACCTTAGTCTGCTGTGTTAGAAAATTTGGTAATGTGATGCGATGGTATAATTAATTAATTAATGGAATGGAAGTAAAGCCAAGAGGATGTGGCTCTTGGTGCGCGCTGGTGATCACAAAAACGATACAGGATGTCCGCGTACGGGTCCGTAAGTATCAAGAAAATTTCCCGTGAGCTAGAATGGCTCGTTGGTCGGAGACTCTACCGTTGGAGTGGCTACTGCCGTGGGTGACCCGCCATAATATATGGGTAACTAGAGACATGTCGTTTTAACGAGACATTGTCACTAGGTATAACTGAACAACTAAAACAATTGAGACTTATACAGTGGCGAACAATACCATGGACGAGACTAAATACTTGTTTATTATTCTCGTTGTTTCGCTTTGTTGTTCATTGGTTATACTTGTGGTTATTTCATTGTGTGTTGATGGTTGGATGGAGCCTACAAGGCTAAGGTAAATTAAATATGAGAACTGTATGCTACGGCGAATGTACATTGTACATATTGTTATCTCGATACGTTCGATATATAAATGATTGTATGGAATATTAAATGGATGTTTGGATTGGATGGATGGTTAAAAGTTTATGGATATTTGGATGGTTGATTATGTATACTATACATTTATGCTTCAGTTTTGGTTATAACTGTAAAAAGAAAAGCATGAAACCAATCTAATAATAAGATGGTTAAAATGACAAGTGACCACTAGGGTCCAGGCCCGGCATACTCAGCGTCTATCGCTGATTACTACACCATTTCAGGTTGTTGACCATTGTCGGAGCTGAAGAGCAGGAACAGGGTAACTGGAGATGTTGTATAGCAATGAAGATGGTGAATTGTATCATGGTAAGGTTGTGTATTCAGGATTGGGTAGTCACTCACTTGTCGATGTTTATGGTTATGGACTTAGTATGATGTATAGGAGTTTCTCGTTATCACTGCGGTTAGCAGTTTGTTTATTTTGGAAGTTGGATGTGGTTTGGCTATGTTGCTCGCATGGGCGAGTAATGGCCGGTGACACCCAAGTGAGTTTGTATTTGTTATTTATTTTCCGCTGCGAGACGTTTTATTTATTGCTACGTGAGAGATTATATCGTGTTAGTGGTGAGGGGTGTTACAAAAGTGGTATCAGAGCGGAGTACCGCTCTGATGACGAGATAATAGGTTAAGACAGTGAGCTTAGGACTTGGGAAATATGGGAAATATTTGGGAGGTACGAGACGATTCGTCTTAGAAAGATACTGTGTCTAGTAACGCAAATTGCGTGACAGGTTAGCCTTAAGGCAACTGATATCTATTGGTTGTGTACGGTAATTTACCGAGTATTTATGTGACATACTGTACTACAGATGTCTGGTGGAACGAGAGGGGTGGTACTGGAAGAGGTGGCGGCGGTGACCCCGGCATTACAGGAGTTACTGAGACGGTTGTAGCGTTCTTGCACAGCTGGGTACTTAGATAGGAGGAGCACCAGCCCACCCGCCACAGCCCAGGGTAACGAACTGCCTGAAGTCGTTTGGCGAGACCCGACCACCTACATATTCCGGGGAAACAGACCCCGTAGCTTTGGAGCGTTACATTGTTGAACATGAGAAGGCCTACGAAGCTTTACAAGTACCTGACGACAAGAAGGTCGCCACTGCTGCTTTCCATCTGAAGGATGCAGCCAGCACTTGGTGGAGGTTGGTCAAGGACCATCACCTGGCTACGCCCGACTTTTCGTGGGCTGCCTTTGTCGAGTTGCTGAGAGGGAAGTACTACCCAGCACATCTCGAACAGAAGAAGCGCCTGGGGTCCGAGACACTGACCCAAGGAGGTCTGACCGTGGATGAGTATTACACTCGATTCATTGGTCAGCTGGACTTCATTCCCGATGTGGATTACTCAGAGACTGTGAAGGTCGAGAAGTTCCGGGGAGGATTATTATTTCGCATTCAGATGGCGATGGGTGCTACCCTCTACACTACCATTCCAGTACCAACATGAAAGCCATAAGATTCTTTACTTACTACATTACCAATTAACTTTGTGAGAACTTACCAAGGAGATTCCAGGAGTGTTATGAGGCTGCCTCGAGGACGGAGCTAAACACTCCAGACTCGGGAAGAGACTCTAGGGGCAAAGAAAAGGAAGAACCCTGAGGAAGAGTCTGAGGGTGGAGGAGCATCTCCAGGAGGAAGCCAGGGAAAGGGAAAGTAAGGACTTATCCCACTCTAAATTGTTTACCATACTAAATACCTTACAGATACTGACCCGAAACATTTAAACAGGAAGTCTTTCAAAAAGAAAGGGCAACAGGGTCACAAGGGAAAGAAAGGGAAAGAGCCCGTCCTTCAGTTGACCGGCCCAGCTATTGATGGTAAGCCTCTGAGACCAGCACCTTCTAAGGGTGAGAACACCTACCTCTTAAATTGAATTGTGACCTTAACCTTTAAATCATCAGATTGAACTTAAACTTAATTACTACCATTAGGCACCAGACAGCCCCCGCGCCATTTTTACTATAAGCGTTGTGGGAAAAGACCATCCTGGGGTCGATTGCGAAGGCCGCAAAATTGTCTATCGTGCTGCAAGAAAGAGAGCCATAGGGAATTCGAGTGCTGGATGAACCTGAGAGCCGTAATTACAGGCCACCAAAGAATACTCAGAAGACCTCAGCTGGAGGATCTGGAGTACCACGAGGCGGTCAGGATGGCCAGACATCTACTGATGCTGGAGCCCTGAAGGGCAAGGGAGTAGATAGGGCATGAGTTCCCTAACTCCATGAGACCGCTGGTGGAAGACTTTGTTTACTTACTATGTTGTGTGCTTACCTTGATGTTAGAAGGAGCTATGTTATAAGAATGTGGGAGTGTGTCATTGACCACTCGCCTCTTGTGTAAGACTTTGGGATTAGTTGTGTGTACTCAGTACCTATAAGCTTTAAACCTTGACGAATATATATATGAACAGGATGTTTTGCTTACATTATCATGTAGCAATACTCAAATGACGTAGAGTCAATGAGTCCGGAATTACTGAACCAGAATTTCCACCTGCATGGCGCACTTGCTATTGCAAGCGCTATGACAATAACTACTGAAATTTCAATCTGCCTTGCGCACTTGCTACAGCAAGTGCAGTGACAGCAATAGTAACAGCTACTGCAAATGCAACTACAACAACTACTACTCTTTTAACCTTTATTAAAAAAAAATGTTTTTCAAACTTTTTCATACAAACCTTGAGATTAGAAACCCATGCAACCTTGGAAGGACCGTTAGTCCAACCACAGCAACTGGGAAATTATACAACCACTGTGATTGTAAACCCCACACAGCTTGATTATTTGGGAACTTTCAGACATGGCTTATTAACCAAATACCAAAAGTGTATACCGGCGTTTAATGCTAATCACTACCAGTGATGAATGTTTAGTCCTCATGGACAAGCATACCCTTTGTAGATGCCACCACCGTCAGTGAGGATGATTGGGTAGTGAAGAGCCAAGTTGCTCAAGCTATTATGCAATCTGCAATACATCCAATTAAACGGAGGAGAGAACAAATATGAACTATGGATGAGATATGACCGGAAAAAAAAAACAGGGAGAAAAGGAAAATGTGTTGTACTCAATGAAATAAAAAAAAGGGAGAAACAAGTTTGCTAATATAGCACGGATTTTACTTACACCGAGTTGAATAATACCAGTCTATGATACCAATTACCACGGTTGCCACAAAGGCGATAGCACTTATTACAGGATAACTGATAACAGAATTATTACACAAAAAAAAACAAGCAAAGAGAAAAAAAAAAAAAGGGAAGAAGGAAGAAGAAGAAGAAAAAAAAAAAGGATATCCATCAAAGGGAGATTGACAAAAGAATACTTCACAAAACCGTGTGACAGACATTACCAGTTTACTAAACGAGTCATGGGACGACCGCACTCCGTTAGGAGCATGTGGGCTGACAGACTTATTTATGAGTTAGTCGGGTAAGTAGTAATGTATCAGTACGGTACCCCATGCAAGTAGACAAGTAGTGTTAGGAACACGAGAAGTAGTCAACTCCATTCTACGGACAGTAAGACATATTACCTCGAAGATGGACGGAAGAGCCGCAGTTAAACCAACAGGCTAGGAAAAAAAATAAAAAAACCAAAAAAGAACCTTCAACAGAGAACAGTGGACAGTATACAGAGAAGACAAAGGAACCGTTTAAGGACAGGAAACCAAAAAAAAAAAGCAACAGGAAAACCCATTATGGACGAAAATATGTAGAATCCTCATAAGGATCGAGCTAATGCTTGCAATCCAGAGGAAATCTACCAGATGATATAGATATAACAAGTGACTACGCAAGGAGAAAAGATAAAGCTACATGATAGCAGAAACCTTGCTCAAGGAACAGTGGATTCGGAATGTACCACTCACAGGATAATTCGCACATCTTTTCTATTTGCCTCATTGGATATTAGCTGTTGAGCGTTTACGCCTCTGCACTCTGTATGACTGAGTGTTTTGGTGTTGCACTCGCGCAGTTATTAATCTAATGGGAATGCAGAAAGATAAAGTGGATATCAACAAGAGTGTGTAAAAAAACGGAAAAAAAAAGAGATAACTACAACAGAGTATATTCTGGAACAAATCACCAGGAGACATGGATGACAAACATCATCTTTGTGGACATATAGGCTGGTACGTCTTAGTATTACAAAGACAAGTGCAAAGAGCACTAAGTACTAACAGTAGCCAATGTCATATTACATCTCAAACTGAATGTCAGTGAGAGAAGACACACGCATATATGCTAGTGATCCAAACCAGTGGATTCACAGTAATGAAAAAAAAGAGGCAAATTGAGCCTTTGTTCATGGGTCTACACCTCATACGGAGCGAGTGGGCCCAAAAGAATGAACTTGGGAGAGAGCACAAAAAGATCAGTGCCTCACCTTTTATATATTGTGGAACCCTGAAGGGCTAGAGTCATACTCGTCTCTCTGATATGAGGATAATCCACGAGTTGGAGAACTCTTTGAGAGTCAAGTATCCAGCGCTCCTTGTTGAGCGGCTGTTGTATACTTGGGGGGACGGGGGCGTAACCCTTTTTAAGGGGGGTAGAGCCTCTTGGCTATGCACATGTGTGCACTAAATTTTGTTTGTTTAGTATGCATTGCATACAAAGAATTGGTGGTGTGCGGGGCATACGAGGTTTGTTTGGTTGGTATGTGAATTATTTCGTATGCATGGCATACAGTGAATTGGTTTTGATGGTATGGTTGATACGTGGGGCGTGCGTTGTTTGGTCTGTTCTTGTGTGATGTGCATTGGTATGTATGTATCTTACGAGATACCTGTATGAATGATGTGTTTACACCAGGTGTAACACCTTGCTTATGCTATTTGTGATATGTATTCATATTGTTTATAGAATGATTACATATGGTATCGCCTAGATACGAAATGAATCATTAGATATGGAATGTGGAACAATGGAACGTTATGGACACCTCAGGAAGGTTGTCAGGACTTGTAGAACTGATAGGAAATAATGGTGCTGATGGATCACCTATATCCATATATGATTGAACTAACGCCACAACGTGATGGCTATGTGCTGTATAAGCGCAATACGATGTGTGTAAATGATATATCACATAGATATACATTATGGGAATAATGGGTAGTTGTACATTTATATACTTACCTATTTGATTAAGAGACTTCGGGACGAAGTCTTTTTAAGGGGGGTAGATTGAAATACCCCAAACTTATAAAACATGGATTAAATATTTAATCATATTAATTAAGGCCTAAACATGCCTTAAAAGTCAACTGAGAACAACAGTGGTCAACATTAAAAAAGATGTTGCACCCTTTGACTGTTAAGGGTAAATAAATACCCAAATGAACTACTTAGGACCTAAAAATTTGTCCTAAGCATATTAACACATACTAAACATATTACAATTGTTGGGCAACACTCCAACACAAAGAACAAGCACTTTCATGCTTCAGGGTCAAAAAGGGCAAAAAGGTGCTCTAAGAAACCTTAAAAATCTAATGACCTTAAATGATATAAAATTTGATACCATGATCAAATATCATGTAAGGAACACAACAAAACCGTTGTCAAAGAAAACCAAGCCCAGAAACACCTTGCGACACAAAATGTGCACTAAAACTCCTTAAAGCACGTTTTTGTGTAATCGCCTTTAAATTGGTTTTAAATGGGCTAAAAGGTTATAAATACCTTTAAATATAATAAAATATCATATTATATGATATTAGAATTTAATTCCAGAAATTTACAAATTTAATATTAAAATATTAATAAAACCCTAAAAGGGGGCCCGCTTGAGTCAACATTGACTTAGAATGGTCAAGAGGTCAAAGTTTGACCCCTTGGACCACATGAGGTCGACATACACAGGCTGGGGAGTCAAATTTCGTCACTTCCAATACAATAAACAAGACTTAAATAAGTCTTCTTAATTAAGGCTACTTTTGCCTTTTATTAGTTTATACACTCACTTTAGGCTCCATTATTTGATCAATCAAGCCTCAATTCGTGGGAGCCTTCCTTTCTCTCAATCAGCCGACCCCATGTCCCCTCCTTATCTCTTTGATGTGAAAACCCCTAATAATTAAAACGCATGAAATCATGAATACTTGTGGTATGTGTAGTTAAACGGTCACAGTAATGTATAGTTGTACTACAACATATACTCGGAGATACCAAGGGACATACATATGTCCGTGAATGAAATAACAAGTCATAATACAAGCTTGGGTACTCATCGGTTTGACTTTTAAAAACGATTGAACAAATTAAATTATACCATGTTTGGATATTACATTATTTACGTAGTGGACCGTGAGGTATAAAAACACGGAGAGTCATCCTGACACTTAACAATTGTACTAAATAATATATATACGAAGTTATAAGGTACGAACCATGTTATAGGATAAAAACAAGCACAAGTAACATTTTAACACATAAAATTATACCCACCGATTTATATTCCATGGCATATATTACCTATGTACTACTAAATTCCTTTATTAAGCTACAATAACAGCAGCCCCACTCTGTGGACATCTGTAAGTGTTGCAATCCACTAACCCATAGTCAGTTAGTCACGCATTACAGATGGATGTTACCTATGTACCGAGCTGATTTTGAATACCAAAATCTCTATAGCCTTTCTATTTCTCCATGCAACTACCCTCCCTGCTTTTCAGATGATCGCCCTCTTTGTGTGACAGATGGACAAACCCACTCAACTTATTCCAGAATTTGGGTTAGGGCCTGGACAGTTGAGGTCCCTGATTTCTCTGGACTCAATTTAGTCCATTAGATCTAGGAGATAAGTAATCTAATGGTGAAAATTTAAGTTGTTATTTTTCTGACATTTTTATTTTTTAAAATGAAAAACAACATTAATTAAAAATCCAGCAGACCTATTTTAGGCTATAATAACACCTATCTTAGTAGTTATAATAATTACTAGACTCTTAGAATTCCTAAATCAATTACCAAAAGTACTAAAAATCAACTTTTTTACCTCCTCCTCCGCCAGTCATCCTCTACCTCCATTCTCTCTCAATTTTTTTGAAATTAACCACTCCTCTCAAATTAATTCACCAACCAACACATAATTCATATACTTCTGCAACTTCTACCATACACCACTGTGCTTACGCCACTGTGCTCCACGACATATACTTTCAAAATTCATATACTTTCATCGCGTCTCTCCGGCTCCGGGAATCTCTCTTTTGCGCCGTCGACATTCGTGTCCTCCTCAATTGACACTGATCATAGCCTGCTTGCCTACCAGGCCGCCGGTTTACCCTGCCATCAGTCATCGGTGTTCGTTGTGCGAAGATCATATTCTCCTTGTTTGTCTCTCTCCTTCCAAAAGTGATGGAAATTCGCCGATGGTTTCAAAAATCTAGGTTAATTACCCACCACCACTTCTCCTGTCTCATTCCATCGAAGAAGTAGAGGTATATGAAAATTTTCCATTCTTTTGTTTGATTCCCAGTTTTTCTCTCCTTCCAAAAGGGATATGGAAATTCGCCGTTCTGTTCAAAATCTGGGTTAACTACCCACAACCACTTTCTCCTGTCCCATTCAATCGACAAGAGGTATATGAAAATTCACCATTATGCTGTTTGCTTCTCCTGTCGTTCAGGCGTGAATTTGGGGGTAATGCGAGAGTTCTTTCGACGGGCTTCATAGCGACAACAGAAACCAACACAATCGGCATCCCCAGCACTCCAGAAAGTGAGAATGGAGTTGGATCAACACATTGCAAAAGCCAAATCAAAAGGAAGACAACGGTAAGTTTTTTTTTGTGTACTATATAGTGGGTAATACAGCAAGTTAGGCTTCGTCCAACAAAAAATAGGTATTATAATGATTGTATATTAAGTATATGTATCTGTAAAAAAAAAGTGTTTGATAAATCAAGTCTGTGGATTCGATCAGCTGCCTTGTAGAGCTTTGAGGACGAAACTCTGCGTAATTTATTTGATCTTATTGTTTGGTTTTATCTGATCCCACATCACATGGTCCCTATACATCTGATCATCTGGTAGTGTGTTGTTGACGGTATGACAAAAATAAATAGGTCTATTATTCTTAGCAGTTCCTCCACTTTCTGACAAAATGTGATAATGTTAAGTATAAGATATTGTACATAGTAAGTATACGAACTTTTTACATATTAAGTATATCAATGTGATAGTGTTAGGTATATGAATTACCACAAATTAAGTATGCGACTGTAATAGTGTGAAGTATACGAATGTGATAGTGTTTAGTATACAGATGGTAATAAATTAAGTATACGAATGTAATAGAGCGAAGTAAACGAAACTTTACAGATTAAGTATACGGATGTCACAGTGTTAAGTATACGAATTTTTACAAATCAAGTATACAATGTGATAGTGTTAAGTAAGAATTTTTACAAATTAAGTATACGGATGTGAGAGTGTTAAGTATACGAATATTTACAATCAAGTATACCAATGTGATAGTTAAGTATAAGAATATTTACATATTAAGTATATGAATTTGATAGTGTAAGTATACGAATTCCCTCAAATTAAGTATACGAATGTAATAGTGCGAAGTATACGGATGTGATAGTGTGAAGTATACAGATGGTTACAAATTAGTATACGAATGTAATAGTGTGAAGTATAGGACCGTTTACAGATCAAGTACACAGATGTGATAAGTGTTAAGTACATGAATATTTATAAATCAAGTATACCAACGTGATAGTGTCAAGTATACGAATTCTCCCAGATTAAGTATACGAATATTACATGTATGTTACTAATTATAATGCTTTTTCTGATATTCAATCGTTTTTTGTAACAGTTGCACAAGAAATGACCCGAAGCTATTTATGTCAACTTGTCGAGGTTCAACTGCCCGCCTCATTGATTTACTCCAGGGATTGAAGAGTGATCCTATGAGGTTGCTTAAGGAACAAGCTATAGAAAAAGCTGGATTTGGTCCATTACTAACCATCCATGACCGTACTGTATTGGAATTACTAACCAAGAATCGGAAAAATACCATATCATGTGAAAATGGTGGTGAAGTGGAATGAGGAAGAAGAAGTTAAGTAGTATTAAGTAATTCTGGTATCCCATGTGAAGAAACAATATATATACATGTTATTTTGTTTTGACTATTCATCTACCCATTCCTCAGTTCAGTTTTTATGTCCAGTGGTAAATGAAGAAATACTACCGACTCTATTGTTATAGTATACTGTAAAAAGCCTTACTCGAATACTAGTGTGTGTTAAATTCATTTACTGGTTAAACATTAATACTACTATTTGTTTCAAATACTAAGTGAGTTCTACTTAAATTACCATGTACACTTATAATCATATAACAGATATGAGAAGTATTAAAGTACCCCATAATTATTACTCTGCAACATTGAAAAACGTGAAAAGATGTAAAAATAATATAAAAAATTATAACAAAAAACATTTTTAATTTTAAAAACATACACAATCAAATACTAAATCAGTAGTATATCAAGTACTTATAACAATATATTCAAGTACTAACGTCTTCTACGCTCATATACTAGATATCACTTGACTATTAAACTACCCCATAATTATTACTCTGCAACATTGAAAAACGTGAAAGATTAAATATATTAAAAATTATAACAAAAATACATTTTTAATTTTTTAAAAACATACACAATCAAATACTAAATCAGTAGTATATCAAGTACTTATAACATATATTCAAGTACTAACGTCTTCTACGCTCATATACTAGATATCACTTGACTATTAAACTACCCCATAATTATTACTCTGCAACATTGAAAAACGTGAAAGATGTAAATATATTAAAAAATTATAACAAAAATACATTTTTAATTTACACAATCAAATACTAATCAGTAGTATATCAAGTACTTATAACAATATATTCAAGTACTAACGTCTTCTACGCTCATATACTAGATATCACTTGACTATTAAACTACCCCATAATTATTACTCTGCAACATTGAAAAACGTGAAAGATGTAGATATATTAAAAATTATAACAAAAATACATTTTTAATTTCTAAAACATACACAAGAAATACTAAATCAGTAGTATATCAAGTACTTATAACAATATATTCAAGTACTAACGTCTTCTACGCTCATATACTAGATATCATTGACTATTAAATACCCCATAATTATTACTCTGCAACATTGAAAAACGTGAAAGATGTAAATATATTATAAAATTATAACAAAAATACATTTTTAATTTCTTAAAACATACACAATCAAATACGAAATCAGTAATAGTTCAAGTACTCATAACAATATCTTTAACACTAACATGTTCTACACTCATATACCAGATATCGGGTGACTGTTAAACTACCACATTATTATTTCTTCTGCGATATTGAAAAACGTGAAATTTTTTAATGTCAAAATAGATTTTAGTTTCCCAATACGTATACACTGAAATACTAAATCAATAGTATATCAAGTACATATAAGAATATGTTGAATTACTAACTTCCTTTACAGTCATATACTAAATATCCTGTGACTATTAAACTACCCTATAATCATTACTTCTATATTATTGAAAAACGTGAAGACATTTAAATATAGTAAAAAAGTTATGACAGAAATACCTTTTTAGTTTTCCAATACACTAATCATTAACAAATAATTAAATAACTAATAATTTATATAATAAAAAAAGCATTCCACCAATGGGAATGCATCCAGAAAAATCTGGATTGCTTGTGAGACCAGGTCTCAAGCCAAGCCCCTTATTCCACCTTCCCCATGCGAGGTGCTTCCCTGTTTTCCAACCTTACCTCATGCTGGGTGCGAGTTCAGAGGAAAGGAATTGCAACCTTCCGTTATTTCCACGCGTTGTGAGCCCTGCTCCCTCCTTGGTTCTGCTCGAAACATCTCATCCCATTCCCTAGTTTTTTCTCCTGGCGATCTCTTTTGCCTTTCGCAATTTCACCAGAACTCAACTTCTCGATTCTTCCTTGCATGTCCGAAGCCTGTTGAAGTTACCGGTCTCGAAAAAAAAATCTGGAATCACACGAGACCAACAAGCAAGGTAAATTCTACCGGTTGTCTCTTGCCTTGGTTTCCTTTCCTTCTATGATTCTGTCCGAAACATTATGCTTAATCTTTCTAATCTCCTGCATTCTTCCACGCGAGGACCCTGCATGCAATCGCCTGGTAGTACTCTCTCAAAAAAAAACTGCAAACCACAGTCCCTCCAAGACCCCTCGAAGGTAAGTGCAGGAGAACGGTAACTCTGGCTGGCTAAACTTCTTCCATCCCTCTGTTATCGTCTGATAGCGGTTGTTGACTTTCTTTTCTGTGCCTAAACTTTGCATGCATGAGATGCTCTGGAAAACCTCCTTGGGTTGCACCAAAAATCATCCAGAGACCCATCCTCCTACTGTCCTGAAACCGGATCTAAGGTGAGGCCACAAACCTGCCATGTCCCTTACCCTCTGTTTCTGTTTTTACGCCACTAAAGGCACCAGCTTATCTGGTAACATTGTAACTGAAAGTGAAATACCCCGAACTTAAATATGGTGATTAGAATATTTTAATATGGTATTTAAGGGCCTAATAGTGCCTAAGTAATTTTTGGTAAAGAAAATAAATCCAAAAGAAATGAGAAAACGCTTAGAAAGCGGAAAACGCTAAAATAAGCGTTAAATAACCATAGGAGGTACGAGACCTCGGTTAGAGTATTATAAGGATTCCTAAGGCTTATTAATGCCTAATTAGTATATGGGAATGATTCCCGAAGAAAACGGAACGAAATAATGTATTAAAACGCTAATATAGCTTTAGCGCGCGTTTTCGAGGAACGCGAAAATGTAATTTTAAGTGGTCAAACGAACCCGTAAAAATTATAAATCATTAAATAACTATTATTAAGCATTAACGGAAGCTTAATGACCAATAAAATTAAAGAAACGAGAAAAATTCCGGAAAATGGGCTCCGGTAAGTGAATAGTACAAAAACGAGAACTTGTGGGGTGTTAATGTAATAAAACCAAAATGACATCCCTCACTTGCAATTAAAAATCAGAAAACCCATGTGAGAAAGGGTGGGTCACGATTCCCTCCTTCTCTTTATTTGTTACTACTCACTAGAAGACAAAGAATAAGTAAAAAAGTAACATAAAGCAAAAAGCAAATATACACCTCACTTCTCCTCTCTCTCTTCTACTTTTCTGATTTTTCCCATTCCCTTCCTTCTCTTTCCACGGTGAGCTCCCCTCCTCTCTTCTACATGGGCGATTTTGAAGCTCTCAAATAAGCTTCCATGGCTTCTCCTCTTCTCTTGCATGCTCAAGCCATATTAAAGCTCCAAATGAGAAAATAAGTACATATTCTTCTTCCTCTCACCAAGATCTACCTTTCTCTCTTTTCAAAATCCAAAAATGATGAACTTCATCTCCATGGGTTTTGCCCATTTCAAGAGAAAATGGTACCAAATCGAAGCTTGGAGTCTCCTCTCTCCTTAAGGTAAAAATTTCCATGAAAAACTCATGTTTCCTCCAATTTTTAGTGTGGCCGATTTTAGCCTCTAATGGAGCTCTATTTTTCTCTCTCTTTGAGCATTATTCCAACCTTCCAATGGTGGTGGGATCACCTTCTTGACCCAAGGGTTAAAACCCCTCTTTAAAAACTTCAAAGGTAAACCCTAACTTATGGTAATTTAAGTCTTTCATTGAAATAATGTTATTCCAAAGGCTTAGAAATGTAATTATACCCTTTTTGTGTAATTTGGGTGTTGGAATGGAGTTTGACAACTCCATTTCCCATTTGGTCGATTTTGAGCAAGAGGGAGAGAAGAAGGAGATTGGAAAAGAAAAGAAGAATTTGTGAGCTTAAGGTAAGAACACTTCTTAATGCTAAATTTTAATGCATTAGGATAATGGGAATGGGTAAACCAATTTAAAGAAACCAAAATAATGTAGTAGAATTGTAAGTGTGAAAGTTTGGGTATTGAGAACAAGTATGTGGATTGTAGGCCTTAGAGCCAAGGAATTGTGTATGTGCATTGATATTGTGTTTTGAGGAATTAATGATGTATTAAGATTGCTTGTATTGCTGGTAGGACCCTCGTATGGGTGTGGCTAGAATAGGAATGAATTTGACGAGAAAGGATATGTGTGGGTAAGTAAGAAAAGTAGGTGAACTATGGCGAAATTTTAGTAAGAATTGTGCATTAAAGAATGACTTGGTGAATGGGAGAACCAAGTTGTGTATTGGACTTAGAAAAGATGTTAACGGCCATGTAATGGTAATTGTGGTATGAGAGTACTAGGATGTAAAATCTGTAGCAAGAGAGAGACCAAAACGCATTGTAGAACTAGGAAGAAATTGGTGTGCAGGATTTTGTAAAATGAGTGTTGGAACTTGGGTGTAGGTAGTGTAATGACTTGGAAATGAATTGGCATGGTAAGGAGAGGTATTTGGAATGATAAGAATGGCAAGGATTGAGGAAGTATTGGATGGGAGAATTGAATTTTAAAATCTGTAGCATAAGTGTAACAAAAACGGTTACATGTGTTGAAGAAGAAGTAAGGAAATTGTGTAAGTTGATTTAGGATTGAGAAATGAATTTGATTGGTGAATTAAGGTGATTTAGAGGATTTAATTAGTGTTTAAACATGTAGGAAACATGTGGAAATGACTAGGAAAAGATTGGGTGAGAATTGAGGTGAATTTAGAATTCAAAGTAGATAATTAAAGGGGTTCTGCAGCCGACCCACCCAGGCGACCTACCCTAGCCTGGGTCGGTCGGACTAAATTCTGTAACCCGGGTGCTCTCTGCAGCCGACCTACCCAGGCGACCTACCCAGAGTGGGTCGGTCGGCCTTTATAAAAAAAAAATTAAAATCAAATTAAGTATATATATATATATACATACATATATACATACACGTATATATATATGTATATACATACACACATATATATATGTGTGTATAAGTAAGGCATTAGTGCTAGAATAATGAAGGAAAGAAAGTTAAGCACACAAGAGAAAAACTAAGAATAACGGGACAATGGGTAAGTATGGGAGTAGTAATTATTTGTGTATCGTATGAACATAGTATTAATAACAATGTTGGAAACATATCAGTGGAACAAGTGTGAACGGGGAACAAGGGAACACACGGTAAAGCTAACCCCGGTGAAAGGTATGATTTCCTCATGCCCCGTATGCTAACCGAGTTACGTTGATTTGTGTGCTGTATGCCGGCTAATCAAGATTAAAGCATGAAACGGTTTACTGCCTTTCATTGTATGTCTTGTTGTATGTTGCATGAGCTAACCTTTCTTGAATTGATTGTGTGGCTTTACTTGGTGCGTAGATCGACTCATAGATGAGTCTTGTTTTGTAGTGACTGTAGTAAGGGTCTTGCTGCGAATTATGGAACAATAGCAACGCACTAAGCTATCGAAGCGATAAACGATAACGCAACCAATGAACTCACTAGAATGTGAGAGAGTGTACGGGAGTAACAACCTCCGATAACGGTAGGAGAATTGAAACGAATAACCCACAAACAATAAGTAGTGGAAGTATATAAGTAGCCCATATCAAAGGAATTATTCTTGGTGCAAACATGAACCATAAGAGTGGTAAAGAATGACGAGGGATCTCCAAACCCCTTAGTAGTTAGTCGACCCACTATGAGAGGACCCGACTGAAGTAAGTAATGACCCGAACATGAGAGTGTCCGATATGTTGGGGAAACCTTAACCTGAGGATACTAGACGGTAGTAATTCCCTAAGCCAGTGGAGATTATCGAGAGAGATACTTCTAGGCTAATCCGTGAGATTGTATTATACTCTGAGAGAAGAGTGTTGGGAATATGAGTAGTCCGGTAGAACGGACATTGAGCATTTGAGGAGTTAAGCGTATAGCCCTCGTATTGTAGGTCCGGTGGCAAGTCTTTTGTATGACTCCGCCCGTGGCCAAAGTAATGAGTATTGAGTATTGCGTACGTATGAGTAAAGTAATGAGTATTGAGTAAGAAGCGAGTATGAGTATGTAGTGAGTATTGAGTATGTATGAGTAAGTATTGAGTACTGAGCATATATGAGTAAGTAAGGAGTAGTGAGTAATGAGCGTACAGAAGCGTCGTAGTAACGAGTACAGAGTAAGGAACGTGTACGAGTAAAGTATCGAGCATGGAGTGTCGTTTGTAAGGGTAAGGAGTAGGTATGAGTAGAGTAGAAGGTATCAAATATAGTACGAAGAGTAATGAATGAATAACAAATACAAATGGTTGACTATCGAACTGTCTTCCTTAGTAAGAATCGAACTTGTAGTGTATGTAGGTAATGATGGTTGTATTGTTGTAGCATGAGTATGTATGTATGCATGTAAATGAACTCCATGTATATCCGACCCAAAGTAGTCGGCGTACCGCGGTTAGCACGCGGTATATGCGGATTTCATATGCAGCGTAAGCTGACCCCCTAGGGGACCTTTTTTAGTGTGCAGGTACCGAAGCTGTTCACCGTTCGAGAGAGTAGGACGGGGACTGCTACATAAGCATGGGTAGCTGAGTTAAAGGGAATTGTATGTGTTCACATAGTAAGAATTTGATGTTAGACTGTATCGGTAATTTTGAGGATTGTAGTATACTCGGTATAGTAATGTATTGGAGTTGAATTGGATTATGGATGAGTATGCGATGGGAAGTATTGTATTGTGTAGAGTATCGGTATGTTCATATTCATCAGACCGATAGTATGTAGGATTGTAACTCGCCTTGTTAGTCACGTGGGTGACTAACGGCATTGTACACCCGCCGTTGAGTATGTAATGTCCGCTGCGAAGGTAAGTATTGTACAGTAATGACGGTATTAGCGGTAGGGGTGTTACAGAAAGGAAACTGGGTGTTCTAGGCTGTTTATGAGTTTAAAAGACCTTGCTAGAATGTTTTTAATAAGCGGATAGATAACTTGGGAGAATTGGCTGACAAACTCGTGCTGAAACATACTGATTTTTGTCTCAGTTTCTCCTTAAAGGGGGTTGCTTCTGCATAATTGTGATACGAGTGTAGTACTGGCTGCAAGTGAACCCAAGACATTGCTAACTGAGTGTACTAGGTAGGCATGTACACTTAGAGGATTAGAAACTAGTTGAACGCACTGGAAAGAAGAAATGAACTAGAAAGATTAAACCAATCCAAGGTTTTTGTTTCGGTTTCCTGCAGACATCACAGTCTGTATAATGAAATTTAAGTGGCATTAACCATGCTGTCGTGGGCTTATTTTGAGGATGGGATAATATTAAGACATCTCACTAGGAAGCGAAGTGATTTTGGAAAAGAGAAAATGAGGAAGTACTAGATAATAAGCAGTAGGAAAGGAACTCATCAGTTCAAGAATTCCTGTTTTTCGTTCGGTTTCAGTTTTCATCAGTTGTCAGTTTCTGTTTTGATTGTGCCAGTGTTATAACAAGGTTAGGCTGGGATTTAAAACCTTAATAAGACACGTAACAATGTAAGCAAACAAGAGGGAGAAGTTGGGGTCAAATTCGTGATCAAATAAAAAAAAGGAAAGGAAGTTAGCAGATTCATATTTCAGGTTTCAGTTCTTTCATGTCAGGATAGGAGCATTTCAGGAGTTTTAGCAGAATTGCCGTGAGTCTGTTCTGAGGGTAAAAACCAAGATAAAACACCTAACATCTGGGTCAGCATTTTGGGGAAAGAGTTGTAAGTAAGTTTAGAAAACATACAGAGAACAAATTAAGAGAATGTTGTAGTGATTTAACCATTTCGAGTTCAGTAACTTCTGTTTCTATATATCTAAACTCCAGGAGAGTTGTAATAGGTCTTATTGGTAAATCATGAACCTCATACATTGCTAATACATCTAACTAGGTTATAAAACCTTGGAAGAATTTAAGAACCCAACCTGATGCACTAACAGTGGGGGAGTCAAACGGAAATGGTGTTTCAGTTTCAATTTTGAACTTCTGAGTTCTTGTTTCAGTTTGTACAATGAGGCTGGGGTTTCATCTAAAGTTTCAAGCCTTAGTAAACATTGAACCAAGTATCTAGATCATTAGGGAGAGTAAGAAAAAAAAACCTGATTAGCCGACAATCAGAAAAAAGAGTGGAAGGAAAAGAAACCCAGTTACAGATTTGTGGAGTTCCAATTTCAGATTTCTATCTGTTGGGGTCTATGTCACCTTGGGTCTGTTAGAACTTGGAAAATAAAAACTATAATACCTAAACTACCTGGGTTGGTAATAAGAAGAAAACTGGAGATCAACTCACGAGCTAACAGAAGGGATTTAAGAGAAAGGATATAGGGCATATCAGTTTTATACTTTCCGTTTCCTGCAACATCCAGGTTCCGTGTAAAGAGTTTCAGAAGTGAGTCCATGTGGTGTTGGGCTAGATTAGAGTTTAAATTCATACTAAGACTCGTAACTAGGAGCTAGACCATTCGAGGAAAGTAGGAACTTGGTCAATGAAAGGAACTGAAAGACAAATATGTGTATCAGTTTCTGTCTCAGTGCCCTGCGACTTTCAGTTTCTGTCTGAGTAGTTTCCCAGGGATGTTGCTCATATTGTGTCGATCTGGTTCTAAAGTAAAGTCCTGATGCAACACCTAACTACCTGGGGAAGAAAAAAATCAAAATAAAATTGAGAGTTATATGAGCAAACCAAGAACAGAGATAGATGCAAACGTATCAGTCTTACAGTTTCAGGTTTTCAACTTTCACTTCCTTTTTCAGTTCCGTGTGACCCTGTACAGAAAGGTCTGAAGTAGTAGTATTGGGTGCCAATCAATCTAAGATACCTCTAACATACTTAATAAGTTATAAGGGCGTTGGGGGGAACTAAGAAGTCAGATTAATAGATGAAGGAAAAAAATTGAAGAAAAGACATCAGTGGATGTTTCAGCTGTTTCCAGTTCTCCAGCTTCTGTATAAAAGAGTTATCAGTGAGTTTAGGGTGTTATAAGTTCAAAATCTTACTAACACATTTAACCAAGTCCGTAAACATCTTGGGGAAGGTTTAGGAGTCAATTGGATCGATTAAGGAACAAGTGAAGAAGAGATGTCACACACTGTGTTTCAGATTCTTTTCCAGCGTCTGTCTCTGTAAAATGAACTTCCAGACCTGTTATCAAGGTGGTTTTGGGTTGGTCTCGAGTTAAGACTTGGTTAACACATAAGCCAATGTGTTTATTGGTTGGGGGAACTGGACACGCACAGGTTGAGGCACAGAAAAAAAAGAAGTAGAAATATAATGATTATGGTTTCAGATTTTCATTCTTGATCGTTTTCTGTATACTATGATACAGTTGCTGTAGGAATATGATAGGCCTGGGAAAAATGAAGTTAGACGCTGGTTAATGTATCCACCTAAGGGTATAGTTACTTTGGGAAAAGTTATAAAGTAAATCAACACGTTAAAAAGAGGAGCGAAATGGGAGTATGCCCAGATTCGTGTTTTAGTTTGTCTCGGGTTTGTGTTCAATATAACTGATTTTCAGTAAAGCTAAGAGTGTGATGACTTATTTACAAATTTAAAATATGACTACTACACTTAATGAGGGTTGTGAACACTTGGGGAAAAAATAGTAACGCAAGCTAGTACCTTACAAGAGAAACGTAAGGGGAGTATGCTTGGAATTGGTGTTCAGTTTTTCTCTGAATGGTGTTTTGTACAAATGGGTTTTAGGGGTATCTCAAAGACAAGCTATTATGATAATGGGCTTAAAACAGTGCTAACCTGTGTAGCTAAGGAGGGAATGCATCTTAGGCAAACTAAAGTCCCTCTTGTTGTCTTGGATAAACTTGTTACCTATTAATGCTTAAAATACGCTAAAAACATTGGTTAGAGAGCGGACTTAACTAATGCAGTAGGACTAATAACGCCACTTATACCGTATATGGCTAGAGTAAATGTTATAAGAATTCTTACGAATAATAACGTGTGACCAACCAAACTAACCCGCTCGATCATGTAACAATTATAGGAGTGTGTCACACGAGCGGCGAGGAATCGTAGCGCCGGTATACACGTCGACTAATAAGAGGTATGGACATGTGTGGTTCGTATGTTGCCGTGTACACGGCTTGTGTGTTGTGTGCCTTGTTTGCCAATGACTTCAAGACTAAAGCATGAAAATGGATTGTTGTTTATCTTGCTTATTCGCTTGCGGTGTGTTTGTGTGAAGGATGATAACAGATTGCTCATTTAAATTGCAGTATTGTTTGCTCTATACCTGTTATACCTTACTTGCGTGCACACAGTAATTTAGTCACTCCCTGTTTATGTAAACTACGGGACGGAACTTAACGAATAATACAAACGAATAAGGAAACTACTATATAAAGGAAAACTCCTCTCTAACCATGGAGGACTCTCAAGGACGCCCACTATGGTGTCAAACTATTTACGATAAGTGAATGCCCTATTGAGGACTGTTATCGACACCCACAATGGTGTCAAGCTGAACAAAAAGAAAAGACACATAATAAGTAATTATCAACTGGTAGAACATGAGAATAACCCGGGAAGACAACATCTCGGGCCGCGCGGTATGGATGATCGGGAGTTGGTATCTGCATCAGATCCTTCAACGACTATTGTGGAATGCATCTTGGGGTCTAAAGACGACCCTCTTCTCGACGAACGACGCCGGGATTGGAAGATTGGCAATTTGGGAAGCACGACCTGGGGTCAAGAGATGACCCCTCTTTCTCGACCTGACGTCGGGATTGAGGATCAGCTAATTGGAGAGCATAACCTGGGGTCTAAAGACGACCCCTCTTTCTCGACGTACGACGCGGGAATGGAGGTATGAACTAAGGAGGAGACGTCCTCCAACGTGCGGTAACAGAAGAATACACCGTTAATCTATGAGAAACAGGGAAAGATGAGCACCCATACTATATGGTCACGGGATCTAAACTATATCCCCAGACCGGGTGTAAGGAAAGAGAATGAAAATACACATTATGAAAAACCAGGAAAGAGAATGAGAATACACATTATGGAAACAAGGAAGAGAATGAAAATACACATATGAAAACAAGGAAAGAGAACGAAAATACACATTATGGAAACAAGGAAAGAGAATGAGAATACATTATGGAAACAAGGTAAAGAAATGAAAACACACAACGCTTATATGATCCCGCTGTGAGGATCGTCGTCACTTGTATTCTATGACACACTCTATTTGTGATGGTGATGATGTGCTTGTGGCTGTCTCTGTGCTCCGCGTGTTGTGAATTGGTGTGTTGCCATTTCATGTTGTGTGTTACTGCTTATTCATGGCATGTAAATTTGGATAATAATATTCGACCAAGTAGTGTGTAGCCCGGTAACATGCGGGCTTCACACGTTCATACTCGCCATAGTTTGCTGAGTCCTTTATTTTTACAGGTGATCATCGGGATCGCGACGGAGCGTAGGCAGGGTGACTACCATGGGGGTAGTCCACGGGGCACGACTTTAAGTTTGTAGTAGCACATGTAATATATGAGTTGATACTAAACCGAGATGTGATTCTTAGTTTACGATTGGTAATCTTGCTGTAGACACTCGGTATTCAGATTTGTGTCTTATATTGTTTCAAAGTTTTGGTTGAGGGAGTGTTCCAGTCATGCAGACCGTAACTTAGTATTGGTAGTGTGGTCTGTCAACCACGTGGGTGGTTGGCATCTGTAGCACCCGGATGATCTCGAGAATCCGCTGCTTAGTTATCATGCAATATGACCGGAGTTGGCTTGTACTGTTGAATGTTTATTCGGGGTGTTACATGATGAGTCACCTCCAATAATGAGACAATAAACTAATCAATAATGCATTTTCAATCAAATATTAGCCATTCTAGTCACTCTCTCTCTCCTAGCTGCATTCATTTCGGTGAAGCAGCTCCTCCGCTCTCCAAGCTCTCAACCGAACTTCTTCAGTTAGGAAGGTAAACCTAACTTCTAAGCTTCGAATTAATGGTTTAAGGCTTGTTTTTGGCTCTTTTTCTTCATCTCTTCACCACCTATGCTTAGATCTCGTGACTAATCAGTTCCTATGGCTTATTCTCAGTGTTATAAGGTTATAACATCAATCAAATTTGAATGAAACAAGTTTAGAGACCAAGGTTGCTCAAAATCTCATTTTAAGGTAAAATGTGCTTTAAGCTCATAACTTTTGATTCCCTTCAATTTCGGCTTGTGAAACTTTGGTCATAGCCTCATTTTCTTCTCCTTTTCATGTGGAATCAGTTGGTTAGCCATTTTGGAGCAAGGATGGCCGAGATCCAAAGGAAATACCCTCTTTTAAGGCATTTTCCAAGGTAAAACCTAATAACAAGGCAGCTTGTTGAGATCTAGCTATTTCCTATGTCAATATAGTAGATCTAACACCTTGTGGTGTGTTTGATTCAGGTCGAAACCATCTTGAACTCTCCTTGCATTCTTAAGGTGATTTTTGCCTTAAATCTTACATTAAATTACTTCTTATGGTTAGATCTTTCTTGGAGACTAACTAGGCCTTGGTTTCTGTTGAAAACATGTAAAACAAGCTGTGGAGAATTTCTCCTCAAGGTGGGCGAACCCAAACAAGGCTTTAACCTAAGCTAAATCAAGGTATAAATCACTTAAAACTTAACTTGATACATTAACACAAGTTTAGTGTGTGTATATTAATTGCCGTGAGTGAAGAGGTAAAATAAGGTCTTGTTTGACCTTAAAATTTTAAGGAATGGTTTTAAAAAAATTTATAACTAATTAAACAAGCATAAATGTCAAATTTAAGACATTGTGTGGAAGTTTGGTAAATAAATGAAAATTATATGGTGAGGCCGAAATTTATATGTATTTTTGGGACATTTATGTGTAATTTATTTTGCAAGACAATGTTTGTAATAAGGCCATGTATTTTAGGCCATTTTATTTATGCATTTACAAGCTTTTATTTAAGCTTAGGTGGTATATAATTATTACCGAAATGAATAAGGGTTATAGTGTAATTAAATTAAATTTAGGGACTTTAGAAAAATAAAGCCGAAATAGAGTTAAAAAGGAGTTAAATAAAGTTTAAAGATTTTATAAAGTTTTGGGGTTAAATGGTGATTTCTAGAAAGTTTGGGTGCAAACCGTAATTATAAGGAATTGGTGGTCAAGGACATATTAAGGAGGTCAACATTGACCAGTGCTAGGTTTTGACCAAAATAAATAAGTTAGATAACTTATTTAAGGTTTTATAATAAGTTATATATTTAATGGTTATATTTTTATAACATATGTGGTATATGTTATTACCAAAAATAAAGGGTGTACAATGGTATTTGAAAACACCCATGGGCTATTAAGAATTTTTAGGAATTATTTGGTGGATTTTGGAATTAAAATAAACTATATATGTAAATATATAGTTATTATGTCATTATGACACTTTGGGGGGAAAATAGATGGTGGAATGGTAAATATCAAAAATATATGGGTTAATAAGGATATTTATACCCTTTGGTGGAATTTGGTGATTTTAGAATTATATAAGAGTATCTATTGAGATATGTATAAGATATGATTTTTATGATATGGTAAAACTATATGTTATAAATAGGGCCAAATGGCAATTGTAGAATAGACACAGGGCTGTTCGGAATTACAAAAAACAAACCATAGGTTTACTCTTTCATAAGTTAGAAATGTTATATTAAATGGTATATATAACATGGTAAAAGAAAGGGGTGATTTTGTAAACAAAGGAAATTATGGTTTACGGAGAAGTATAAGGGTTTAATATATGCCTATGAGGCAATATGAGATAGTTGTATAAAAACTATATGAATAAATTAAAGGGAATAAAAATATCATATCAAATGATATTAGAATGTGTGGTATAACATTACATAATGTTATGTGGTCAAAACAGAATTTAAATAAGTTAAGGGCTATACCGAGTTATAGAGTTGAAAAATGAATTTTAGACTAAGGTCTATAATGTTATAAATGTTATGACAATGATATGGTTTAGATGGAATTAATATAAGGAAGGGTACTCACATAAAATAATGTGACAAACTATAAATAAATGGGATTTATAACTAAGGTGTTTATGGAATGAACCTTAGGAGTTGTAAATGTACAACATAAAATGTTACATAATATTAGGATAACAGTCTAATATAAGTTGTACAATACAATACAACTAATGGGAATAATCATCTAACATAAGATGATAAAATGTAACATATGATATAAGATTTTATTAAACTCATGGGAATTACCTACGTGGTAAATATATACATACACAAGGATAATGTATATAAGGTGGATATATATTTTGTTGGAAACCATATGATTAATGGTGGTGATTATTAAAAAAAAATATAGTACGAACTATAAGTTATGAGTTTTGGAAGCAAAATATTATTTGCTAAAGATAAAGGGATTATACAACATGTCGAATTATGAAGGATGGTGGGAAAATAAAAACAATACGAAAGAGAATACAATAAAATAAATGATACAATAAGAAAAGAATATAATATAATATAATCATGCATGCATACATGCAACTATGGGTTGCGTACCTAAACTAGATGGTGGATAAGATTAAAAAGGAAATAGTGAATTAAACTTAACAGTTGAAATATTATGACGTACGCGTTATAAGTAAAAAAACCGACTGTTTTAGAGAAACCCGTAACGAACAACTGTAGAAAACAGGGGTGAACTGTCGGGGTTACTTATTATTCGGAGATACCGGATGTAGTTAGTCATGGAGACTGACTTATAGTTTATTACCGTTTAGATTGTACCTCTGACAAGACGCTCGACGAGCTAGCGGGACTACACGGAGCATAGGATCTTGCTGATTCATACTCCACCGTATACAATCAGGGTGAACGGTTATGTAAAGGGGTTGATCCGAGTTGTCCTAAGGTTGCTCCTTGAGCTCGGATTTGGGTTGATATAATTTGTATGTTGTTGTGTGATCTGTGATAGATTGTTTGTCTGAATATGATAATTAATATGCATGAACTGTATATTTATAGCTGCTTATCATTTACTGTTGTTGAGTTAACAGTATTGGTTCGTATATATGAACCTATATATATAAAACGAACTAGCGGCTATGTATATTATATGAAATATAAGGAACGTAAGTAAAACGTTGTAGCACTATGATAATAACATATACAATTATCTGAGACTTTTATACGAGCATTGGCCTTTCTATACGCCGCTCTTGTATCTAGCACTGGATCCCGAGTTTACCGACTCCGGATTGGACTAATGACCTTAGTCTGCTGTGTTAGAAAATTTGGTAATGCGATGCGATGGTATAATTAATTAATTAATGGAATGGAAGTAAAGCCAAGAGGATGTGGCTCTTGGTGCGCGCTGTGATCACAAAAACGATACCAGGATGTCCGCGTACGGGTCCGTAAGTATCAAGAAAATTTCCCGTGAGCTAGAATGGCTCGTTGGTCGGAGACTCTACCGTTGGAGTGGCTACTGCCGTGGGTGACCCGCCATAATATATGGGTAACTAGAGACATGCCGTTTTAATGAGACATTGTCACTAGGTATAACTGAACAACTAAAAAATTGAGACTTATACAGTGGCGAACAATACCATGGACGAGACTAAATACTTGTTTATTATCTCGTTGTTTCGCTTTGTTGTTCATTGTTATACTTGTGGTTATTTCATTGTGTGTTGATGGTGGATGGAGCCTACAAGGCTAGGTAAATTAAATATGAGAACTGTACGCTACGGCGAATGTACATTGTACATTATATTGTTATTACTCGATACGTTCGATATATAAATGATTGTATGAAATAAAATGGATGTTTGGATTGGATGGATGGTTAAAAGTTTATGGATATTTGGATGGTTGATTATGTATACTATACATTTATGCTTCAGTTTTGGTTATAACTGTAAAAAGAAAAGCATGAAACCAATCTAATAATAAGATGGTTTAAATGACAAGTGACCACTAGGGGTCCAGGCCCGGCATACTCAGCGTCTATCGCTGGGTACTACACCA